>VWZY01013532.1:592404-602918 GCA_013399075.1 Chloroceryle aenea | reverse complement strand
CCAACTGGCACACAGTTTAACTTTCAAACATCTTTAGACTGGTTTTCGAAAATATTGTTGAGTCTGAGCTGTAGACTCTTACATCAACAAAACACAAGCCACTCTGAGGAAAAGTACTTCCTCACACTGCCTACATGCTCTTTAAAAAAAAAAATAAATGGCTGATTTTCTCTGGAAAAGGAAAAGAACTTGTCCGAAAAAGACTGTATTGTATGTAGCATAGGAGAAGGAAGCATTTTCCTTACTCAACTTCTATGCCAATCACCAAGTTGTGCAGCTTAAAACTCTGACATCTTGGAAGCTAGCACCTGCCAACTGCCACTAGACCAACAGAGAAAGAGACAATAATGTTTATAGACACTTCTGCAGTCAGAATTAACAAAATAAGCCAAACCCCACCACAATTTGCAACTGTCTGTAAAACTCTGAGTATTTCTACATGTCTGCTTTTATATCACACTGAATCGAGAAAAATATTTAAACCCAAAGCTCTGGATAAGCAATTTAAGAAGCTGTTTATCCTGTGTTCAGCTAGGATAGGGTTAGTGGTCAGAAGATCTCAGACGCTGATCTAAAAAGGGTTTCTTCATCACTTTCAGCTGCCTTATAAGGCAGCCTGCTAGGTTTGACTAGCTGAAAAACAAGAAAACAGATGTTTATCTACAGACAATAATGCAAAACTGCTACTAAAATGTTCATCCTTTTAAGAATAGGAAGAGCAATAAAATTATATAAAATAAGAGCAACAACTGAACTACAAACACTTAGAAAACAGGGCATAAACATGCAAAAGTGAAAGGTTTTAACAAAAACCATAGTTCAGGGTTTCAGCATATTCGAACATCAAGCAGTTACTTTAAGTTTCAGATTTTTTTCTATTAAGTCTTCACAAATGATTAAAAATAACAATCCAGATATATTCATTTGCATCTTTGATTATATGCTCCTGTACTGAACACAAGAAAATCTGTCCTTATCTGGGATCACAGTCTTCTTCATCACCTTTATTTTTTTTTAAGGTATTTTGTGAGACAGCAGCCTTACCATCAAATTACAAAGCCAAATTATGAATTAGGTACCAGTTTTCCATATTACATCCTGGGATCAGTTGAAGCCCACACTCTTGGCTTGGCAAGCCTTCTGAGAAGCTGCTGTTCTGAAGTTACTGTTCAATTAACAGTAAATTAATAAACACTTCCACAGATAAATCAGGACCTCCAATTCTCAGGTGCCTTTCACAAGAATGGTCTGAAAGACAACTGCTTCCCAGCAGACAGAGAATTTTGCAGGTAATTGTGTTCCAAATAGGAAGAATCTTGAAGGGCCTAATACCACAACTGCAGGAACATAAGAATTGGCTTCACTCCTACTACTGGTTGAAATCTGTCTCGGATTAATGACTGTTTTGGGGACAGAGTCAATAAACTTCTGAGGGATTTTAATCCAGCCCAGGCCAAAAATCAGACTATTTTAAATCACTGATGAGAATTCAAGCTCACACAGAAAACTTTAAAGTACAGAAGAGGGTAGGCATATTAAGAAATGTGTGGTAGCACCTGTTATCTATTACTACCTCTGATCCAGCTTCATCATTCCCTACCTTCCAGGGGTGAGACCCCAAGGGGTTCTCCCCAGGCCATGAAGAGAACTTCAAGGGAAGGGAAGAGAACCACCCAGGATGAAAGTCAGGTTTACAAGTTTTAATGGGCCATGAATTCAGAGATAAGCATGAACACAAACAATACTAATACATCCAGCAACAGAAAAATTTGCTATTTGCCAGGAAGAATAAATAAAATTTTAAAATGTTAACCAAATGCGCAGAGGGGCAATTTTTCATGTGTACTAAACAGATTCCAAGGGAAAGATTCTATAAATACACATGGGATATGCATAATACACTTAAGTCTTTCACAACATCCTGAAGGACCATATTGAAGACACACAAGTGTCCATGCTCTGAGAGATTACTCCAAACACCTAAATATTGTTATTCTATACCACAGCAAAAATCATCAGCCAAAGTGTGCTCAAAACTTGTGCCTGGATGACAGACGTTAAAGGTCTAATGCTAGAAGTTAATGAAAAGTCCTTCCATTTAAATCTGCCAATATTTAACTCTGAAAAATCCTTACTGAATTTTATGTTCTGAGAAAACTTTTAGAATAACAAAGCAAAGTGACAAGCAAAAAAAAAAGTTTTTGGAACATGTATTTAACAATTGATTCTCCTCCAACAGGCAAGAAATAGCCCCTGGAATGATTTACGAAGCTGAGCTGGAATTACACTCCTTGTAAACCAACAGTCCCAAAATGTAGCTTATTAGTTATACAGATATTTCTCTTTGAATTATTTTGCGATCTTAGGTTGCAGCATCTCCAAGTCAAACCACCAAGTATCTGCTCTTTAGCTGCTTGCATACCTCATTAAATAGCACAGGATCTAGCCAGTACCACAGAATGAATATTTTCCCCTTTTATAAAAAGGGATCTGGTATCTATAACAAAATATTAATACCTCATTAACCATGAAAATCTTATATTAGTCCACAAGCTTTTCCTGAAGCTGGTCTACAAAGCACATCTGAAAGTTGATTAGTTCTTTAACATAAAATACAGTAGGTATTTTGATAGTATTAAATAACACAACAGTAAATTATGACCTGTTCTCATTGGTTTAATGTGGTATGTTAGAATTTTTTTCACAGTGGCCAAAATGCTTTTTTCCCCATACCTCCCTTTCTTCTCTTGTCACCCTAGTACCAGTAAACGCTAGCACAGATGCAGAAAACAGTGCTTGGTATTTAAAAAAATAATAAAAAACAAAAAACCCAACACAAACCAAAACATACCACCCAAACACAGGAAACCTTAGTCATTATTTTC
Source organism: Chloroceryle aenea (assembly GCA_013399075.1). Lineage (NCBI taxonomy): Eukaryota > Metazoa > Chordata > Aves > Coraciiformes > Cerylidae > Chloroceryle > Chloroceryle aenea. Next base: position 600,033 of record VWZY01013532.1, on the reverse strand, counting down.
AGGCTTATCTAATCACTTAAGAGTTTAAATACTGTCAGTTAGCAACACTGCCAAGGGTAAGATTAGCTAAAAAATATTCAGTGGGCCACAAAAGCTCACTACATTAATGTAAATAAAACTGAGATAATACGTAAGTATATGGTAATACTGTAAAGTATGGTTCTTTCACAGTTGTCCTAGTTAAAAAAAACAAACAGCATTCTAAATCTCCCTGTTTCCCTCCAATAAACGCATAGGCAATGTCTGCATTATCTGAAGCTGTTGTACCTTTAGATACAAACATCACATTGGAGAGGAGTTAATCACTCTGAATAAAAAAAAAAAGTCTTTATCTTTTGAATGCTTCAAATAAGATCTCATAGAAATGAGACAAAACGGGTTTTATGGTTCAGCCACATTTAAGACTGGGTCAGCTGGTCTGTAGAGACCCCACAGAAAGAAGGTGTGACAATAAACGAGCGTGAGCGGCAGTGGTAACAGCGGTACGTTATTACAAACCTAGGGCTGTCTTAACAACAAAACTTGCTTTATGCCTTTAAGTTTCTGTAGGACTCTGCCATGCTGAGCAACGGATTCAAAGCTTCCATTTCAACAACAAAATGCTTGGTTTAGTTAGATTTATCTTTTACTATGTCCCACCTATGCAGCTAAATGCAAATTAATATTTCTTCTGAGACACTTTCCACTATGCCCCCAAAATCACACTTTGTAATCACACGGGCTAATAACAAATGAACCGGCAAATTGCTGGTAATGAGAATGCAATCAAGTCTTTTTTCATTCAAAACCCTTTAGTCATTTCATGTATTCTTAGCTAATAAAACACAGATCACCAGCACATGAAAAAAACAAAAAGCTAATGTTTTTAAAACAATTAGCCACTCCATTATCGCAGAGGGAGAGTTTACACTGGTTTTACTCCTGATTCATATTCAGTACCGTTTCTCCAAGAAGAAACAAGGAGAAATACTTCAAGAAAATCACTCAAGTAATGATTCATTTTTTGCACGTATTGGCAGAAGATCCTCAGAGGAATAAGAAGGATCCATTACCAAGTAAGTGTGATTTTTCTTGTTAATTTCATTAATACAATGCAAATACCTTGAAGTACTGTTTACAGTGACATTTTAATAATGCAACTGGTAACTTCCACAATCATTTCTTAAAAAAAATCCTACCTGACATTATCTGCTTCTTTCTTTTTATTACTCTCAGGGGTCTTATTGGAGATAACTTTCCTCTTCAGTCCACTATCTTCAGAAAATGGAAGTACATTAGAAAATAAATAAAGACCATGCATATAGATATGTTTGTGTATGTAGGCAAATATATGTTAATACAATTGTGACTGGATGAGGCCAGATCAATGTGTCAGATGAGACACTTATTTTTCCATTATGCAATTTTTAAATAATTGTAATTAGGTTTTGTTGCATTTCAGATTCTTATTTTGTGAATACCGGCTACTTAAAACGAAAGGAATTCTTCATCTAAACTGCTAATACTATGCTCACACAAACTAAAAAGACAAGAATTTTGAAATAAATTGTGGTTAAAATTATTCACCATATAATTTTGCAACTAATGCATGAATAAATGTTGAAAAAAAAATAAAATCTACTTTTCAATCAGGCAGACCAACATCCAAAAATGAAAGAGGCACAGAACTGTGATGATGAGCCAAAGAATGGTGGTTATTTATTCAGCATTCCCTCTAATCTGAGGATAAGCTTTTTGTCCTACAATGACTTAAAAATAAATACAACTAAAAAAAAAACCAAAACAAAGTATCCATTTGAAAAGACCTGATGCAAAACTGAAATGGTAGGTGTTTAAACAACAAAATATAACTGAGTTATCACCCGAGTTGTTTAGAATACAAGTCAGCATTGGCATTAATCCACTAGTTATTCTTCAGTGGGCTTGTTTGCAATAGTTGGTTCAATTCTTGTGTTATATGAAGAGTCAAGACAGGCATGAAAGCAATCAAAAAAAAATTCATGCATAATTTTTTAAGCTCAGAGAATGACAAACTTTCACATTAATCACTCTTTAGTTTGTGACTTTCAAAACCAACCTACTACAGTCAAGCTGTAGACTAATTTTGCCACTGTAGTGGCCTGATTAAACCCTTTCCAGGGGTATCATTGCTAAAGCTAGTCTAAGGGGAAGAACTGGATACTTTTTTTTAACATTTATATGTTAAAAAATAAAAACTTACGGGGCCAGGAAGAGTCAGAGGAAAAGGCAGAATAAAAATTACAAGAGTGAAAAGAGTTCAGGAAGTGACAAGAGGGGGGAAAAGGAGCATTTCAGAATGCCTGGCTTCCCAAGATCTATTCCAACAGCAGCTGGAGTCCCTTGGAGCTCCTTTATAATGAAAATCTGCAGTGGAAACTGCTCAATATTGCAAAGTTCATTTTTATAAAAGAACTAAACTGTAGATTCCTGATGAAAGGGTAGCTGGGCTTCTGGAAATAGTACAAAAGTGTGATGGCCTTATTCTTCACAAGAAGAAATACAGATGAAAAAGTGTATATATTTCTAGCTCTTGTTTATCTTAATACTTATTACATCAGTTTTGCTTTGTTCAGAAATATTCATAATGAAAAAATGCCAGACTGTAGCTAGAAGTACTACTAGCAACTCACAGTTGCAACTACCTGCAACTGATGAGTCTTCCAACTTCCAGAAATGACAAGGCTTATCAACAGGCAAGTTACCCAACTAAGCACTTCCAGATGTTCACTAATAATCACTGTTAAAGGAAAATACAGGTTCGATCTTCAACATATGAAGATATTTAATTTCTTTTCAACTTTATTTTAGGTTTTACCAGTGAATAGTTGGCAAGACAACCGACTGCCTCTATCAAAACAAAGTCAGCTTTATTTCAAGTTTCAAAGAAAGCACACTAGCTGGAAACGCAGTTATCTAGAAGGAATTCTTCATTAAGAAATATTTAGGGTATAAGGTTGCATCTCTTTTCTCATGAAAGAAACAATTTTTTTAGTGATTATGCTTGAACATGAAAAGCCTAAAGAGAACTGAAATAGTGAGTAACAAAACTATAGATGAAAGGCAAAATTTATGATACTCATAAAAATCAAGATAGCTTTCAAAAAATCATATGCTCATCACTGCATCACATATTAGTTGAATTATAAACAGGCACTCCAAATTCTGTGGGATTACAGAACAGAGAAGTTTAAAATGACATGAAGTTCTTTCAAAGTTGTGGTAAGCCCTAAATTCCCCATCTCACTGCAGCTGATGTGTTAGAGCCAGTCACTCTTCTCTTGTGCCATCCCTTTGCTCAAGACAAGGCAGCAAGTTATTGTCCTCATCCAGCAAACACTCATCATTCCCAGAAAGTTTAGCACCTTAGCTAGGTATGACATTAGTACAACATTATCAGCTTGTTCCACTTAATATTTGGCATTGGTTTTAAATAATTAACATTCAGATTAAGTGTGTGAGATTGTTTGAAATGTATAAATTTCATAATATAAACCAGCTCTATTAATAAAACGAACCCTTTCTTCTGATGAAGCTGAAGAGGCATTATTACTTCAGTACAACCCATTACAAGATACCAATGTTAACTGACCAAGATACTGAATCTTACTTACTCCCATGAAACAGACCTACAATATAACATCAAGCCTAACTAATCCCCACAGCTAAGCTAGCAATGCATTTCATTACAATTACCTATGGAAACTAAAAAGGGGATTCAGTCTGTAACTTTAAATATTTCATTCAGTTGGCACAGCTACCCTTTCCTTCCAAGGAGCACTGTTCAGAATCTATATTGATTTTTCCCCCCTTACAGAGAATGACCGGATAACATCATAGGATAATTCATGTTATAAGGGACATCAGAAGTTTTCTAGCCTAAATTCCTGGTCAAAGTGGGATCAGCCAAGACATTAGATCAGGATTCTGGGGGATTTATCCACCTAAATCTTGAAAACCTCAAATAAGGGAAACTACACAACCTCAGTCTGTTCCAGTATTTGTCTTAATGTATCAAGACTTTTTTTTTTTTTTTACAAAGAAATTAAATTTAGGAGTTAAGCTGAAGTGCATTACTCAGATTTTATGGATAAGAAAAAGCAACTTATTGTAGAAACAAATACAGCAGTTATTTCAAGTACATGCCTAACAACTTAAGAGTACTGGCTTGCCCAAGAATCAACAGCAAATTACGGTTACACTTCTGTTCAATTATTTTGCTGAAGTGGAGAAAATGGAATTGTCCATGGGAAAGCAGAACATTTTCAATAAAGCTTCAAAAAGAACTGCCATCTCATAACTAAATTATGATCTCTATGCTACAAGCTAACTCATTCACATGGGAACACCACAAAATCTGACCACTCTGCATCAATTACAACAGCATTACATAAACAGAAGCAAAGAACTTGTCAAATACATGTCCTTCTATTTCTTCAACACTGCACTGCTCACATGAGCACCTAAAAAGATTCCACAGACATGAAAATGTTTTCACATATTGTCTCATATCCATTATAATATTTGGTCTGTGGTGCAAACCGTAACATATCCATGCTCCCAGTTTTACACATGAGAGATCCAAAGTTACTACAAATAGTATTTTTATAACATCAAAAGGACTACCTTATAGATAATAATAATACTGTGGTGCAGTGGTAACTTCACCAGTCACAGTTCTATCCAGATCTTGATTCAAGAAGAGGATTAAAATTATTTTTTTAGGTAAAGATTTTTCTAAAGTAGCTGTAAAAAGGTCTTAATGTAAAAAAAAAAAAAACAACCCAAAAAACCAAACAAAACAACCCCACACAATAAAAGAAACAAAACAACATATACCAAAAAAAAACCCCAAACCAAAATCAAGTATAAACACAAACAAACCCCAAATCATCAGCTATTTTATTTGCCAACCCAGAAACAACCAGAACTCAGCAGGGTTAAGCAAAAAGACAGTACACACTCTGGTCAGAGCTGCTGATGCCTCTTGATAATTAAGACTATTTAAATTGTTCAGCATTTCCAATGTTTACTACTACTAACAACTTTGGCAAAACAAGTGCCCTGTCTGACCTTGCTTTCTGCCAGTGAGTATATAGAAACATAATGAGTAGACTGAAAACTTTGTTCAAGGGTTCAATTTTTAAAATGAACAATGGAGGAAAACACCATCATCAACTCTTTCCTTCTTTATTTTAGCAAAAGTTTCTTTTAAGTAAAAGAAACGACAGTGACTATGCTTTGAAGCCACCTGAATATATTAAGGCTACTAAAATCAACCACTCAGGAGTCATAAAATGCCACTCATCTGTAGAACCATAACTTACTTCCCTTGAATATGTACATTTTTATACAATATTTAAATAAACATTTACCACTTCTTCAACGTTACCTTGCTTCATTCAGAGCACAGGATGAAGAGGCAGCAAAGATGATACAGAACTTAATACAGGTAGGACTCTTGTCTTGCCTAACAAAGAACAGATAGGACTTACAGAAAGAGAAAAGGACAGGGGCTCTGTAATATGCCATGAAGGCTGTAACAATTAAAATCCTGCCTTTGTAGTTTCTCCCATTTCTCTTATTGCCAATCACTCTAATTTCAACCGAAATTTCCATAGTTCGTAATTAATGGCAAATTCCCTTTTCCCATCCAGTTTGCAGATACTTTCACAAATGTGTGGAGCACCCAGGACTGATACTAAAAGCAGTGGCAGTTGTAACTTCAACAAACATATTTAACAAGAAACCAAATACATTTCAAATTGGACACCAAAAATAAGTGAATACTTTCCACCTAACTGTCTTTATGCCTCTGTTGACCATCTGTAAAAGTCTTGTCTCATATTAGTCTTTGATATAGTAATAATTATGTGAGGCATTCTGATCATATAAGGATAAGCACTTTAGCAAAGCCCATGCAGATGTTATCAGTCCTGTCTTCAAAGCAGACTTGACTAATGTGGAGTAAATAAATCATGGGCATACATAGTGATCAATGAAAAATACTGAATTGTGTTAAGTGAGCTCCATCCATTCCGTGCACTGAATGGGACAAGGTTCCCGTAGAAAAAAAGATAGTATGTGATTATGTAGTTAAGACTGTATCAGAACAACACGCTCTAAAAAGCACTTACAAGCCCTTTGTTCCATGATAACAACATGGGATTTCTTCTACAAAGGGTGCTTAAGATGCTTCAGATTCTATGAAATCAAGTAAGTTCTTGCATTATCATGCAGCTGTGTTGAGGTTGCATTACTTGCTGGTGTCTGTCAGAAGTAAAACTGTAAATCTCTTGTTGGTCTAGAACAGCATTGTATATAATACAAACACAGATGAGAAGTGTTTTGCTTAGTTTCTTATTTTTATCTTTTCCAAAATTTAGGGATGTATAGGGTAAGTTTTGATGCACTGTCAACTATGACTACACACAAGTACAAAACTAAGCAACTGATGCAGATAATGCACATTCAGAGGTAAGCAAGCAAACGAAAGCTCCATATTACAACAGGATCCTGAAACATCAATGAAAGTTCTTATTAAAAGAAATTTTGGTTAATTATTATGATTTTTTTACAACATGGGACAAAGATCATCCTTTTATAGGGATTTGTAAAATATTGTAAAATGATAAATATTTAAGTTACTAATGATAGAAAAATGGAGAATTTTTATAAATCAGTTTTATTCAGTAATCCTTCTCCAACTCTTACAAAATTTCAAGCCCTGTGTTCATTATTTTTACTGGTTTACAAGTAACCATACAAAAGACTAATAGTAAATAAAGTATATTTGTTAACACCTCCTTTGATACAACCACATCTGCACAAGCGGCCACGTTTTTAGGCAGCTCTTTGTCCAAATTGTACACAAGTAATTGCATCATGGTTTATTCTTGAAACCTTAAAGAACCATTAAAATATTTTTTTATGGGCTCTAATGTAATAAACATTGAAAACATTCTCAGCTCACAGGTCACAGTTTGTTTTCATTACTAAATGGAGCATAGTTGATTAACTGCATAGATAATCTCCAGTAGGTTTTCTAAGCAGAATTAAATAGTGCCTCACAGAGCAGATGGAATTCTGCAAGAGCCCCTCACTCAGTCTGCAGCTCAGGCACAGTGTGGCGGGCACGCTCAGCCCCTTCAGGTGACTTTTAGCAGAGCTCAGCAAAGGCAATGTCCGCAAGCGGCATTTCTGTCCTCACCAGCAGGTGTTACTACAGTCAATCTGAATTACTGCCATTTACGGCAAAGTGACACAGAAAAGATGTATAATTAGCATTTTACAAGGGGAACACAAAATGAAACACTATTATTCTTACTGAAATAAGATGTCATAAAAAAAAACAAACCACGCATCTATTTTATCTGATCATCGTTGAATGCACCCAAAACGCAACCAAGTAAAAGGAGACGGAGCAAGACTGCCCCTGGGCGTGCGGATTGCTCTGGAAGGCAACCCGCGCAGCCAGAGCGGTGCCGAAATGATGCGCTACAGGAACACAGCGCGGATACGTTTTTCCACACGCTGTCAAAATCTATACGTGCACCAGAGACGAAGAATCAGAGGGGAACCGAGAACTGGGGTTTCCCTGAGGCAGCCTCC
>VWZY01013532.1:543801-591058 GCA_013399075.1 Chloroceryle aenea | reverse complement strand
AAAAAAAAAAAAAAAAAGATGGTTCATAAAAAAAATAAATCCAACCTAACATTCTCATTTAATCATTCCAGACTTGGAGATTTAGGCTTTGGTCTTTTAATTCCCATGTCTTAATCAAATGCTGTGCATGGTATGCTTACAGAAACATGCAGGAGAGAAGAGAGTTCACTGTGGGTGTGCTCTCAAAGCAACAGGAACCCAAGTTACATGCCAGGGAAAAAAATGCATGGTACCAAGGGTGTAGGGGGAAAAAAAAAAAGGGGGGGGGGCCATTAATTNAAGGGGGGGGGGATATTAACTGAGCAACAGAGCATATTATAATAAACAGGTTAGATTATGTATATTGGCAAATAGTATACTGCACTGGAACAGAAGCCATTCAGAATATTAGTGGTCTTTGAAACTCTGACATAAACTTCATATGAGCTGCAGTTTTTAAGACACCTTAACTGCTTTCTTACAGTGCAGACCTTAAAACCATTTTATCCCCTGGCAGAGGTTAGAGCAATCTTAGGAGTTCTCCAAATGATATTCCATTCCAAAACTGCCTCAGGCTGCATTTTGCATCTAGAAGCACTAAAACACCCAGGGACAAATTATAATAGCTGCTCTACCACCCAATGACCACTCCCCAGCCAAGGAGGATCAGGAAAAGGAGAGAAGACTCACAAGCTGAAATGAAAATAGGGTTCATGAAACAGCCAAGCTAATATCAACGCCAGTATAAAGTAAACAAAGTTATACTCAGCCCAGCATGTGTACTGTGATCACAATAAATGGGAAGACAGTCCTCGGGAAGAGAAGCAGAATGCCAAGGCACCTGAGGAGGAAGGTTCCCCCCTCACCAAACTTCCCTCTTTATACTGAGTGTGAAGTTCGTGGGATGGGATACACCTGTAACCAACTCAAGTCAGCTGCCCTGGCTGACTCCAAACTGGTAATGGTCTCCAGATCATCACAGGCCTGTGATTCTTTCCCAGCAAAACCAGGGCAATCACAAGGTCAACTTTAGGGTGATTTGCTGAAAGGTCTGAGCTGCTTGGGGTGTTCCCTCAGATGTACAGCGCAGGCAGCTACATGTGGATGCAATGTATTTAACATTTAGGACAGTTTCTGAAGTATGTTATTCCTTAATGTTCAGTAATTTCAGTTTCTGATGTTACTGCCAGAAGTTAAGATGGCTGTCATGCACATTTTGAGGCAAGGTGGTTTTTTGCTTAAATATACCAGTGGGTGTCTCTGCACTGCACAGAACATCCCTGTCTGTCCCTTTTCTTGATTCAAACAGCTTTTGCTAGAGCTGGGGAGTCAGCAAAGCGAAATAGAAAACATGCAAAAAGCAGATGGAGAGTGCATTCAACACCCTGTGCATTTGTAATCATCAGCTGTTGATCACTCCATAACATTCTCTTCTTACTATCAGCTTTTATCTGTAGCTCATACACATACCTATATCCCTGGGTACTCAATTCCTGTGAGGAATTTGCTCCCCGAGGGACGCACAAATCATTTAGGGTCCAACTATAAGGGTGAAACAGGCATAGCAGCAGTCTGCAGCAGTTATGGAGGAACAGCAACCACTGATCTCACTTTGTATTTCCTACAACAAACACTCAGAGAATCCACCATGGGAGGAAAGTGGGCGGGGGAATATGGATCGGGGACAACAGCTTTCTGATATTATAATAAAATGGAGACACAGGCCAGCATGAGCTTTATATACCCCTACCCAGTCTCAGCAATCTTTTAGAGGATTAATAAGATTAGAAGCCCCTATTGTTTTGCTAATGGCTGTTTATTTGAAAAATGGCTTTTTTTGTAAACATACAGAAATGGCCATATGTTGCTCCATACTCCCATCCTGCCTTGGAATAGCACTAAAAGCAAAGGCTGAAAATGACATTCCATCTGCAAATTTTACAAAACAATCCATTTGCCCTGCAGCTCTGCTGCTGTGGAGTCTTACCTGGTTGAGGGTAGTGCATTTAAATAGCTTAAGAATACCCTTTCTTTGAAAAATCTTGCTGCAACTTATGCTTCTGTAAGAAGACTGACAACGCTAACAATCTGTTTAAAAATCCAGGGTTATTTGAATTCCAGATGTGTATTTGCAAAGATAATTTGAACTGTGACTGTATCCAAGCATATCATCCATAACGTTGACGCATGCAAGTTCCTTTTCATTGCTTCCAAATGATGCAAAATATTTCCCATGATATTAAATTTTTTTTAAAATGAAAGTAAGAATTTTAGAGTCAGACACCACCTAGCTGAACACTACTCTTGTTGAATTCCAGAGTCTCCAAAGTGAATGAAACACATTAGAAATGTACTTTTAATTATAGAGCTTAAAATAGAGCATACGGCAAGGCATAAGTTTGAAACTAATCTCTGTGTCTTACAAGTCTATTTTCAATAGGTTGTAGTTTAATCATTGAAGCTATTACTTCCTATGCTTGTTTTCTTTAATGACTCAGATGTTTCTGGAAAATGATTCAGATGTTTTTGAGGATGCAGAAGGACGAAATTAGGTACTTTTAAAGAGAAACAACTTTTCTAAGCATTTTTTTGATGAGAATACTGTCCCTATATCCTCCACAGGAAAGAGTAGGAACTTGAGATCTGGAAGCAAAGGTAGCTTGGAGCTCAGACAGATTTTTCTGTACAAACAAAAATAATCCTATCTGATAAAGAACTGGAGCAGGAGGGAAATTAAGAGGATGACATGAGAGTGTTTACATTCTTGTTGATCACTGACTGGTACTGTAAGCTCCAGATACCACGCCAAGGGTCATAACTTTGAACATTAGGTTACTCTTAAGTTATACTGGTGTTGAGTGAATATAAAACTAGTTGTGTCTCTCAGTAAGCAGATCTCAACTTTCCTGTGAATCTAGTCCCATAAATTGAGATGCTAAATTTCCCCTTGTAGCCTGTAGAGGCTACAATATGCTCCAGTTTTCTGAAAATCCTTGATCTATTTTTTGACGATATTTCAGAAGCTCTTTTAGAAGGAGCATTTCTGCTGGAAGGCTCTCAGTCACAGTAGGTTTTTGGGTGTTAAGTATTAGCATTAGGTATTGGGTAGTTTCCACTAAGGTGCAACAGCTGCCTTGGACTTTCGGTACATTTATTTTTACACTCACTACCCTGATAGTCATCGCGCATTAGCAGTGTGGGATTTGAACTCTGTTGTTTCCTAAATCTTATCTGAAATCAGCCTGACAGGAAAAGGTACAAAACCCAATATAGCTCCTGTTTGATTACGGAAGGAAAATGGAATAAAGAGATTAGTGCTAAAAGTTGTATGGTTATTGTACTATTCAGTAACTGGTGGTTTCCTTGTTACTGATGTTGTCTTCAGCTGGGCAATATTGACACGTCTGTGTCAAGGCTGGAGTGTTGCAGTGCTTGCTAAGCCACTATGAGAAGATCTCACCATTCAAACTGCTTAAACAAAACAGGCAGAATATCTTCGTGGTAAAGGTGAGACCAAGTTTACCACTTCCCAGCACAAGCCTAACACATCTGCATGATGATCATCAGTAGAGGAGATAAGGTGTATCAACAAGATGTACTGGTGATAAGAAATTTGGAACAGCATCAAAATGTGTCTCCAACGATTACCATCATCATCACCAGGTTTTTTTATTCTTATCTAATGAGCAGAACAACCCTGCTTAAGCTTCACATTCTGTTTTCTTAATTTCCTGTCTTAGGTGGCCTCACCACAGCTTTATCAGGTTCATCAGTTGTACTACATATAGGACAGATTTTCTTTCCTTCTTTTCTCCCCATGCTGATAAGATTGTACATTGTGTGCTTTTACGTGAGCAGTGTACATACTCCAAAGCATGCTCAAATCCTACAGCTACACTGTAAATGACAAAAGAAATTTGTCACATGCCTACTAGTGCTAGTGACAAGGCTAAAACCCTGACTATAAGTACAAGTAAATATAGTTATAGATGCAAATATAGAAATAGATATAGATTCACATATATAGATATCGATATACATACATACATGTATGTGTGCATGGCCCTGTGTACAAATGAATTTACAACAGCTTTCATCAGGAAAAAAATAATGAAAAAGATTATGTCCCAATTTTTTTGCAATACAATCTTTTCTTTTAGAGCTCCAAAAAGTCTTTAATCTTCTCAGCGATATACAGCTAACCTTAATTTAAAGAATTCTCATGGGACCGACATAAATTGGTTGCTCAGCAGTCAAGATCATCTAATAAAAGTCTAATCTTTGAACTACAAAGACCAGGAACTTCCACTTCAAAAGACTACTTTTTTCACTCATGGTTTTTCAAGCAAGGTGTTTTCCTTCTAAAAAGATACAAAAGTAAAGAAGTAAAGAACTGGAGATGTAACAAAATGCATACTTTAAAATGTTTATCAATTTTAAAGTGATATTTGTATACATTTTACAATTGATTTCAACATATTTATTTTAATGAATGTTACGTCTGGATTTGAAGAGAAAGATACTGAAAAAAACCCTATTCCTAAACCTTGGATTATGTGAAAGTTTAACTACCATTCGTAAAGTTCTTTGCAAGACTGCAGTTATAATTATTGTGGTGTATTTTTCATAATGTGTTCAAAATTTTCAAGTTTCAAATGTTTTCCTGTTAGGAAATGTGTTAATATATTTTCCCATTTCCAGTGGTAGAAGATGGAGATGCCAGGATTTCCTCCAGGAAAAGAGGATTGATTGTGCCCTTGCAGCAAAGAGGGCCAACAGCATTCAAGGCTGCATTAAGGAGATTGTTGCCAGCACTTTACAGAGGTGATTCTTCCCCTCTGCTCAGCACTGGTGAGATACATCTGGACTGCCGTCTCCAGTACAAGAGAGATATGGACATACTAGAACAATTAAAGGACCACAAAGATGATTAAAGGAGCAAAGCAACTCACCTAAGAGAGGGCTCTGTCTCTCTGGCTCTGAGGGCTGGGGTCTTTTGGCCTGGAGAAGAGAAGGCAGAGGTGAGTCTTGTATATATCGAAATATGTAAAAATATCTGATGGGGGATGTATAAGGAAGACAAAGCCAGGTTCTTCTCAGTGCTGCTCAGTGACAGGATGAGAAGCAACAGGAACACAGTAAAATACAAGTAATTCAATTTAAGCATTAGAAAACCACTGGGGGCGGTCAAACAGTGGGACAGAGAGTGCCCAGAGAGGCTGCGGAGGTTCCAACCTTGGAGATACTTAGAAGCTGCTTGGTCATGTCCCTCAGCAGTCTTCCTTAGCTGACCCTTTTTGAGCATGGTGGTTGGACTAGGTATTTCCAGAAATCCTTTCCAGCCTCCCGGGTTCTGTGATTCTGTGATGAGGATAGTGACCATGTTTTTATGCAGAAAATTCCAACTTTTAAAACATAATGAATACAACTTTCTAGTCTCTATATATTCAGGGCACGAGACTTTTTCACATAATTTCAAGACATTGCTAATTGTTTCAAAAGGAATATATAGGTTTAATGCATCCATAAGTATTTGCAGAACTGTGGATTTTAATTTCTTTTTATGTATTATAATGCATTTGTAACAGCTACTGTAATATTTCTACAGATTGCTTTACTTAATCCTTCTTTGAAATACACTCTCTTTTCTGAGTGGAATATGTCATGATAAGCAACTCTAAGCTTTAAAAACTGCACAACTGATTTCAGAAGGAAGTGGATAAATATTTATGCACACAACCACACACTATTTCAAGAGCTTAGGCATTCGTCGTGTTCTTGATCTTCCCCTTTCCTTTTGCAGAGGAAGGGGGAATCTTCATCGGTCACTGGATATATATATATATTAGCAAGTGTTTTATGGTTTGGTGCATATGGTGACATGACTGGATGATATATGGACCATTCAAAGTACATACACACTGCCTAGTTTTCTGGCATTCAGAAGGAGGGGAGCTGATCCATGTGCTCTCTTACAGTTTCATGTTCCTCCTAGAAGTCTTTCTTTCTGCTAACATGGTATTTCCTAAATGTAAAAACTATCTGAGTCTTGTCTTCTGAACAGAAGATAATTAACATAGGTTAATGAGCTCATAAAGTTATAAAGCTAGGGTTGTAGGCACATCAAGTTTTCAGTGTGGTAATTTCTTACCTCCACTCCTTAGGATTCAGGGTAAAATACAGTATTTATCATTTCAGACGGGCAAGATTTTTTCCTTAAGGTAAGTCCTTCCAGGGGCTGCAGTGTCACCCTTGTTCAGCCTTTTTTATTGACCTCTTCACTTTCTCTCAAGTTTTGATAGAATTAGTATTGTATATTTACACTGTACGTTTCCATTGCATTGTCCATGTGACTATTTGAAGATCCCCGAACCAAATTTGGCCAAATTTCAAGTACTGAAGTGTCAGAGCTCAATTCTTACACATTTAGTGAAGGGAGGGCAGAGCAGAAACACTTTGTAAATGGTTTAAGGAAAAGCTGCATTCTATTAAAGATCATAAAATTTGCATGAGACAGAGTGTCCCCATAGAAGTCTCAAATTCATCATAAACCGCTCCAAGGATAGCCCATTAAACTTATCCACGAGACAAATCTGTTTCCAGTGCTGTAGGATTCAAAACTGTGCAGTACTAATTCAAAACTGAGATATTTTATAGAGCAAAATACAGGAACAGAGCCTAATTTTAGACAGTCCAGTCTGCTTGGTACATAAATCACGCTGAATGAGTGGCTGAGATTTGCTCCATCATTGCCTGAATTTGTGCTTACACATTGATGCTTGTATGGTTTTCTCCTTGAATAACAGTTAACTATGACATATAAAAGCCATTAAACACAACAGAAATGAAAATTCCAAGAGAAATACAGTATTACCCATATAACACTGCATTTAATGTCAACAAGGCTATAAAAACAAGTGAAGACAGAAATTACAGCTCCAGTGTGGTTAGTGTTTGTTTCTTGGTGGTTTGGTGCTGTTTTGTTTAGCAGATGTTGTACCTCAGGGTGAAAAAAACCCCAACAATTACAGGTTACAATGAATGCCTCTATAGTTCCTAATGTTTTAGTGACTAATCACAACGAGCCACATGCACTGCAGTGCACACAATTCCTCTGTTAAAAGGGTAGTTTAGAAAGAGAAATGTAAGTTCAGCCTAATATCCATCTGTTCTATTCATCCAGTGACATTTTCATGGAAAATACAGAAACTGTTCTGAATAGCAACCAGAACTTGAAGGTCTCTGTCCTGGATAAATTAAATAATTTCTTCTTCTTCATACCTCTTCCATTAAGTCTTCATTTATTTTCCTCATAACTTCAGTTAGAGACTCTTAATCCTGCTGTTACTGGGGTGCAGACTGCATTTGGGAAAATACACACTTCCCAGATTAAATGTAACAGCCAGGCAATTTAGATTATCAGAAGCTATGAGTTTGGAGGAAATGGGTTTTAGATATCTGAAATAACAGCTAGGTGACACAAGTCCTTTTGTTAACATAGTTTTCTGCTCCTTTGCAGATATGACAAAACCAAATGGTGCCAGTCCTGTCTAATCTCCTACAACAGCCTAACTGATCTTGTGGACAGTTTAAAGGCGGTAGATGTCAAAGAGAAAGGAATTTTTTAAGGTTTCTCAGACTCTGAGAAAATTGTGGAAGATGGTTTAAATAAAAATGCTATTGCCTGGCTACAGAATATTGGAAAAGCACATTCATGGTAATTAGCACTGACTCGGAGTCAAAATGGAGATGCGTGCTGAGAAGTATTTGTCAAGGACCTGTCCTGGCATGGTATTGTTTAAATAGAAGAGACTACACGGTTTACTAAATTCAAAGATAGTCTAGATGGAAGGGAGCTAGCTGGCCAGAGAACAGGTTTTGTGTTCAAAGTAGAGTCATGACAAGTGGAGATTCAGTCTGCAAAATGTAGTGCTCTGCAGAAAGGATCTGTGGATTACCAAAGATCATTCTCAAGCACATGGAAACAACATCATATTGCTGCAAGAAAATCAAAACATCAGACTGGGACTTCCAGAAAGCAACATGAGGCTGCAGAACATCTGACCTGGTCCTTCCACCTTACTCAGGTCTGGCAAGGCCTCATTACAGTACCATGTCCAGTTTTGGACGTGGCAGCAAATGGATGTGGAGCAATTGTACAGAGCTGAGACATGCTGAGAAGAGTCGCTGTGCCATATAGAAAAATCAGGCGAACCAGGATTGTTTAGCCTGGAGAACCTAGCACCCATCTTTGTTCAAACATGAACTAAATAAAATACCTGCTCTGGGTGGACATTGGCATATTGCACACTGGGTAAATGACCCTGCTGTTTGGGACAGCAATCTCACCTCAGGAATCTGACTGAGCTAGGTGATCTCTTTAAAGTTCCTTCAGCCCTGAGACTGATCATCTTCTTTATGTCTACATCTCAACTAGATTGTTTTTCCCATAACAAAAGCCTCAAGCAATAGCAAAACCTCCCCTGAGTATCTTCAGCACCTTCTCTGGGTTCTATAACCCAAAGATATATATATATAACAATATTGTATTTTGAAGCTATAAATCCTTATTTGGCCTGTATTTACTCTGCATTAACTGACTATGGGAATACCTGCTGATTTTCATATGAAGATACTGCAACACAGGCAGTGGATACTTCATTTATTGCCCTGCCTGGGACCTGCTCAGCTGTAGCATAACCTGTAAATTATGAAACAGAAAGAGCTGCTGAAAATGCCAAGGCAGTGGCCGGATTCATCTCACCTACCTTCCTATGCTCCAGTATAAATGTCTACAACTCATGCTAATCTCCATTCATGGTGAACAGAGAAAACTAGGCAATTTTAGGATGCAATTCATTTGACTTACTTTAGGTGCCTATATTAGGGTGAGATGAGCAGAAGCACTTGTTTTTCTCCATTGACTAGATGAAGACTTGCTGAATAGCTCAGATGAGGAAATCTGCATGGCAAATACCCTCATTTTCTAAGATAAATTCTCTCCAGTGTGCCAATTCCAGAGTCCAACAATATCCACATAACGACATTAGATACATGACAGCGCTGACTAGCAGCTGTTTCAAAGAGAAGGTAATAGGGAGAAGACCTCACTCCACCTCTCGATTAACTCCCACGGCTGTTGGCAGCAGATAAAGCTAGGAGGTAGAGATTATAAAGTTTAAATGACTGACCCCTGAAGAAAGGAGCATGATCATACAAATTATGTTAAAACCAGAGAATTAATATGTAAAATCAGGGCAAATATCTTTCAGCTGAAGGCTCTATTGATTGAAAATGCAGTGTACATGACTGCAGTGCTCTGGTGTTTATTTTGAATTAGAATGACTGCTTTTATTGAAAAGCACAGTATTTCTTCCCTTGGGCTTTCCAGATGAAGTGTTATGGTCAGGTTCATGCTATATCTGGAATTACATATTCTTTATCATATTTTCATTCATTAAAAAGAAAGAAAAATCATCTAAAAGGGAGGAGCAGTTTACCTCCCTCCTTTGATTTTTGCTGGAAAATGTCTGCCTTTCCTCTTTTAGTATTTTCAGTAAAACATAATTTTATAATTGAGAAAAGAGCAGAATGCACTCTCTAGCCTCAGTCTTTGAGTCTTTAACCCTGCCTTCCTCTACAAGATCAGGTAGTTTTCCTTTCCTCTGGACTAAACAACTGTGTTAAAAAATGAAACCTTACCAAATTCACAGGGTTTTACCAGGGCCTCCCTTGAAGGGCCAGGTGTCCTGACTGATCCCATAATTCCTGGCTCTTCCACCTTGCCCTTCTTCCCTTTTATCACTTCCTTCTTCTTCAGCAATTGCCCCATTATATTTCTCTATATTAATTGTAGTGTTCTGGGATGGCCTATGACAGTCAGATCCCATGCTAATGGCCACAGTGTAAGTACCCAGTTAGCAGCAGCATTTAATTGTCAAGTTTCATTCTGAATATTGCTTTGGACAGTGCAAAGTGCCCCGATTGAGTAACTAGGGATCACAAAAGGATTTCTGAGAGTTTATTGTTGATTACTGAGCTATACTGGAACCCTGAAAAATCAGGCTAAAGAACCTTTCTGTTAGAGAGCAGTACCTAGAGCTTCATTATAAACGTGTTTTTAGATAGCTCCTTGGGACTTGTGCTGAAATAGAAAAAGACTGTGGTGAAAGAGGTATTAGTTAATTCCACTCCTTTTGTAACAGCTACAAAACTTTCCTGTTCTTGACCATAACATTCTGAATTCCAAACAAGTTTCCATGGATCATCCAAGGTAAAAGATCTTAACCTTGCTCAAGAGGAAAAACCCACCACCAAATTATTATGCCTTGTAAAAAATATTAAACTTTTTTTTGCATTGTGGAGTGTTTGTAAATAAGCTGTGCAACACTATTGCATAGTGGCTTGGCAATTACATGCCTGTGTTCACTAAACATCAACAGCTTATTTTAAATGACTTATTTTAGTACACTGTATGGGGCTTTGCTGAAATGCCTTACAAATAAAACTCTTACATTTCCCTAAAGTAAACTCCTAAGCACTGAAATTCAGACATTCCTAGAGACTCCTGTTAATTTCTAAACCACTTCCATGTCACCGTCATGCACAAAGATTGAAAAGTCCATCATACACAAAGGCCTGCCACAGCTGATGCAATTACTTACATGGTGAAGTTTGCTGGATCAAGCTCTTAATTACCTGCTTAGCATTTTAAATACCATTGGAAAAATGATCCACCAATATTTTTTGTGCATATTTACCTATTTTCCAGTGACTTCCAGATAACTGATATATTCCAGACACTGAAATTGCATTATAAATAAACAATATAGACACAAAAAGCCAAATGCACAGGTGGCTAAACAAACAGATTCCAGAGTGCCATGTGGCTATTGCTTTCTGGAGTTATCACTCAGAATGACAATGCATCCCCTTACTGCATCTTTAAATTGTCTTCTTAAAAGAAGCAGGTGCTCCAAGGTGGAGAACATGAGTACCTATGAAATATTCCACAATGCAGTAGAAATAGAAGCCAAAAAATAAAAGATCAGGGAATCGATTGAGTGCAAGTCATAAGGGAGTGCAAAAGGCACTGCTCATCTGCCCAGTGTCTGTCTTAGGTTAGACAGAATTGTTCACGTGTAGGTAAGCAAGGACTGCTGCGGAAGCAGATGCTGAAGATCCCTTCTGGCTGTAGCCAGGCTGCTCCTGGCCTGGCCTTTGGCAGCTGTACAGGTAGTGGAGACTTCTAACACACCATGCAACGGGCCCTAAAGCATCCACAGATCAGGTCTACAGGTGATGAGGGAGATGATGTGTTATTTTTCCATTCAGTTACCGTTTTCAAGCAGAATCTGAAAATCAGCTGTCCAGTAAAGTCAAACTGCATTCAGGGCCTTTGAATGCACAAGGATAGGTTTCATTCGTCAGCAGTGCCATGACCATGCTGTTAAGTGATACTTCCAACAGACTCGGTAATCTCTGCAAAATGCTGCAGCTGTACACCAGAAAAGCTCCTTCCATGTACAAACCTGACATCAGTAAAGCATAAAAGATGGAATTGCCAGTAACGACTGCATAGCAAATGAGGATTTTAATGCCACATATAAAGAAAGCAAAAAACCAAGAACAGAAAAAGCCACTGTTAGATAATACAAAAAATAAATATATTTTTAAATCCAACAAGCTAGCAGTCTGGCACCAGTCTTTTGTGAGCTCTGTACTGATTTTTATCTCACAGCTGCTAAACCTCAGCTGTGCACACCTTCTGTGGCAGCCCACATGCTATTCCTGCAGCTTTCCAAAGGCCACACTTGCTGACCTGACCTTTAAGAGAGATACTGGGGAATGAATGCAATGTTTCCTGCTTGACCAAGAGAAATGTAAACCCACTGAAAATTGCTTAAGGCTTTCATGCATCCCTGGTAGAAATGACTTGGCAGCAGTCTGCTGGAGAGAACAGAGGGCCTGATCGCACCGCAGGTGCTGTGGAGAGCTCATCACTAAAGCTGGGGAGCTCTCTCCTGCTTTGCTGGGAACTAAGCAAAGTAAATCAGATCTCTGCAGCATTACTGCTCCTTATGCAAAGAAGCTTTTTACAGATGTTGCTAATGGAGTGACTTTATTACTGATGTCACCTTATATGTTGCATGAGGAAATGTTGTTCAACTTAGATCATGTTTTCCAAACTAGCTTTTTTTTTAGGCATATGGCTTGACATTTCCACGCCCTAATACCCAGAATATAGTCTTAGAATTTCTAAGATGTTGATCTTCCTCTTTAGAAAACCCTAGGACTTTAGCCTGTGGACAAGGACTTGTCATTGACAAGTTTTTGTACTGTTACTTCTGTAATTTTGGCTCAAACCCAGGCACACGGGCTGCCCAAGTGAGTAAAAACTGCTGCCGGTTAAAGGTGTAATGAGTCAGGATGCAATAAAAATGACTGAGACTCTCAAAGTATAGTCAGGGGGAAAAAAATATTGCCTGATCGCTGGTACAGAGACCAGCTGGCCTGGCATTGGCCACGACATTATTATATTCTCTTTCTCCTTGCAGCGGGGGCGGGTCACTGCCACTGCCATCTGGGAAATGTCCCCTGGCTGAGCTGATTTCCCAGCGGTGCCAGTGAATTGTTTGTTGGAGTGCTTGTTGGCCCAAGTCAAACCTGTGCCATCATTGAAGGGTACAGACAGGTGAGTAGCAGTGCCCTGAGGATGATTAATTTATTAGTACAGCTTTGACCTCAGGGCTCCCAATCCCATGTGTTATCCTCACGTGCAAACATGCTTTGTGCTCTTGCTCTTCCTAAACAAGCTTAAGTTGCATGAGCAATGTCTAGAGCATATATGTTGGCCCAGAATTACCAGTGGCAAGCCACACTTGCCTTGAAACATCTTATTTTGCCCAACCTTAGGAAACTCTTCTCCTCACTTTGGGGTCCTGGTATTGTGCTAGAAGCAGCCTGACTTGACACCCGCTAGGTTTGGTGTGCTGAGCAAGGGGGTTCTGGGTCATGCAGGGCAAAGAAAGATGTTGGAGAACTACCACCTAAAGCTGTTGTAGGGACTGGGAGTGTCAAATTACTTCAAAATTCCACAGAATTTTATATATGGAAATACTAGTGATGACCTCTAATGTGCTCAGAAAATACAAATGAGATTTGGACCTCTTCTAAATATTAATTCAAAAGTACTAAAACTAATTGATATAATCTAGCCTTTGCTTTTCAGTAGGAACATCTGAGATTTTCACTGATAATAGGTCAGATGAGGAGGCTTAAAAGGAGATAACCTTTTAATACAGATCTTACGTTAGGTTTTATTTGCTTATCAGATCCCTTATTGCAGTTAAGAGATTTGGAAGCACAATATGTACTCATTCTGTCACAGTGATATAAAACCCCCTTATTGTTTGGCATCAGTTATAAGTGTACCTTAAATAAAAAGCTAACACAAGATTAAAAACAGGGTCAAAAATCAGGATGATTACATTTTTTGTCACATCTGGCAGTCAGTAATTATTTCAGTGTCTTAAAATGCAAGTGACCAATTCCGTAAGAAATGGATTATCCATGCACGTATCATAAGGCAAATCCAGACGCTTCCCTCGCAATAAAAATCGTCCCCTTATCTCCAAAGAACACATTGTAGATTCTGCACGACTCCACGTACTCGGTGTATTTGAGTCAGATGCAGTGATGAAATCACAGCGCCACTGTGAGGACACAGGTTTGCATCACTAGCAGGCAGGAGCACCCTCTCCTGAGGTCTGCTTTTCTTGAAGCTTTCGGACATGTTGGTCAATGTGCGACTGAAATAGTCAGCAGGCTAATGGGGGTTTGGCTGCCAGTCAAACAGCATGTGATGCTTTGGTTCATACACTGCAAGTACTGGGCTTGGGGAAGTATGCTTGACTCAAGGGTAGAAAAAAAAATGGACACAATTAAGATTACAATTCAAAATGAACTGTGATCATGTGCTTATTGAGGGAGCAGTTAGCCAAACTGTTGTTTTACATAGCTGTTTGTGAGAAATACTCCCAATAAATAACAGAGATTAGTAATACATCTGACTGCCATTGCCATTCAAATATATTATGGCTACATTAAAAAGAGAAGTTTAGAAATTATTTTTTTCAAAGTCTCTGTCCCACATAAAAAAGAGCTTTTTTTTTTTTTCTTGGAAGTGTCTGTCCTTTTTCTAGGGAGATGATTGATTTTTCAGCTCCACAACACCCTTATCCAGCTGCTGTTCACAACCTTCCTGTCTCAACTCCCCATGTCATCTGCAGTGTGGGACGGCCCATGTGTAGCTGTTTATGTGCATTGCTGAGTACTTCAGTGCCTCTTAAAATCTGGGCCCTGAACCCTTACATGTCTATTCTTTCTATCAGAATGAATGTGGAAATTCTCTTCAGGTGTAAACTGATGGCAGGTCAGAGGGTTAATATGCACTACACGTTCTGGGTTCTACAAGGGTGGGGAGAAACTGCATCTCTGATTTCAGGCTGCCTACAAGGACAAGCTGAAGTGTGCACAGGGGCATCTTGGAGACAGCCCATATTCCAGGCTCCCATGGGCCAAGATAGCTCAACTAAATGTAGAAAGGATGGTGGGGTCACAGTGAATTCACAGCGTTTGTGAAAGGGAACAGATATTCTCAGCAATAGCCCTTATCTCTCATCATCGGCACCATTGTACAGTATTGAAATATTTTTAAGTCAAAAAAAAAACCAACCAAAAACCAAAAAACAACCCCCTAGTTTTCTGTTTCCACACAAAGAGACAACAATAAATAAATACCCAGAAATAGAATGGTTCTGATCATTCTCTTTGGTTGCTTCTGAAGTTGTGTAGGAAGGTCAACAGCAATCAAATATTCATGAACAGCTCTCCAGGTCAGTAAAGGAGAGACAAAACTGGGTCAAAGACAGGTCAAGAAAGGTGTCAGCACAGAGAACCGTATCCCATATAATCTGGAAATCAAACAAATGTTTTTCCAGGTTTTCTTATGAGAGAAGCCAAGTATTATTAGAGTAATACTTGGTCCAGCACAACACATTCCCTTTATCTAGGGAGTTGACGGTGGGGGAAGGACAGAAGCTCTTCAGGCTATGGAAGTTGAATTTAATAGGATTCTCAGAAGAGATTTAAGGAGCTAATCATCCATATTGCTGCTCAAGTCCAATTTTTATCCCCCAAAGCTACTACATTTTTAAAGCATGTATTTTTGGCAGCGCTCTCCAGAAAATATCTCCCTTTGGAGCACATTGTATTGTGTAGGCTGTATTGCATAAATGAGCTTCTTTGCCACCTCTGTAACCCCTAAATGCCAGTGAGAAGTATAACTCGGTATTGCCATATCTCATCATGCTGACTTAGTCTTACTCTTCCATTTAACAAGCCAGAAGAGGACAGACATTCAGCACAGGGCTTGGGAGGTTGGGGCACGCACCCCTACTGTACTCAGATGCCAGGATACAGAGTCAGAACTGACTGTGTTGGGTGTCCAGAAAGTCCTATCCAAATGTGAGGAAGGGTCAGGTATCTATACAACATTCAAAGCACTTTCGCCCTTTGCCAACAGAGGAAGCACTATAGATGGCATTATGTTTGATATTTCATACATGTACCTATATACATATGTATTTCCTTTTAGAGGAAAAAGGGTGGGGAAATGCAAACCTAGCCAATGATTCATTTCCTTACATTTATCCCTCCCTTAATTTCCCCTGTTGTGGATTCAACATCATTTCAATGAGTGGAGTAGGAATAATATTGTCCTTGATTTGGAAGGAGATATCTGGGCACTGCCCATTATGTCCCATAGGCCCCTCATTGTCACTGGCACAATGCTTGGCCAGAGGGCTGTCAAGTACTTTTAACAGAGAGTAAACAAGTAGGAAAGTGAAATAACTGTTGATTTTGTGGGGTTTTTTTTGTTTTTTTTTTTTTTTTATCAGCTTACTTTAGACAGGAGAGATACTTGGCTCTGTTTTCCTTGAGCTCCCAAAATTCCTCTCTTCTTTAAAGAAACACCCATCAAAGAAAAACCCATATAAGGCTACTATTTCCATGGAACATCCTCCTTAAAACATGAGGGCATTATCTCAGCTTACTAAATGCATGGACACCTGGTTTGATTATTGTCCTTCCTGAGAAACGATGAAAGTCGCACTTCACAGCAGTTCCCTTCACAAGAAACGCGTGTCTTGCGCCTATATGGCAGGAGAGGTTCATTCCTCAGTGGCTGGGCTCACAGCCCTGCACTGGGAGATGGCCAAGACTCATCTGAATGCCACAGCTTCAGTGCTCGGGGAAGGCAGGCTCACTCAGATTTTCTCATCAATTGATATTTACTGCAGTGCACTGGAAAAAGAGGAGGGCAGATCTGGAAGGGTTGATCTGCCATCACCATTTTCACCAAGTCCATCAACACTGAGGGCAACCCACGCACAGATGTCAGATTCCTTCCATCTGCTATGCTCCTCTATTCAAGGGTCCCAGAGGCAAAAGTCCTTAGTATCTCCTGGGCACAGGAGGGCACAACACACTCTGAAAACACTTAAGGGAAAATTAAGTCCTTCTGCTAACCTCAAACACCAGTCTTAGCTGCATAAAAAAGTAAATCATAGAATCATAGAATCATAGAATAGATTGGGTTGGAAAAGACCTCCAAGATCATCGAGTCCAACCCCTGATCCAACTCAAATTACTATATACTTGGATCAAATTACTATATACTTGTGTTTTGACAACTTCGATTTTCAGGATTAGTGCACAAGTCATGCAGTGAGCCTCCCAAAGAAGTGTCACGGTCCTCAAACATTCCTATGGGTCCTTACATTTTTCCAACCACTAAGTGCTTGGCAACACAATATTTTCTCTATTCCCTGGCTGGAAGCAGTTTGAGTCTTGTTGGATAAGTACTGGGTCAATGCTGTCAAGGTCGTTAAGGACTATGGAGGTGTAGTGAAAAAGATGTGGAAGGTATTGACATGTAATATAAGATTTTGAGTGATTATGGAAAGGCCAACATTAAAGAGACAGATGGAAGAACAGGTAATGAAAGTGAGGAACCACGGCTGTGTGTCTTCCACCTACCCAATATCCTGTGTATAGCAACTGTGGCTGTGCTGAGTCAGGCAGCAAGAGCCAGAAATCTCATCAGATGGGTAAAGATTGTGAATTAAACACTGCAGAGAGTACCTGGATGGTTTGGGATGTACTCTAATCCTCTAATTAGTCCCAACACTGAGAAGTGCACAACTGTACTTCAATCATTATATCTTTTATGCCTAGGTAGAGCAGTCATGCTTTTAACTCAAGCAAAGCAGGTCAGTGCCAGTGTATATCACTCATATGATCTGAAAATAAGATCTATCTTGTTTCTGGCAAATCTCTCATCCTGAAGCCCTTATCTTTTCACTTAAAAAGAAAGACATGCAAATTGAGATCGCCAAGGTTGTCTGTGGACTTGGATGACAAATTTATAGTCATTCCTGAAGAAGTTAAGAGATTAGATATTTCCTAGCAGTTTTGAATAGGATTGTTTTAATGGCTTTTGATTTATTTTCTTTGTGGTACCACGTTGATAACATGAGGGATATGCAACATCACATATAATAACAACAGAAAAAATACACCGGTGGACTACTAAAGGCTTATTTCATCCCATTTTTACAGCATTAATGTGCTAGATTAGAATATCTGATGGCATTTTTCAGAAGAATGCCAAAACCCAGTAATCACACAGTCACTGGGAGGTACTTCTGCACTGCCACAAAAGCTGCACTCATTTACTTTCAAACTTGTGGCTACAAGCCAGTGTAAATGGGCAGCCTAAAATTATTAAACAAGGAACTACTTCTTCAGCTGTGAGAATCTCTCTGGCTACAGACCTTTGGTAGCTCCTGGTGCCATTAAATCAAAAGCCTGATCCAATTCCTAGCTTTGTGTGGGAACTCGCTCAGACTCACTTCATTTCTCACTTTACCAGGGTTGAGCTTTCAAACCTGCACAACTCCTGCAATATTTGTAGATTGCTGATGGTACAGAACTCTATTCCTCAGACACTGTTTTGCATTCTGGTAAGAAAAATAATTAGCATAAGCATATTTCTGTAATTGCAGTAAAAAGCTTTGCTTTCTCATGGTGCTAAAACATTTTTAATTGGAGTCACGAGCTGAATTCATTTTATATAATTGCCTTGGATTCTGTAGTTCAACTGTTAAAAATCATTATCCCAGTTGGTCCCTAGCAGTCTTTTACCACATCTGACCAACCAGCCCTGAATATGGACACATATGAAAGGCTGCCTTGTGCTCCGGGGGATGATGGAAATTCAGGAAACTATCGATAGCCGGCTCAGGCTAATGAAAGTGCATCTCTGCAGGGGCTGAGCGAGCTGTCGACTGGTTGTTAATTACACAGGGAGAGTTCAATTGCATTTCCCGGCATAGGTTATGTCTGTTTGACCATGATATCTACTTGGTTTAGAGACCCATTTAATTACATTGCAGCCTTCATACTTGCAAAATGCAGAAACTCTTATTAAGTGGTTATCTTATTTTTAAAAGGTTTTCATCAGTCGTATAAACTCATGGAGAATTTTCATTGTATATGTATGCAATAGCAATACCAAG
This sequence comes from Chloroceryle aenea, assembly GCA_013399075.1. NCBI lineage: Eukaryota > Metazoa > Chordata > Aves > Coraciiformes > Cerylidae > Chloroceryle > Chloroceryle aenea. The sequence continues at coordinate 572,435 of VWZY01013532.1, read as the reverse complement.
GTATATTTTGTTATCTAATTTCTCTGTTCCAAATGAGCAGTTCTCAGCCTGCTCCATGCATCTCCCCTATTTATCCTTACCTTTATATTTCTACCAAATGAACCATCTAGCTCTGCTCCACAGAGCTCCTCTTTCCAGCTTTTTTTCTTGCTTTCATGGGGATTGATTCAGCCTCTCTTTTGAGACTTCTCTGCACAGAGTTTTTACAGCATTTTTGGAGGAAGAAATATTGTGCCATTCAACTCAAGGTCTCTTCTGCTTCCAGCACAGCAGTTAACTCTTTTTTTTTCTAGATATCCCTATATCAGTTTTTTGTCCAATATCTCTTTAAGGCTTCTTTCTCCTCTGTGACTCATCCACCTTTCTCCTACACTTTAACTCTGTTTTCTTCCTGTGCCTACTTAATTTATCTTAGTTATAGTCAGTCTGAGCTTTCAGCCTGACACTTTCCAGATCTTAGCCTTTGTTTGCTGCCTCTTTCTGCTCAGACTCATGTCTCAGCCTGTTCTCTCCATTTTCTAGAACACAGTTCCAGCTACAGACCCTCCAGCATCTTTTATCATCTTTCCAGACTCTCCCCATGATCTCCTTTCTTTGGCACAATTCAAAACTCTACTGTATCCCTATCTTTTCCATTAGTTGGCATATCTGATTTTCCTTCCTACTTTTTTCTCCAACTATTAGTAGCTCTTCTGTCAAATCTCTCCACGTGTCTGTGTCTCTCTCTTTTTCTCCCTTGGAAAAGGAAAATTATCTTTGTTATAGAAACTGGAGTTCTTTTGCGGTGTTTTACCTATATATTTTCCCCACTTGGCAATGTAGAGCCCATGAAACTGGAAAAGGACTATTTTTGACCAGCAAGGGCATTAAGGAATCCTTTGACACTGAAGAGTTCAACTTTGTTTAGTTTCCAGAGTAGAGGAAAAGAGTCCCAGTTCCAGAGCAAACGATATCTGCACTAATATGTACACTTTGAAGTTGGAACTACAGGAAGCACCTTTGCCCACGAGACACGATCTGAACCCAGCCAGTCCATAAACAGTGATAAATGGTTCAGCTGCAAGTCTATCTTCCTAGAAATTCTTTTATATCTTGCTGTGAAAACATTCCAGTTAAGCAGTCAGACATGTTATCATAGCACCAAGCTCTGACCCTTGGGGTTATGTAGGATCTGCTCAGAACTAGTCTCAATAATGTTTTTTCTTACTCTTCTCAGAGCTTTATACAGCTTCCAAATCTGAATCACAGTAGCTGTATTCAGCGCCTGGAAGAACAGTTCCTATTCATTATCATCCCTCCTCAGTCTCCCCACTACTCCTTAGGATGCCAAATTGCCATCAGTGCTTTTAGTTGGTATTTATCTTTGTGTCCTACTGGCTCAGTTATTTTTCGTGTTCTGTGTTCTTTTAGGAATGATAATCAAAAAATGTATCATACATTTATTTAAAGTCATACCTAATTTAAGTGTCATACCCAGCTTCAGTCTAGGGTGCTTCCTTGCTCATACTCTACAGCCATCCACCGAAGTACAGCACTATGAAATCATATCACTAATAGCTGTGAACCCAGTGTGGGAGAAGGCTGGGGGACCTCTCTTAGGGTCATCAATGCACAACAACAGAATTGAGCTCTGACGGAGCCAAAGGATCAGAATTCAGCTTTTTGTTCTGCAGTTGTGTGGCCAAAACTGCAGGTTTTATTAAATTTGTTGTCTGTAACTCACTGAGTTTGGATGGGACCTGGAGGTTTACACCTGATAGCTAAAATTCTTGGTGATGGAATATCACTATCAATATAAGCTTTAAAATGTTTATATTATACCCATGTGTGTTTGTAGCCATTTTATCTTCATGGGCATACTTTCAGGCTATTTTTCAGGTCCATAGCATGATTTATGCCCTTTCTCTTAGAGTGAAACTTATTTCACCGGAGTAATCAGGGTTTCCAGTCTATCTTTTATCAATGACATGAACTCATGCACCAGCCTAATGCTCCATTATCCCAGGAACATCATATTGTTGTGGTATTACCTTTCCCCAGAGAAGGCTGAATTGCTTTTACTTCCTGCTTGAACAACCGCTAATCTCTTTTCTGGAGTTCTTCCAACAGAATGACTATACTTCTGACACGACTGATTCAAATTGCCCTTGCCAGGATTTAATAGACTGAAATATCTGTCTCACTTTCTTCAAGGACAGAGATTTGATTTCCGATAGAATCTGTGATTTAAAAACAAGTCAGGTTTTATGCAGTTTCCCATTTAACCTGCTGTTTTGATGAGCTTCCCCAATTCTGAGTTTTCCTGATTCCAGATTGCTATACCTACAGCCAGACTCTATAAGGGTTTAAAACCAAACATGTAAATCCCATTGATTTATCTTTGTATTCAAAATCTAAACTACTCAGAAATTGTTTTTAAATTCCTGGCTTTCCGCATTAATTTTGTGGACTGTGACTTCTTAGTTTGCTAACAAGGCACTGGACTATACTGATGTACAAAGCAGTTAGAACTTCTAGGGCCAAGAGCTTAACAGCAGTCACAGGACAAATGCATACTGTACCCAGCATTTACCAAGTGAACACTGTGGCTGTACGCTCAAAATATTCAAATACACTCAAAATATACACTTCCATTTCTAAACTAACAAATTAAATTCCCCTGAGATTAAGCAGTAAAATTGCAGCAATGATTATTCAGAAAGGTTTCAGCTTTAACATTAAATATAATGCCTGTGACAGGGCTTGGGGCCTTCTGGGCTGGGGAAATAGAAGAGGTCTGAGGATGGTGGCAGAAGAAGAAAATGAGGACCTTTCCCATGGCCACCAAAGTCTCCCATGATTTCCTTCTCCACAACCCTGCCACGGCCCCACAGACAGGTCCTGCAGTAGTATCTATACTGCTGTGTCAGCTTGCTCAGGGATCTATCAAACGCATTACTGAAGAAACACCCTTTCGGTTCTTGGGGAGGTATAGAAAAAATTAAAGCCATTTTCTCCTGCTGTCAGGGTCTGAGCAGAATAAACATCTTGGACAAGTGGATAATTGCAAGCCATGCAGGTCCCACTGTCCATCTGTTTCTTCTCCCAGTCTGTAATGTGCCTTGTTACTCTTGGCAGAGGGATTAAAGAGATGGGCCTGAGTCTAAGGGTTGGCTGCCACTCAAGAGAATTGACAAAAATAAGGGAAATGACTTATCAGTGACATCTAAATGGCTTTTTTTAAAGCAACTTAAATTACACAGGACGGTCCCTATCTCATTTTAAGCATCACTTCACACATTGGGATCTCCAAAAGTGATATTTTAACACAAAGAACAACAACCATAACAACTGAGTCCTCCTGGTGATGGATCTGATCTCAAGGAAGAAATTCACAGATGTAAAAGAGTAGGAAAAAGAACTATTTACTTACGTTGAGATCTCTTTTCCAAGTTGCCTGGATCCTTACAGTCCAAGTCTCTAGTTTTAACAAAGTGTTTAGACCTGGCTATTTCAAACCAGTTTAGTCCTGCTCAGCTCGGTGGGAGGAGGCTGATATAGAGTAGCCGAGGATCAAAGCCATTCTCTTTCACTACTGGAAGGGTACAAGCACCAAAATAGAAAGCTGACCCCACAGGAAAAAAAAAAAAGCAAAGTATATGGTAAGAAGAGTGAAAATATTCTTTCCATTGACTTCACTGACAGATAAAATTCTATTTACCATTAAGATTACTGATCACAAGAAGTTTCTCATTTTGAAGCTGATAGCACACATGTCTATAGTCTAACACCTGCAGTTTTACTATCCAAAGCATAAGAAGAATTTTCTTGTTTTCTTTGGTGCTCAGAGCTTCTTTCAGAGTGGTGTGGCCCCCAAAGGGCCTGTGCTTTTTAACTGCACCCATGCCTGGCTTCAGTGACAAAACTGCACTCACATATTAGGTCCATTAACAATGACCGCATTTTTAAATGGAGAGTGTGACTTATTTGATTATCCATTTAGTGAGAACATGACTGCTGAATACCCTTTAGAATAAAGTATTTAAATCAACCCAATTCTCCCCGGATGTCTTATTAACTACTATTCAATAAGAGTGGCAATTACTTGGCTCTAAAATTGTTTTTTTCCCTCCAACAAAAACATTTTAAGGCATCACACAAGTGTACATACATCAGTGGGCAGGAAGTTTCCTTTCAGGTTTGGGCAATCAGCCATCCATCTCTGCTTTTTGTTTCCTCAAGGTTAATTCTTCTTTCATCATTTTTTAGTGTCAATAAAGTTTTTCTAGATGAATTTATTCTTGCCTAGCCACAGCAACCCAGTATGAAGATCTTACAGATTCATTTCTTTCAAAGCTTTAGAAGTAAATACATCTGTGGTAGAAAAGTCTTGTCTTGGTCACTTACACTTTTCCCTATCTCTGCCTTTTTTCTCCAATCTGTTGCTTACCTACTTACTCACCATGCTTATTCCTCCTGGCACATACTCTTAAATTCTGTTGAGGTTTTAGTACTTGAATGAATGTGTACATGAAAGGTACCTTACATCTGGTACACCTACAGCAGCCACCCTATATGCACACAATACATTCATGTCCTCTGTCTGACTTAAGCACTTTTTTATGCTCATTGCTGCTGCCATTTCATGTCTTTAAAAATGGAAGTATTTTGTTTAGGGAATCTCCGTTCTCAGCATTGTTGCATGGATGTTCATGATCTCTTCGAAAACCACACTTTAAATATTCATATATAATAATGGCAATTATTGTGCCTCAATCAACTAAAACAACTTATTTGCATATGGTTTTAAGAAGTAGATCCTGCCATACAATGGACAAAAGGCTCTGACAAGCTCTGAGGTAAAACTCCTTGGTGGTCACAAGCAGAGCAGAAGCCAAGGACAGCAATACAAGACACCAGACACATGAGATCAATTAACACTGCTAGGGCCTTCCTGTATCCTCTCTTTAGCTGGGGAGATTCTCCAACACCTCAGAGAAAAGTGGAATATTCTCCCTGGTCACAACTTGTGATTTTATTTCACACTAGGATGAACTCTGAGATCTCCCATCTTGCTTCCTGGTGGACATGGTCACCACTCTGTTTGCAGTAAGAAACATGCAGAGCTGGGTTTTTTAAACAAGCTATTTTCTTGACATGGCCAGAAAATATGATTGGGTCACTGCGGCCTATTTTATTTAAAGCAATTATTGTTTGAAGCATCCCCTCTCTCTTCCCCCCTCCCTTTTCAGGGTAGCATAGCTGTCACAGAGTCAATGGACAGGACCATTGCAGTGCAGCTATATGTACACCCTGAAATAAAAGAGTGCATAGGATGAGTTGGTGGCCCCAAGGCCAAGGAGCACAGACCTGTTTGTGACCTCCCTGCATAGACCACATTCTACAGGTAATGAGCTGTGCCCACTGATGCTCAGCCTCTGTGCCCACTGATGCTCTCCCTCCCCAGGTCTGAACCTGTGACAGTGGTATGTGGGACCCCACTCTTCTTGTGGCATCAATGCAGTGTATCCTGGCCCATCAGTGGACAGAGCGTGCTGAGACTTCATGGAAGGGAGCCAGAGCTCACACAGTCCCAGCCCCATGGCCTTTTGGGAGCAGGTATTTCCAAGGCACTACAGAACCCTCCCTTCAAAACAGAGCCTGGTAATGAGCTACTGTGATGCTGTTGGGCTGATTGGGGCTCCAGTGGTGAGCCTGGCCCAGGGATGCCTCTAATTAACAGCGGAGACAAACCCGCTGAGGCCAGTGAAGAGTCAACAACTCTCCAAATGTGTGTTTGCATTAGGACCCAACTTCAGCTGTTTGTTTAAATGCAAAACAAAGCAAACCAACACCCTTCCAAGTAAAACTGAGTCTCAGACAGGAAGCATGGAGAGGCTTCAGCACTTGAGCTTTCTAAGAAATAATGACTGAAAATATCTGTGTAGATGTGTATTTTATCAGATATATAATACATTCTGGATGTAGTTTTAAGCACACCTGTTGAAAAGGTAAGGGTGCAAGTGGTAATTACAATATCACATTACTATCACTTGGTCACATGCAGCTAGGCCATGTGTCATTTGCTTTAATCAGTTTATTTTTCAATTTTATCTGTTGTTTTATTCCAGAACACAGCTCCTCAAATATGATTTGGGCTATCACTTCAAGGTTAAACATGTATGCAGCTTATTATGGTCTTAGAAGGTGACAAAAACAGGAGTGCATAGATTAATGAACTTGACAGCCCTTCCTGCAAGGATGATGCATGAACCCGTACCAAAACTGAAGCAGAATGCCTGGGGCTATTCAGTCTGGACAATAACCTTTACATGAACATATTTATCCAGCCAAACTATATGAAAAACATCTCAGTTTTAGAAGAAATGCACCAATGCATTTTCATTTTGTTGCCTGTTGTTAAGAGCAATGAAAGATGGACAGATTTACAGATTACTCCTGACCTGCACTGTGTGATTCACAGCACATGGCTGTGGCCAAGCTGCAGCATCTCAGGTATACATTCATTTGGTATGACAAAGCTTTCTCAGGATTTAGCTCTGGGAGTGTTCTATGCAGTGAGGATAAAATAATCCCACATGAATTTCTGTTTCATGTAACATAATGGTGTACTTACTCATTTCTGAAGGGTGATTGATAGATGAAGATACACCGCTTAAGAAATCTGTGCTGCTATCTAAATTCCTGCTCCTTCACATACTTCTCATGTCCCTGTGAGAATTAAAAAAAGCCCAGAGTCAGCAGAATAGTTCTGTTTAAGTTGTGCCATTGACTAGCACATGAGGAAACAGCACGACAATGTAACATGCTGTGAAATCATCTGTTTATCACGAGGTCAGTAAAGAATACTAATGGCTGCTGGCATAATATATTCAGGGGGTCATTTTCAGTATTCAGCTTGATTGTCTGTCCTATCAACAGCTACTGTATCAAGCATTTGTTACACACAGCAACGTGAATTAACAGAAAAACACAGTATCTAGTGACTTGACTTCTATGTAAGTTGCAGCTTTTTGAATGGTCAACCACTGTAGCAGTGCAAAAATGATCCTGAGAATGACACTTGTCTCTACCCACCAGAGCGTGTCCTGCCTAGGCAGCCACAGGGCCATGACTGTCTCTGTCACCCTCTTCTGTCATTAGCACAGTTCACTTGTGATCAGTCATTCCAGCAAAGAGTAACTCAGTAGGGGTTTTAGGCACACAGCTTTGGCCATCTCCTTTTTGACATGGACCAGAGTGATCGGGCGCTTACTGTAGTGAAGGCTGGATTGCCAGCACCAGCATCGTGCCAGTGCAGAAGACCTGGACACTGGGTGCTGCTGGTTTCCTTTTTTTTTCTGGTCAGGCAGGCTCTTCCCATGATGGCAAAGGAAACATGTCAACTAATTCAACTGGAAATAACTGCACCTCTTCTCCTGAATGTGAGAAAGCAGCTGTGCAGAGCTGTGCCTGTGAAGAGGAGCCCCATGACAGTGGGCAGGCTGGTCTCCTACCCTTAGTAAATACCCGTGTCTGCTGATGCAAATTCTCTGCCCTGTGTAGGGAAAGGGCGTGATCCTCCTGATTTAGGTGGGCGTCTTCACTTGTCTTTGACCTGCTTTTTAGCAATGCTAGTTTGTATTTGCTGGCCAAAGTAAAAGGTGTGTGGAGCTTTGGCTTACTCTCACTTGTTTGTAGAGAGAACTCCAGATGAGTCAGTTCTTTATATAGTGTTATTCAAAACGAGTAAGGAAATATTTGTTAAGACAAAGTTAAATCAAGTGGCCACGGCTGCCCTGTTTGTAGGAACTGTTTCAGGTGGTGCCTCGTTAAGGTGCGAGAGGTTCCTCTAGCACTTTGAAGAGGTGGAAAATCAAATGTTCTTTAAGCATTAACCTCCCTTTAGTGACCATCCCCCTGTAACTCTTCCTCTTTGGAGTGGCGGTGGGATTTGGCCCAGGGTGAAACTGAGGAGCCTCAGTGTGGAGCTAGCTCCTCAAGCCTGTGCAAGGAGAAAAGGAAACGTAACTCTTGCTGTGAGGCCAAGTAACGACGTGAGGACCTAAGTTAATGACAAAATTTTTAGCAAGGCTATCATTTCTGCTTCTATAGGTTTCACTTTACATTATCACCAATAGAAACTAACTCCCCAGAATTTCCTGTCTTTTGTCTTGAACTAGAGCAGTTCGCCTGTTTCATACGTTAGTTTTTGTCATCTGAAGTAGTTGAACTTTTCAGATTCAGTATCTGGGTATTTTTATATTAATTCAAGTCGCCCATGGAAAGCTTATTTAAAATCAAAATCTAAGTTACAGGGAAAGACTATTGCTAAATGCAAGACCAGGCTGCATTGATTGTCAAATCTTATTTTTGACAGACTATAGTCTTATGATATAAAGCAATTTTTCTCTGAACATCTTACTGGCAGCTTCATCATCCAGTGATGAATGGATGTAAATCATTCTTGAAACCTATCCTACTAGATGTATTGAAAAACCTAAATGCCTGACAGGCAACCAAACCCAGAACCAAACCTGCAGAAAAGCTCGAGATGTGCGACAGGGAAACTCATCTTGTTTCTTCTGTTTTACATGGAAGATCAAATTCTAGCCATCAAAAATAGAACATTTTATCTACAGTTAAGATTGCAGTAATGCTTGCCAAGCTTTTGTGAGTATAATTAAAAGTTACACTCTGAGTGTAAGCCTCTTAAAACCACGGACTATGGCTCTGCAATGGTCCTGTTGCATTACTTTTATTACTACAAATGTTTACTGAACCGACGATGAGCAATAAACTCACCAAAATTAGCTACATAATTAAAGTGGTTTCCATTATTAATATTTGTAATAGAATGTTTTTCAGCTGCAGTCTGAAATACATGATTTATAAAAGAAAGCTCGCGGTTCTGCCATCTGACTGTCTCCAGCACATAAACTGGCTGTGGCTGCGATGCTCCTGCTGGAGGCTGCTGTCATTAAGCAGAGAAATCCTGACACTCTATTAGACAGTTATTCACTAAAAATAAAGTTCTCATTATGCAAAACTCTGCCTGAAGACCTGCCTAAAATGCCACAAGCAGAAACCTCAGCTGGTGTAAGCAAATGCAGCTTCTGTAGCTTTGGTGGGGTGGCGACTCTGCCCACTGCGTCCAAAACATCCATCCTGGCTTCCAGGTTTCAGAGTCCCTGCTCTCACCAGATGCAAAAATAAACAGTTTGCCAAATTTTCTCCATTGTTAATTATTAGCTGTGTCTGCATTCCCATCTCTAAGCTTCAGACATCTTGTACCTGTGTATTTTGTATGATGCTGATGATTTTCTATATTAGTGCTTTGAAAATTGTTAGTTAGTTAACACCTTAGCCGCTCTTATTTTATTCTGCTGCATCGATCTGTGCAACAAGTGTCCTAGTACAAACCTGGGCATGCCCTGCAGATGTCTTCCCTTTCCACCCCTCACCACTACTGCAGAGATGATGTGATGCCAATCCTGAAGGGCAGAGCCTCTGTCCTTCTCACATGAATGGGCCCTGATGCGCAGAGATGGTTCCTGCAGGCAGCATCCCTCTGAAGATGATGCTGCCTGACAATGCGAATCAATTCAGTCTTTCTTTGTCTCATTTCAGACCACCAGGGGTTCTGGTGGTGTGATGCTGAAAATGTGTTATGTGTTGCCTGTCCTGATCCAAAGGGTTAATAGTGGTCACCGTCCTGAACATGCTTTAAAATGAGTGACTTAAGAGTGTCAGAGCAGGGTGGCAGGCAGAGCAGACAGCACTGAGCTTTGCTCCCGCTGCTGTGACTCCCACCCCGCCTGAGCACAATCTGCTTGTGACAGCTATTCCCATCTTCAAGCATCAAGACCTTAGGCCTTTCTTCTTTGACACAGAGATTAAGGGCAGTCCTAACAAATTCAAAACTAAATCAAGCATGGTGCTTTGGCAAGATGAGCTACTGGCCTACAAATTACTGGATGCAGGCCGAACTCCTGGGTTTCTCAGAGGATCGCATCCCCTCCAGCTTGGCAGGTTCAGCAGTGGGCAGCACATCGCCCCTTTCTGGTCCCACTCACACAGCGAAGGCTTTACGTGAATCACAAAAGCTGAGATAATTGGCTGTTAACCAACTACACCAACGACATTTTTTTTCAATTCATTATTGTTACAGCTGCCAGGCACCTTTACCTACAGACACTGGATCTGGGATCTGACAACTTAGCAAGGCATTCAACTTCTGGTTTCTGATTCTGCCTCCAAAAAGTTGCCATTTCTGTGCACTTTTGGGACAGGTCTAGATGCTGAATTTCAGACCAAGCATCCCTGCCCCATAGTTCTTATTAATTTACTCTTTCAAAGAGCAATTCTGCCTAAAACGTCTCTAATTTATATTCATGATAACAAATGGGTGAATTAGAATGAGGTCATTAATGCTATTGTTTATACAATTAACATTATTGATTTTTGCAAAACAAATTATTATGAACTTGTAATTTCTTTTTATTAGGCACTATTTTATAGTGGCACATATTTTTATAAATATGCATTCACATGGGATGTGAAGTTGTGAAGCATTGCTTTGGGTAGCACTTTTCCCCAGGCTTCTGCTAACCAACAACTCTGACTTCCCTCTAGTGGTCAGTTGTTACTTTAAACACTAATGATTGAAGAAGGGGCTGCCTCTCACATTATAAAAACCAACCCCTTTGCTTTAGAAAAATATACAGGAACTCCCCTTTCGATAAAGCTTATGGTCATTGCCTGATTTTAATAAAAGAGCAGAGGCTGTTTTCTTATTACAGGAAAAACTGGGAACCAAGCATCTGTTGGGAAAAAAACAGGAAATAAAAATAATCTCAGCTAAATAGATGCTCTTGCTGGCTAATTGGCTCATTAATTATTCAAGTTACATAATTACACCTAGAAACTGTAGCTTCCTCATGTGGTGTTTGTATCTAGAGACCACCAGACATGGCCTGGCAAAGGGCACTTTTCCTCTCCTAACTGGAAATCATCCTATTCATACTATTCCAATACATGTCCACTTCTTTTTTTCTATTCATCTGTTCTGAACTTGGCCAGAAACTGTTTCAATTAGCTGCGCTTTTTTGAGTCAACATTTTTCCTGAAGAAGCTTTTAAAAATACTGCTTTTGGTGTTCCATATTTGGAGTCCTCATCATGTAGGTTCTTAACAGTAGGTTCTTATCTTCATCTCACCAACTTGTAAAACACCTACTTTCCTAAAATTATTGGAATAACACTGGTCAAATTGCCAAGCAAAGAGAAAAGGGTCTCTTAGCTGGCTCTGCCCTGCGCTTACAGAAATTAGTTGCTTCCCAGGAGATAATTTCCTTACTTACTGAACCAAATTAAAACTAAAGCAACCCTGTGTTTTTTTTTTTTCCCCTAAGTATTTCCCCTACTCCAAACATACAAATTTACTAACAGTTTTAAGTTAAGTTTGACAGATGTTTCTAAGAATAGCTAGTCCTTCTAAGTCTCTTGAAACAATAGTTAGATAAATAGAAAAAAACCCAAACGCCAAGCACTAAATTGTCTGGCGGGGGAATGATGTGCTATTATTAATCTCTTCTATGCTCCTGCTGACAACAGGTGGTCTGGTCTCCACCTAGTAGGCTAGACTAGCAAAGGGCTCCTGCTGCCTCTCCCATGTGGGTGAAGTAGTCTTTGGCTGCTCTTCTCCTTTCCCCTTTCAGGTAACTCTCTTACTGGCTGTTTCTCAAATCTTTGCAAGAAACCTCAAATAGTACATCTTTGTTCTTTCATTTTCTCTATCCCAAGAGTTTCATCTTTGCTTCCTCTTTTTACCATGCTGGATGTGCTAACTTTTCATGCCAGCATGCCCAAAAGCCTCTCTTGCTACAGCACATATATCACAGCACATCTGTTGGAATATAACCTGAGTTCTGCTGTTTAGAAAAGATAATTTTTCCCCTTAGTCCTTGAAGTCTAGATCTTTACCAACACAAAGCAGGGCAATCTGTCAGGCAAGATGCTGGGTTTCAAGACCAAAGCATCCCTCTTCGAGGCCTCTGGACTGGCAAATAGAGCAGCACCCTCTGGAAGACACATATAAAATACAGTTTATTATCAGAGGTAAATGTAGTTCATTCCTTCACACGGCACGAGACCTAGCAATTTTAAAGAAATTAGGCACCAGAATTAGACTCTAAACTTTCCCTGTTTGAAGGTTTAGGTCCAAAACCCTGGGCACACACATTTGTACAGCATGGTAGGCTGGGGACCAGGTATTTTTTCCTCCAGTTATAATCAAAATGTAATAGAAAGCCAGGCAGAATTAAATCCAATTTACAGTATGTCGTGGTTTAGGGTCAGGGCAGCCCCTAAGACCCAACAGATGCTCTCCGTTAACCCCCCTCCCTTCCCAAAAGGGGAAAAGGAATAAGGGAGAGAGACTTAGTGATTAGAAAAAGGAAACTAGAACAGCTTTTGTGATTAATAATAATACAGAATATGTACAAATCTATACAAAAGCAGTACCGAACCCAACCCCCCTGATGGTAATTACGTCACCGTCACCACTGATATTGTAAAGCAGGCACTGGGGGACCCAGACTGGGCCCCCCAGCAGATGGGAGCTGTGTTCAGGAGCTGGATTCTGGTACCGGATTCAGGAGCATGGGATAAAAGGCAGAATGGACAGAGTCCTCCTTGGATGATCCAGGGAAGCAGTCTAAGAGGGGAGAAGAGCTCGGGTAAAAGCCCAATAGACCCTCCTGGATCCCTCTGTTTGCTTCTGAATATGACGTCTGTGGGATGGATACCTTGCTGATCAGATGGGGGTCATCCGCCCTGTCTGCTCCTTCCTAGGTGCAGTCTTTTCCTTCCTGCACCCCCCTGTGTGGTACACACCGTCCAGCAGTGGCCTTGGTCTGCACACCAGCCCTTGGTAGTAACTCTAACCATGGGCTGTTATCACTGCTGGCAGCAGACACTGCCTGGGAAAACAGGCTGCTAACTGCAGAACGTGCTGTTAATTAGAAGTACTGAACTGAAAAGTAAAATCACTGAACAGAATTAGTCCTGTTTTCACCCAAACCAGGACACAGTACCACCTTACATTTTTTACATGACACCATAGGTTTGGTTTTTTTCAGCTGACAGAGAAACCACACTATCTTCTAAACTTTACCTGAGTACCTCAGGGTACAGGAGAACAGGTCGAAAGGCTGGCTGGGTCCAGCTGCCCCCTGCTCTTCCTCTCTCCAATTTGTAACATATGCAAACCCATTACTTGCAAGCTGGCTTCAATTGTGTCCCAGGGGGCTTCCCAAGGAAACAAAGTCAGTGCTGCCAAATTCACAGTTGGGCGAACTTCTCCAAACCCAAAAGAAGGATCCATCCTTTAGATATTAAACATGATCTGAATTTTTCATCAGCTCATCTACATGTCAGCACAGTAAGGGGCTTTGTGTATATTTTTGTTGACACAAGTCATGAGATCACAAGGATCACAATTTTCCTCCTTGCTTACAGTCACAGTGGATCACATCTACTGCCTGTCAAACTCTCTTGACGTGCATTTATCTTGACAGCTTGGTCTGAAGTTTTCACTTCATGTGTGCAAAGAGCAGTAAGAGATTGCTTTGGAGATTAAAAAAATTATAGCCAGTTGGATTTATTTACACCCCAGGGGACACCATTTGGGCGTACATTCCTACAAGTAGCACATTCAGTTATTTCCATCTTCCCATGATACCAGTTGCTGCTTCTGCCAGCTCTCTGAAATGTTCTTCCCTGGGGTAGGAGGAGGAAAACAGAGAGAGAGGGGGACAGAAACACAACAAAGGACAATTCCTGAAATCTCACTGTCTTCCTGCTTTTGTCCCTAAATCTTCGTTATGAGAAGAAAGCACTTCCATACTGTAGACAGTATTTCTTAGTATATTATTTCTGTCTTAAAATGGGCCAGGCAGCATATGGAAAGAATCTGGATCCCAAATCATTGCCACTTTTCCTCTGCTACATGGAGCCAAAAGGAAACTGCATTTTCCTAGGAACAATGCGAGAATAGATTACATGCAAAATACCATTGGGGTAACCTCTTTATTTCCCTCTGGATTTACACAATCACTTCAGTGAGAATAAAACCAAAAGCAAAGATATATTGTTGAGAAGGAAAAGGTAGCAACTGTATGTAGTAGCACATTGTGGGGAACATGCACAAAGAACATGTCTCCAGAAATGGTTATTGTATGAAATCTTTTGTCCAAACAAAGCCTAGGGAGCTCAGCCTCTCTTTTCAGGAGTTACTCTTTAATCAAAACAGAAACAGCTGTATTTCACATCTCCCAGTGAAAAATCAACAGCTACTTGTACAGAAAAGCAGGCAGCCTAGTTTCTGAAGGTGCTAGAACTGAGAGATGTGATAAAATCTCTCTTTCAAGCATCATGGCCAAAATCAATTTTCTCACGTATCTCCTCAAGCACCTGAACCTCTTGGAATCCACGGCTCTCCTGGGGTCTTCTCTCCAGAGCAGTTACCGTCCTGTTTCCATTCATACACAGAAGACACAAGATAGGAAAAGCACTGCAATGGATTTTGTGCACTGTAAAAGTTGTTACCTGAAACGTCCTCAGGTCATGTACTGTTGCAAACAGACACCCAGAACTTTGGATGTCATACATCCGCTTGTGTCCTTTAGGACACAAAATCCTGATTTGGGATCTTATCTGAGGGCTCTTAAAATCAGAGGCACATTCGTATTCTCTCTTCTATAGTGATAGTGCAGGTATGAATACTTTTAAAAAATTATTTTATTGGCAGAAATCTGACTAAATAAAACATTCACGAAAGCAAAATGTAAACTGCAGGAGACTTCAAGGGGAAATGGTCAGAAAAAAACCCACTTTTTCAAATGGTAGCCATGTAAGGTTATGCAACTTTTTGTCAATAGTTTGGCTGCAGTACACAAGGTTCTATCACATCATGGGAACAACTTCTGCCAGAGTTGTTTCATGTGTTCTTCCACTTGGACTTCTTAATTACATGGTGATTCAGATGTGATTTTTATTGCTAGTGTAAACAGAACAAACAGTGAAATTTTAAAACCACATTTATTTTTAATACAAAATCTGTTGCACTATTACAGAAGTGAGCCTGTATGTTTACCCCCACATGCACAGATAATTCAGCATCTACAATTAAATAAGAGTAAAATTGTATTTCTTTTACGAAAACCATTGGCAAATCTTACTAAGAAACGGTCTCTTTGTGCTTTGTAATCAATGTTTATAGAATTCATTCCTTATTTCAGTTCCCATTAAGAAAACTGATCAATGGAAAGCTCAAAGGTGCGAAAGAAGCTTATTACAGCTAGCTTACATTTGTGGTTACTTCAGTTGTGCTTTACCTACAGTATATACAGGAAAGCTGCAAGGTGTACCGTGGTGTAATGTAACGCGCTGGCAAAAGCTCTGAATGGTTCAATTAAGATTCTGCAGTAAAGGAGCAGAACAGTTCACTATTTTGTTTTCACAGCAAAAAAATAAAATAAAATAGATATTTAAGTAGATGCTTTAAAATACCATGCACACCACTGGCTATAGTACTTCTTATACAGTACAACATAAGCTTTCTCGTTTTGTTTGTCCGTAACACCTAAAAGCATAAAGCATCTACGCTTTAAGTGTATTTACAAATTCAACAAAATATCTACATATAAAAAGCTTACTTAAAATTAAACTTGATGCAAGTTATGAAAAACCAATTTATTGGCAAATGAAACTGAGCATTCCTTCAACCATAGGTTGTTATAAAAATTTCTATTTGGAGGTAAACATTTGATTGATAGAGTATGCGAGAAAACAATTTTGTCACCGATAATGGTAAATCTTCACCACTGAACCACACTGGTGCTTGGCAGACGGAGTTTGGTGGTTCCAAGCGGTCACCCCCACACTGCTTCAGGGTGAAGATAACTGCAAAGCTGCCACGCTGCTCTGGCTGGCCCAGGGAGGAAGATGTGCTCTCGCTGGTCTAGTCAGCCCGGCTGGCTTTTTAACAATTTATTTTACAAGAGTTTATACCTCGCCGTGTTAGTAAATAATTTAGCTCTGGTTGTGGTTCCTTGCTTTGCTTAAATCTTCCAAGGCCATGAAAACGTGTTGTGCCGTGACTGTCTAGAATACACTTACTGTATTTTTAATGGAAAAAAATAATCAGACTCTTCCTTGTGAGACTGAAAATATTTAACTTCCATTTTTAGCACAACAGTTTCATAACACTTTTTATTTTCTTCACATTTTTATTCTGTTTGGCAATAATAGCAGTCCACTAATCACAGTTTACTGCACCAACTGATTGAGTAGCACAGCGCATTATGGAATGCATATTGTATAAAGGCACTGAATGTATTTTGCCCTGTGTTTTCTGGAATATTTTCTCTCATTTTTAAAGTTTTTCTTTCAGTGACTGTACAAATTCCGAAATGCATCGCAACGCACACCTTCAATGCCTTAAAACCAATTCAATGTGTTTCGATGTAAAAATAGAACACTGTTGTACTGCTGTAATACTCAATAGATTAAGAAGGCTATAAAGTAATAGGAGCAAAGAGCAGATAATAGGGTCTCATTAAGCATCAGCAAATGCAAGTGTCATACTTAAATCATTTAGCAATTATATACTGTACATACTGTTCCTAACTGTCTTGCAAAAAGACATATGATAGCTAGACATTAAGTCACCAATTTCACAACAATGTCCACCAAGACATTGAAGTTCTATATAATACTACTAGAACACTCGGACAATGGAAACTGAACTCATATGCAGGGATTCAGCTGAGGACTGCATAACAAATTGTCTAACCCTGTCTGTGTAGAGTACACGAGATTAGCTGTGAATGGTGTAGGTTTCTTGCGGTGGTTTTTCTCATGCATTATACTGTATTTTCAACAGGAAAGAAAAGTACAAGTCAGTGGTTTTGTTTGTGTCAGTTCCTTTTTAAAAAAGTAAAAATACCCAAGATTTGAACAGAACTTGATTTCCATGTTTTGATTCATACTGACGTACCACTTGCTGTGCCATTACGCTGCACATCTGCATTGACCTGCATATTCTCACAGCATTAACACCTCGTGGTGAAGAGCTCCGTTACCTGCATGTTCATAGTATGAGAAGGAGGATGTACAAGTGCTTGAAACAGACTGAAGATACAAGGGGATTGAGTTCTGTGGTTACACAAATGAATTCATTGCATTTACAGGAGAAGGAGCCTCAGAGCTTTCATTTCCTTCTGCAGGTTCTTTCTCTTTTTTACCACTATATTGTCCAATAAAGGAACCATCCTCATTGAACTGACCATTTACACCTTCTCCATAGTCAACTAAACTATCATCACTGTCTTCTTTTTTCACAGTTCTGTCTGAAGGTGTCCGGCTTCCTTTTTTTAGAGGTTTATGGTCCTCTGCATCACTGGAGACACAAACAAACAAACAAACAGAATTAATTGATGTGTTCTATATTAAGGCAAAACCAGCCATGCATGCAGAGTTTATAGAAAGCCCGTATGCAGCCCTAGAATCCTTCAGTAAACCCACATCACACTGTAGAGACAGATCAGTAAGATGCAGTTGACATGAACACATGGAGCAGGGATGGTTTAAACAGAGAATGTCTTCAGCGGAGGAAGGGGCGGGGGGTGTATGGGTTTTGGTTTGTTGCTTTTTTGATGTTTTTTCTTTTTCCCCATCGTGCATGACTTTCCAATGGTAAGACTTGGGCCCTGGGCTTGGAAGCAATTTAGATGCAACTGCAAGCATTAAAAAGTGGGTTGTAAAGTTATAGAAAAAAAAAATTATTTGTTCTCCAAAGTAACAAACTTATGATGTGCTGTGAAGTTAGTTTGTTAAACTTCTTAATCTCTTTGACTCCTTGAACATGAATGAAGAATGAATTTGGTTAAATGAAATATACAAATTTTCTTTACTAGTATAAAGAAAATAAAAGTGCTGCATTTCAAATAATTTGTTACAAAATGCAGGGCAGACTTGCAATTTGCAACCTTACCTTTCAAGAGACCTACATATTCCATTAAAAGGGTGCAGAAGAAACAAATGAAAATAGCCTAAGAAGAAAAGCAAAGTCCATATCCTGATAGTGATCAGTATTTTATCAATTATAATTTGCTCTTAAAATTGCTAAAACATTTACTGTATACAGGTAAAGCAACGGTTGAGCTTACGGTAGCTACAGCTGAGCAGTTCAGAGCATGCTTAGTATCACTGCTTCTCAGATCCACCTGCTTGTCCTAGTCCGTAATTGAGAACACCTTCTGCCAATGGCGATGGTGGTTTGGAGGACAACGGGAGAAGAAGAGGAAAGAGGAAAGAGGAAAGAGGAAAGAGGAAAGAGGAAAGAGGAAAGAGGAAAGAGAAAAGAGGAAAGAGGAAAGAGGAAAGAGGAAAGAGGAAAGAGGAAAGAGGAAAGAGGAAAGAGGAAAGAGGAAAGAGGAAAGAGGAAAGAGGAAAGAGGAAAGAGGAAAGAGGAAAGAGGAAAGAGGAAAGAGGAAAGGAAGTAGCGGGGATCCCTGTGGCACACTGCTGCAGTCTTTCCCATGTCAGTGGAGAAGCTGCAGCACCATCAGCATCCCCAAATAAATCTGCAGCTGTGGTAAGCTTCTTGTATTTCAGGAAATCGAGGTAGTTGGGCTCTTTTTGGAATCCTTTATACTCTATTTCCATTTCAAGATGAAGATTTATGCAGCAGCTCTAAAGCATTTCCAATTAAAACCCACTGCTGTCAGCTGCATTTCTGGGTGCAATTATTTACCTTGTCTTAAAACCGAATATGTCACATTTTTGCACATTGGGTACAAAAGAGGATGTGATTTTTATGCTTGAGTTTTGGTGTGTTTTTTGTTTGGTTGTTTTTTGTTTGTTTGTTTTTTAATTTACAGACACCCAGCTCATACAAAACATAAAAAAACAAACAGACTATCAGGGAAATAAAAAGCTAATTACAATATCAGGGTGAATATTTGCTCAGCAAACTATTTTAACTGTGTAATTCATAGAAACATATACCCTGGTTCTTCCAATATTTTTTTTTTCTTCTCTGAGTATCTTTGAACACCCAGAGAAACTCTCTCTAAGTATATAATCATATACAAGGTCACACAGACTGTATGTTAGCTAAAAAATGCCCTGGTGAGAAACATTTCATTCTTGCTAGAATACCATTACATCAATTTCCCATCAAGTTTTTTCTCCTCATCTCTTTTCTGGAAGACTCCAGGTGATCACACGCTAGGAGCAGTACACCTCAAATGCACCTACACTTGCAGAAAAAGCATACCAGAGATTTTATTCTTCTATGCATACTTCAGAAAGAAGCAGTGTCACTATCTATCTCAATGTGCAAGAAAACCCTCACATTTAAAATACACAAAGGTAAAACCTCCCAACTCGACCATCTAGCCTTTACATTTCACTGAAAGCTGCTCCAAAATGTCAAATATCCAGCAGCAAAGTGCAAACATTTGTAACGCTGCAAACAAAAGCAGATTACAGAGACATTGCTGAAGAGCATTCATCCCAGGAGGACCCTGTATCTAAACTGCTGAAGGCAGAACTGAGTATTTAAAAATCATATGCAACTGCAGTTTCTGCCTTCATCAGAGGGCATGAGAGTCACTGCAACAGGTGACAAAACCCAAAGGAAGTTCAGATCCTCACTTTGAGGGTTCTCACCACCAGGTCCTACTCCCAAAGAAGAGTGACATGCAGTGTTTAATGGTAAGAGACTTCAATAAAGAGCACTGCACATACGGTTTGCTGCTTAATTTTAGGTGAGGACCTTCACAGCTGCTTAGACCGTAATATGTAGGAATGAAAATCAATTAGAATTGTGACTCGTACCATATTCCAACCGGGCAAGAAATTCTATGCAAATATTCTGAAGTGTGACCCTGTGCAGTGTAATTCACTAGGCTGGAATATACAACAAATAAATAATTCACCATCAATGTTTTTAAAATAATCCACATTTTCGTGTTTAATCCAGTATAAGGATCTGGGTACAGGATCTTCAGCTCTTTGGGCTTCTGTGTTCATATCTTTGAAAACAAAGTTTATTTATCAACCAAACGAGGAGGAAATACTAACATAGTTGGGTTCATTGTGTCTGTGATTTTTCTCTATTTTAGTTAGAATGCAGATTTTATGCATTTATATCTGTCTGCATAATTAGAACCAAATAAAGAAACCAGCAGATTCACCCAGGAGCGTAGCTACACAGAGGTGGGCACTGCTGTAAAAGCAGAGCTACAGCAGATGCAAAACTGAAATGTGAATCTGGGGATTCCCTCCCTTTCTGCGCTATACAAGACCACAAAGAAGTTCTGCCAAGATTTAGGCAGCAGAAAATGGTGTGGGATTATCCAGGGTGCTTTCCACTCCTTGTATTAGATGAATAATGTTTTGAGTGGAAGGGAAACAAATCGAAGAATAAAAAGCAAAACAATAAGCAGGAGAGAGGGGGGAGGGGAAAAAAACAAACAAAAAGTGAAGGCATCAATGTTTTGGACAGCACTTCTGTAATCCTAGGGGGGAACAAAACAGAGAGGGGCCCTGATACCCTGGGGAAATGGATGCATTTTCTGTTTGCCACCAAACAGCAAACTGCAGAGGCCAATGAACTACATTATAACTAGGGATGCCAAAGGTTGCACAGAACACTTTAGGCTGTAGAGTTTATACTACTAGATTGCAGAACCATGTTAGACCCATACGTTTTGGTACAGTATCTGCAAGATTTGCTAATCTTGATTACAGTTGTTCATAAAACTGTTCCAAAATGCAACCAGGAGAGATCATCATTGCCTTTAGGTTCTTTTTGTGGTTTTGTTTGCTGATGTTTATACTTACCTAGTGTAATAAAGTGAAATAAAAAAATAGAGTGCAAATTGGGTTGACTTAAATTATAGTGGAAAACTGAAGAATTTTTTGGGAAGCGTCACATATTTGTGCACACCATTAGCAGTGAGACAACAGTACTGAGGGGGAACAGAACAAGAGGTGAGAATGGGTATGACCGCTATACTGAGATCAGCCAGCCATGGAAGTTAAGCATAGTGACACTGCCACTATTTGTTGTCTTAGAAATAAATTCCATACTAGCAGCTTTTTAAGGATGAAAGTTTCTCAGTGAAGACTGATATGTACCAGTACTGCTATGTGCCACACACATTTCTTGCCCCTTTAGCAAAAGAAGTGTATTTAATATTAAAGCACACTCTAAAAAAGTGATGTAAATACTTTTTCATGAATGATTGCTAATATATGAATACATTTCTTTTTCCTCTTACTTTAATGAAACACACATCACACTTGCAGCTAGCGATACACAAACATAGGAAGTACAGTGGCAACAATAACATGCGAGTGAAAACCACAGATTTTTTTTTTTTTAAAGTACTTCAATTTCACAATCTCATCAGTTATTGAAAGAAATATGTACCTTGAAATCTCCTTTCTTCTTTCAACTTTTCAATTTTTCTTCCTTAGATATGGGTACATGCAGCAACCAGTCAGAATGGGGAAGACAGTTTTACGATGGCTCTGCAGTCCAGCAGGCAACTAGTTCCCACTAAACTTTGCCACATTCATGGACATGCAAAAAGACTCAATATATGGTTAGCAATATACTACTTTTCCTTATAACACAACTGTCAAGATGAAAGGCAACACAAAACAAACAAAATGGGTAAAGCATTCTGGGCTGTTGGGCACAGAAAGAGGATGCAGAAGATGAAAATGGTCATCAGTAAATTCCTTTTTCTGTGCCCTTAGTTTAACAGCCCAGAAATGTTTAAGTATAAGCAGTCACGTAAAGCCACAAAAGTACCTTACACTATGGCTTCCTTGCATGCTGCAGGAGAACCTCTGCCCTGATACCTAACAGATTTCTCCTCATGCTCCTAAATGGATAGGATTGCACTGATGAAAAATGCTTTCCCTATACACTTATGCACCTGCATCTACCCAGACTTCAGCACTTGTTACTATTTCCAGTCTAGTTAAGACAAAAGCACATCTGTATTAGTTTTCTGTGTAGTTTTTCTTTAGCATCTCTGTTATTATCTTCAATCCTGGCAGAAGCTGGAAAAACTGGGAGATTAAGCTCTGGCTTTAAATGGCAACAGGTTGAAGGAATAGTTGTTAGTCAAAGAAATTGGCTCACTCTTTGTGAAAATTTTGAAGAAAAGTCTGTTTAAGAGAAATTCAACCAACTCTCCACCTTTGCTATTTCTGGTGAAAAAATCCTACAGAGGGAAGTCAAAGCAGCGATTTAAATAGTAGGGACACAGATGTTCAAGGATTAAAGTAGGAACCGTCAGAGGAAGCGTGTGTGTGTAAGTGAGGACACAGTAAGACCACTGCCAAATCCAATCGGCCTATTCAGAAACAAGAATTCCTCAGGCAGTCCACTAACATCACCTCTTGTGCTAGAAGGGACCAAGATAAGAATTACGGTGCTGAGGCACAAATCACTGCTAGGTCCCTGTGAAAACACACCTAAGCTGCAATAAAACTTGAATAGCTATAATAAGAGAAAAAAGTACTATTGCAGTTACAAATTATATTCTTACTGGTAATCAACCCAGAACAAGAAGGAAGAGTAATATATTATCTAGCAATCTCAGAACTCTCCACCAACCATTTCCAGAGAATCTCTCAAAACATCCAAGAACTTCTAGGAAAAATATTGTGTCAAAATAATTCAACAAAATGTGCAAACATCCCTTGTTACCGCACTAGCACTCCTACTACTGTAGTTGCTTTTTTTCCTTTTGACCTCCCGATGAGTATTTTCCAGATTGCAGTGAGACACAGGGCTTTCATACTTTGCTGAAGTCACCTAAGAAATCCATGTCTGCGGACTCTCCCTTCCCAAGAATCCACAGATGTGCAGATGCCGTAATTTCTTAATTTCTCTCGATTTAGGGCCGATTTCTATGCCTTCACTGACCTGAACAGGAGCTCTAGAAAACTCTTTAATAAACATACATTTGTGGTGGTACCTGTTTTTCTTGTAGTTTCTTGGTGTAAGCATTCATTGCCCGTCCAAAATTTATTGTCTCAGTCTCCTACAACTCTGGAAACCAGTGGGATTGCAGCACAGTTTGCTACAGAGGCACTGTTCTCCCTTATCACATGAAAGAGCAGGTACTCCCCTCCAGGCGCAAGGAAAA
The DNA here is from genome assembly GCA_013399075.1 of Chloroceryle aenea. Classification (NCBI taxonomy): domain Eukaryota; kingdom Metazoa; phylum Chordata; class Aves; order Coraciiformes; family Cerylidae; genus Chloroceryle; species Chloroceryle aenea. The sequence continues at coordinate 549,214 of VWZY01013532.1, read as the reverse complement.
GCGCACCCAGTCATTCTCTGGTTCAGGAGACACCTGTGCTTTGTTTCCTAAACATTATTTCCTTTGTTGGATCGACACAGCAGGAAAATCCGAGGTTGGCTCGTTCTGCAAAAAGTACGCTCTGAGATGAAGTTGAAGAGTGCAAAACTTAAAACAATCCCAAGCCATCCCAAGAATACTGGGAAGCCTAGGAACTGAATGTGACAAAAATCTCCCCTAAAATCGAGAGCTATGACTTCTCTGGAGTATCTTAGCTAGTCATTAAGATTTAAGTAATTTAATAATTTAAATATTATTTTGAAACAACTAATTTTCTAAGCATTTGGCTTAGTTGTCCAGAAATACTGAAGTCTATTCTGCATAAATTTCTAAGTCTTTCACTCTTCCCAGTTCCTAAGGATGGAGGGAGCAAGTCTCTGTTCTTAGAAAGTTCCTCTTGATGGTCTGGGGTCTCTCTGAAAGTGAGATGTCCTTTCATACTTGGCATGAAACGATTGCGAGACCTTATACTTTCCCTTCCCTCCTTTAAACTTTGGAGGAGAACGAAAGTTGCTCAGACACTTGTGAGGGTAAGAAAATGGAGAGCTTTCAACAGAGCCCTTTTTTTTCAGCTGATGGAAGGAGTTCTTGTGTTCTGAGAAATCCTTCATGATCTGGACCAAGGGTTCACCAAATAGCTTGCCACCTCTGTATGGTAAAGACAGCAGTTTACATTTTAGGTCTAGCGATGAGGTCCAAGGACGTAACCATACAGCTCTCCAGGCTACAGTGAGGCAGGCCAGATTTTTAACAGTCAGTCTAAGAGAATCCTCCGCTGCATCATGGATAAAATTAGCTGCAATTTTACAGAGCCTGCGCTTCCTCCGCATGGCACCAGATGGGACCCATTTTTTTCTGAATCTGGCTCTCTCTTCCTCCAGCCATATTAGTAACGCTCTAGAAGCATAAGTACAGTAGATAGATACCCCAAGCTGGGCTGCAACTAGCCTGAAAGATCTTTTAATTGCTTCCTCAACCTTTCTATCAGTAGGATCTTTAGGCAGAGCATCCATATTAGCAGGCACTGCAAGCACACAATCACTAGTAACCAGTGCTCTGTCTACCTGAGGCAAGGTCCCCCACAAAGCAGCTTTATCCACTGGAAAAGGATAGAGCTTACGCAGGACTGCTGGGGCTTCGTGCTTTGCCTCAGGATTGCCCCAGATCCTACAGACAAGATCTTCCACTGCTGAATCAATAGGAAGGGCATTATCTACCTTGCCTTCTTCAGAGGGGATAAGCAATTCTTCCGATGCACATTCAGGTCTGGAAGACTTCAGCATTAATGCTCTCTTTATGTGCTTGAAGAGGTAATTCTGATTCTCCATGTCAAACTTACGCAGAGGATCTGGTCCCTCTTGGTCTTCTGCAGTGTACTCAGATGACACCTCCCCATCTTCAGGGAATGATTCATCCTCCAAGGCTTTGTCAGCCTCAGATTTCTCGTTCCCAGAAGCTGTCTTAACTTTTAAACTGTCCATATGGTCAGACTCAAAAGTTTGGGAACTGCTCCCAGTCGCTTCTAGAGGAACCAGTGGAATTTCTGTAATTGGTACCCTGGGATGCTTTACTGAATGGGACCTAGCCTGTGCCACAGAAGTTATACTTTGCCTGGCTGCTGTCAAAGCATCCTTTAAGACAGTAGCTAGCTCAGGCAAAATTACAGATTTCATTAATGAATTCCTTTCAGATTCAGAGAAGTGAGTAGTAGTAGAAGGTCTTACCTTCCTGTGGTAGGAGCTCTGAGTGTCTTCTGAATCTGAGCTGTAGTCTGGGGTCTGGCTGAACCCGTGCTGGAGAGAAGAATGTTGCCTTGCCAGTGAGCCACGAATTGAGTTGCAGCTGAGGGGTTGCTGGAAAGGGGATGGCTGTCCTGCCTGAGAATCTGAGCCCTCCTCCAACCTTATTATCTGTTGCTCGGAAGCATGATGTCTAGAGCCATGCCTGTACTTCCATTCGTCTGACCTCTTTTCCTCTTGGCAGAGGGAAGGAAAGACAGAACTAAACCTTGTGAGCTCTGAAGACTGCCTAGCCCTCCTCCTGGTGTAGGAGGTCTCTGACCTGGTGATGGAGTATTGATCCCCTGACCTTCTGAAGAAGTTGGATCTGTCAGATCTCACAGACTTTGCTTTGGTAAAGACAGGGTCTGCTTCAGGAGAATTGGCACAGCTACCTTGTCTTTTCTTTTCCTTGTCCAGTTTCTTTCCTGTCCAAGCAGACATGGACCTGAAGTGACGAAAAAAGTTCAAAATACTCGAATTCCTAGATCCTTCAAAAATTACTTTTTTTTCCCAAGGGAAACCCTATACCCTTTTTCCTCAAAGAAGCACTGCATCATGACCAGTGCCGTGTGAGGCAGACCAACTGGGAACTGAGTGACTGCAGGGATGCTGGGCTGCAGAGAGGGTGCCAAGATATCTTCTGTGATCTGACTGGTTGCTGCTGCTGCCCTGTCTCTAAGGAAAAAAGAGGAAAGCCCAATATAGACTAATTACACAGAAATACATTTTAGAAAGGAGTTTTTGCATGGTAAATAGGATGAGCTCTTATGTGAACAAGTCTGACAGCTTGGCATGCATGTGTCCATATTCACCAGACATGAGGTGGATAATGCATTATAACATAATTTAATAAAGCACTAGATGATTCTGTAGATTAACTCAAGCCATTTAAATATGGAGAAATAAATTCAAATCATGCTACAGGTCACACATTTAAGCAGACTTCAGTAGTCTTACTCTAGGCCTGAGAAAACATGTGCTGAGGTCATATCATTTGCACAATTCTTTACGAAGCTCACTTTCTGCCACTGTAATTTCCAAGTATCAAAAACTAGAGGAGCAATAAAGAAGCATGCAAACTGGACTGCCCAGGAAAACTTATATACTACTTATTTACCTCTGCTTCCAAATATTCTTTCAGAATTCCCTTTTTATCAGATGAATGTAATTAATCCATATGGACTTAATGCTGTAATAAAATCCTATCTGAACTCATTAACCTAAGAAGAGTATCAGGGTTTTTTTTTTTTAAATGAATGAAGAATAAACAGAATCTGTTCTTTGGCATTCAGAAATGTAAATCTACACCCCAGTCAGATCAAGATGCACACTTCCCTTATATGAAGAATCTGTAGCAACATAGTAGATCCTTCTTGAGTAAAAAAAAAGATCTTTCTACGCACATGTGTGAGTTTAATATCTTCAAAATAATGAAGGGTTTTTGCAATGCTTTTCACACAGAAAAGTACTATAAAATCTATTATAACACCCATGTAGAACACAACGGTATTGACATAATTAGAAAATAACACTATTTTCTGTACTGCCCACCAAATAAAATGCTATGTATTTAATAAGCTATACTCATAATCGTTACATGAACAGACTTGCCAAGCCATGCTTTTTGTGATGCCAGGAGACTCAGCTAGGCTACATTTATAATAAAGGGAGAGAGTCAGGAATACGAGCTCTATTGTACACTTTGAAGCTGCTTGTTATGTATCTTGCACTGAAATCCATGAAAGAGAGATTTCTTTTTTGTTGTAGGACATCCCTTCACCCCTGCTCGTAACATCACCTCCTTGTTATTGGATTAGGTGTTAGTACTGGCAGCCATTTGAAATGCATTTGTTTTCCAGGCAGCGCACCCCAAAATTGTCTTTATTAGGCTTCAATTAAAACTGCATGTTCAAAAACCATAATGCTAAAAGTGCCATAACTGAAAGGATGCTGCATCTGGTATTTAGCTATGTGAAATATAGGTTTGTAAATAGAGATACCTCATTTTGAGACAATTGTGTTTGAATCTGGATTTCACCTTGTGTTAGTGAATGGCTTATCCTAAGCTTGGATGTTTAACTTTTTTTATTTCCAATGGTGTGGTTGTAATGCTATCTATAGTTCTATACAACACTGGATACAGAATCTTTGTCAACATGGAAAAGATGTTAGTTTTGAATTAGTAAGTGTTATTACATACAGTACATGTGCAATATGAACACCAAACATGACAAACCACATCAGTTGCTCACCTGTATTCACCAAACGTTCCATCATCTTCTTTCATAGGTTGTATTTCTGGATCAGCATGTGCATCCTCCTTTTCTTTCACTAAAATATTTGAAATAGTCATTTTTACCATGAAACTGCAAGATGAGAAACTTTAAAACGTGAAGTTCCTGAACTGATCACATTTGGCAGGTTCATGGTTTGAATAAAAGTAATTTTTTGAAGTGAGGACTTGGGCTGTTATGTATCTTCTCTTGAATGAAAAGATTTGTTAAGTAGTTATAGAATTTTCACTGAAGTTCAAAATACTGTAGGTCATTCTTCATTACCAAAACTTAACTCCCTTCCATTTCTTGCACTGAAGAGAAAGCTTTGATAAAAATGCTACTAAAATGCTTTACTTATGTTATTAATAGAGATATTGTTTATTGAAATCTGTATAATTTAGTTTTACTTATCCATGCTCCATAGTTCCTCATGATATTCCTCTCATGCCGATTGATAAAACTGAATCAGATTATTTTGGCAGCTTGTATACTTTCTGCTCTCATTTCATGCATGAAGACTGAAAGGAATTTTAAATAGTGTTTTAAGAATTATTAATATTGGGAAAAGTAGGTATGGTCTGTTAATTTCTCCCTTTCTGTAACATGATCAAAAGCAAAGCAAACCCACATACAGTCGAACTTAAACACTTTTTTTATCTCTTGCACACCCTTGGGTCCTGGTTTGACTTAGAACAGAGCTAATTCTGTTCTATGATTTTATTTTTCAGCTCAGTCTCTTCTAAGTAACTATTTTCTGAAGTCAACAGCCTGTTTTCACAGGCAGTGCCTGCTTCTAGCAGTGATAGTTTAGAGTTACTACCATACTACCAAGGACCAGTGTGCAGAAAGGCTCACTCTTGTTCCTGTGCAGCCCAAGGTCACTGCTAAATATTGTGTACCACATTGGGGGTGCAGTAAATAAAAGGTCACACCTGCGGGGAGGATCAGACAGGACAGGTGACTCTAAACTGATCAATGAGGTATTCCATCCCATATACGTCATAGAATCACAGAATGGTAGAGGTTGGAAGGGACCTCTGGAGATTATCGAGTCCAACCCTCCCAGCCAACGCAAGAACACCTAGGGCAGGTCACACAGGAACAGATCCAGGTGGGTCTTGAAAGTCTCTAGAGAAGGAGACTCCACAGCCTCTCTGGCCAGCCTATTCCAGAGCTCTGTCACTCCACAGTCAAGTTTTTCTTCATCTTGAGGTGGAACTTCCTGCATTTCACCTTGCTACCGTTACCTCTTGTCCTATCACAGGGCACAACTGAAAAGAGACTAGCCCCTTCTACTTGACACCCACCCTTCAGATA
>VWZY01013532.1:533343-543416 GCA_013399075.1 Chloroceryle aenea | reverse complement strand
TCTGTCTTCAATCCTGATCTGTGTTTTCATGAATCCACTACCAAAATCCACCTCCTGAATCCAGTTCCCATCTGTCACTGATTCCAGCCTGGAACTTCCCCAGTGCCTGCTGCACAGCATCAGTGGTGATGGTGCCATAAGTACCATCAGGGGTGTGTGTTTGTATACAATATTGGTTTTGTATATATTTGTATATATTCCATTTATTAATTACTATTTTAATTAAAATTGGTTTAGTTTGCTTTTTCCAATCTCTTATTCCCTTTCTCCTCCCCTTTGGGAAGGAAGAGGTGTTCCTAGAGAGCATCTATCATTCGTCTAGTGACTGGCCCACCTCTAACCCATGACATCTTGTTATCGGTTTAGTCATCATTCACTGGTGGGAATAAATCCACACACGTAACCTGTCCCTATAAAAAAAACCAAACCCACCTATGTAGCACTGTGGCCTTTGACACAGAAACTCATTAGGACCAGAGAAGACACATGCTTACAGAAAACCTGTCAGTTAAGATTGTTTACAGAGTAAAATAATACACCGAGTTCTAGAATTATCTTTGTGGCTCTTCACTTTGACTTTTCATTCTGTTTTTCTGGCTGCTAGTGAGACCTTTCCCTTCTTTAGCAGATACAGTTAAATAATCCACTATACAATCTCTTACTTTTTTTTCTGGTAATTTCCACACTTCATTTTTACATCATTAGTTTATATACTGTTACTTAAGATAATATGAATCATTCCTGACTGTATTTCCTAAGTCTACAATTGCAATAATGGATACCACCATGAAATGTATTTGGCTGACATAATTTCATACTGAAATGATTGATTACATTTTTCAAACCACAGGCAATCTCAAGATGACATGTTAAAATTATGACCAAAAAAAGAGTTAATAACTTTGTGCTTTGAAGTTGTCACTATCTGTGGAACAGTACCTTTGCAATGACATGAGAAATACAATTAGCTCTGGAGTCACTGCTAGAAACACGAGTGTAATACCCAGATCTGGAATCTGATAGACAGTCGACATCTATGTTTACATATGTGTGTGTATATACATTTGCATGGGCGCATAAAAGAATGAATACCTTGCATCTAGTAAGTCTGCAGAAGCAGAGAAAACAAGGTCAGCACAGGGATCTTCACAAAGTAATGACAACCTCAGCATCCAACTGCCTTCTATGCTTTCATTCAAACTGTATCATCCCCTTCTAGATGGTCACTCACCCCAAGTCCTCCTTACTCTTCTCAGTTTTGTCACTACACTTATTTCATTCTCCTAATTTTCATTTGCTTTCCTCAGTTCTCTCCACCAAGAGTCTCTTGTCCTCTATCCTCTGTAGTCTCATTTTCGCTTTAAAAAAATCCAAATATTTGGAAAAAAAAAAAAAAGTACTCTACACATGCTTTCTGTTATAGCTAGGAGGAAAAAAAATAATCCTTTGATGCCCACTTCAAGTTCATTCCTATCCCCTCTCACCTCAACAGCTGCTCTGAGATCCTGGGAGGTAGTACTATGCAGACTGGTTGTCACTACCCTTTTCAAGAGAGCTTTAGTCTATGAAGCTACTACATAAACAGAAATATAAGACTGGGGAAAGATATATATATAAGATCCATGCATGCACACATACATATATGCTTTTTCTAATAGGCACACCCTGAGGAATCACAGTTTTGATAAAAGACTTATATTGTGTAGCTCTGATTTTTAATTACAAATGATAAAATACACTTGGCCATTCTTAGGCCTATGTAAAAGAAAAGAAATAAAAATAATTTCTAACTCAGCTCATTTTAGTGGGTTAAACACATCTGCAATAAACTTCAGGAAGTGGAGTGTGCAGTACTGTCAGCAGGAGCAAGTATTTTAAGCTCAAACCCCTCTAGAGAGGTAATGTATTAATATGACATTAAATGATGACTGATTTACCATATGCACAGCATAAACGTAAACCAGTAGAAAATGGGATTTCTCCAGTAAAACTGAGATGTATCTTAATGATTTTACCAGTAGATGAGTTTTATTCTCACTGTTATATATCGTACCTGGATATTTTCCTCCCTTATTCCTCCTTATGAAGCAAACAATCAGTAAAATCAAGATCAGAAGAGCAACAGCACACATAAGACCGATGAACCATCCTTGAGTAGCGATGTCTACCTGCCGACTTGCCATTGCTGGAGAGGAAAAGAAGAAAAATGAGATGTTTTCCTGTATTTAAATGCTATGATAATTCAGACAAGTAACAGTCAGTATACATTGTTCATTAATTAAGGCATAACATTCACAGTGAAAATTAGTATTAAGAAAAACTGTGATACTGTATTTTGTGAATATTTTCATTATTGAAGAAGTTCTGAAGTGCTTGTGCACAGAAGTTACTTCTGAGTATGTAAGAATTCTGCCGACATTTCAGTTTAGAAACGACTTTGCAAAATCTGTGCATATATTACATTGCCTTCTGCAAACCTCAAAACTATTCTCAACCATTTTACATTAATTAAATTACTGAAATGAAATTGCAAATTATGATTCACACAAAGATGTTGACTACATTCTCAAAATGAATAAAAAGCCAGTACTCATTAACTAACACACTCCCACTGGTCTGAAATGGGGAAACGGGAGTAGTCATTCAAGGCCCTAACACTCACTTTCAAGTAAAAATCAAGAATGAAGCATCCTTTAAAGCCCTATTGAGCATCACATTTTCTTTCCTCAAGCCCCTACCTCAGCCTAGCCATGATTAAGCATTAGTGACGACTAATACAGCAGAGAGGCCTTTCCTTGGCACTTCTTCTCTCCAAATGCCGACTCTAGTTTGAAGATAATGCAAACTCTGCAGGAAGTGCTACAGTCACTAACATGCACAGGAACTGTCTGTGCAACCTGGGGGCTGAATCCATTCTACTGGTCTCCAACACAGTAGGAAGATATTCCTATTGATGCTTATTTTCTACTCCTCTGTTTGGAAACACACTGCGGGCAACTGGCTTTAGGGTTTGCTGTTGGGAGAAAGCAGGAAGGGTGAGAGGAGTTAGGGATGTGAGCTATGGACGGAAGATGACACAAAGGGGAGGAAGATGGGCATCCATCCAACCTATCTTGTTCATTTTTCACCTTCTCCTCCAGCCCCAAAACCTAAAGGAACAGATTATATTTGAGACCACTAGTACTAGATTATACTCGAGACCTTCTATCAGTCTCTCAGTTCGAATGCTGTGAGTACATCAGCTCTCATAGGACAACGTTTCATCCACATCTGCTAGGGAAGGTCCGTAGACTTGCTCTCACTGATGTGGAGGTCACAATGCATGAACAACTTTATACACAGGAATGTGTGAGTCCCAGAGCCCCATAGAGATTTCCACCTCTCCTTTGAAAAGATGTGCTCTTTAGGGAAAGCTCATAAAACACATCAGAGAGATCCTATTTTCAATGGAGCACTGACTGACTGCTCAGGTAATACAGCAAAAGCTCTTCTCAATACAAAATATGTAGGGTAACAGCTGGTAACAGTCCTGTGCTGGTAGTGTCCCTTGAACAACACCTGAACCTTGCTTGGCAGACAGACATCTGACAAGAGACAACACTGGGCTCAACTGGCTGGCAAGTACACTGACAATAAAATGTAACAATATTGAATTATAGGCCAGAATTCAAGCCCACCTCTCAGTGTTATTCATTAGTTAAAACAGAGGCTGAGAGAGACAGCTTGGAAACATCAGCTCTCAATGGTCCCAGAGTCCTGAAAGTTTTCCATGGACTGTATGAAAACAAAAAGTACCTCTGATGTTTGCAGACAGTATCTACTCTCCACTCCATATAGAAAACCAATGTGTATTCCACTTTAGAAGCACTAGGCTAAAATTAATTCTTTATTTTGCTGCCTCTTTTTGGTCTTACTGGGCAAAGTTATTACTCGATTTTCATTTAAAGAACTCAATTAATTAATATGCCTGGTTGTTGTGGAGTTGCAGTTAGGAGATTTCCCAGCCTCTGTTTAAGAATATTTTAGAAACTGACTCTTCTATGCAAAATAAGGTATTTTTGCCTAAAAATCTCTACATGTTAAACAAAGATACACCTTATATATGTATTTATACTCTATATCATATATTTATATATGTCTTAAAAAACCAAAATCACAAAGGCAATCTTCCTCTGAATGATAAATCAAATTAGAACAATATTTTATTTCCACATTAACGTTCAAATTGAGTTTTGTACACACGCATTCAAAATAAGGCATTAAAGGTTTTATAATGCATATTATGAGAAAATGCTAAAGCACATTTAATATTCAAAAGTAGTAAGAAACAGCATCAAGCAAAATAACTCATATAAAAATATGCAAGATAGATGGGAAAGAGTAAAGATGAAAACTTACTTATGTGGCTTCCTGTATTCTTTATCTTATTGTATATGTGGTAGGAAAGGGTTTCTATAACTCAGTGCAACTTTAAAAATGGCACAACATTCCCTGCTCAAGGTAAGAAAATTCTCTGCTTGAGGCAGGAAGATATTTACTCTTGGCGAGCTGCTAATGCGGGAGGCGAGGCAGTAATGCTGTACTGGTATCCTCCAAAGGAGGAACCCCCACACTGTGAATATGCTCTACAGGAATGCTTGGCAAAGACAAAAATATGGCAAAAACCTCATACGTGAAATACTGCAGCCTCATGCCTAATTAAGGACATATTCCAGTCTTTTCCTCTTCTCCCACCTTTTTACAGTATTTAAAAGCTCTGATCTAGGCAGAAGATGGTGTGACACAACATTTTTCTGTAAGAAATAAACTATGTATATAATTTAATGCTGGACATTGAACCTTTCCATTGTCAAGAAGCAGAAAAGATTGTCTTTAAATTCCCTTCTTCCTTAACTGCTCAAGGACATGAGCCAAAGTGACTGGGTATGTATAGGATTCCTTACCTACTGTCTCAGTATTTTTTGTGCAGAAAGATGCTTTTGGAAAGTTTCCTTTCAGCTTATTTTGAATTATACTATAGTCTTGATCCTTGCTTTACTGCTGCTTTAGGATTTGGATGTGCATTTGCATAAATTTTATAGATCTGCTTTCATACCACTAGCTGTCCTGGCATAAATAACCTCTGTGTTTAGCCCGTGCATATTTGCTTGGCACTGTTAATCAGCACCACATTTACAAAGCTTTCCTGCAACAAAATAAACTCTGAAGAGAAACGGAACAAAACAAAGCAAAAAAAATTTTTTTTTGAAAATGCTCACTTTCAAACTGCTCTATTCATTCTTTTCTTTGTTGACTTATGCTTATTACATATTGTTCAAGCATATTTTAATATTTAAATAACTTTCTTAAATTCTGAAATGTTGTGGCTACTGCCAAGTAACTATGTGCTGACCAAAATGCTTGGAATGAGCAGAAGTGGCAAATACACAAGAAATAATATCAGCTGATCAAGAACATGCTGTGATGGCAGCGACATATTAAACATAACATGAAAAAATTCCAATAAAGCCCTTTCTCTGAGCTAAATGAACAAGCATTACTGATTTGCTTACAATGAAATATGTCTGAAATAGGTAGATAAGGAACTTAAATAGCTTTACTAACTCACAGGATATAGTTGTGACATCAACATATATATAAAACCAGTATAGGACAGGACAAGAAACATTTACAAGTAGGAATCTCTTAACACTGGTATAAATAGATTATATGAGGTATCAAACTGAAGCTGCACTTCTGATTAGGCAAACATTTAACCCCTTTTTTTTTTATTAAAAGTGATCATATACAGATTGTTAGCTTTAAAAATACATATTTGATTCTATTAAAGTGCATGTTATTTAAATACAGCCATCTGATTGTATGAATTGGAAATAAATGAAGTAGGTCATTTTCACTGCATAGCACACAGATCCAGTGTAAGCAGTGAGCATTTTGGCCCTAATATAAGTATCAGACAAGAAGGGTGATTTGAAAGCATTTGTAATCTACATAACACATGTGCTGGCATGATTTAGGAGTTTATAAAATAATTCAACATCGCTCTATGAAAAGAACATGCAAAGACACTATCTACAACATCTCTTAGCTAGAAGCAGTTCAACGTTTCAGCACTTGGTCTATCACAGCTCTGACTATGATACGGAATGGGTACGGTGTGCCTCACCTGGACCTGTCTCAAACACATCCTCTGAACTCCTAAAACCAGACAGGCCCTCAGCACCAACCCGGACTTTATATGCTGTTCCTGGTGTTAAACCCTTTAACACAAAGAAGCTTCGAGAACCATTTACAATTTCTTTTTTCCAATCTTCTTTGCCTACAAAAATTTTAGGAAAACAACATATTGGAATTTTAATTTTCTCTGTATTACTTAAAGTTTCTAGACAGAATACTTTCAACAGTTATTTGACTAAACTATGGATTGGCTGAAAAAAATAACTGTTCTCTCAAAAAATAACAAAACCGTATAAAATTATGACTTCAAATAATATATTGCATGCAATATATTGAAGAAGACATTGCACATAACTTATGAAACTATTTTAAACATTTGTTCCATTGTACTAGAGAAATACTATTTTCATTTATTTTTTAAAAGAGGTTTATTGAACTTGCAATTATAAAATACATTAAAATAGATTTTAATCGTGCAATTAAATTACACTTCTGCAGTTCAGTCAGTATTTACTTCAGGCAAGAAGTTCTGCTTCACAATCTGAAACTCTCATTTTTTTTCTAGTACAGTCTCAGTTGCTTCTTTGACCAATATCCAGAAAAATGCATTTATATTCCAATTTTCAGATTCACAATCTTTACTCATAACTTTAGGAGGATAGACTAATTGAATAGAATATCTTGGTTTTATTAAGCAACTGTGTTATAATTATTACTGTAGTTATCAAAGATGAAAACCTGGTTTTATGCCAACAAAAGTATGTAAATTGACTGGTATCTCATTTTAAGATTTAATTAGAGAATATTGTTTTCATTGGCTCTCGTATTTAATTATTTTCTTCCCCTGAATTGGACATATTTAGGAAAACAGCTAAATCCTGTTTTAATGCAGGAAATTTTTACACATGTAATCACTGCATGATAAGCAACTTAATGCAAACTACGTTTTTAGTTCACATTCAAAAGAATTTATAAAATAATACAAAGGAACAAAGGTTGATACTCTATCTAAGCATCAAATACGTGCTATACATTGATGTTTATTAAAATGAAAATTACTGGATATTACTGATCAAATAAAAAAACAATGCCTCTAGACATTTAAGAGCTATTGTTAATACTGGGTCAATTTAGGTCCACATTTACTATAAAAATAGTTGAAAATATATCTGAGTATTTTAGAAAAACTTAATGAAATGACTTCTTACTGCCTGCTACACCATATTCAACATAAAAGTTCGCATGATCTGGTCCCTCATATTCCCAACTGATATTGGCATAGGTCTCAGCGGCAGCTGTTGTAACATTTCTGATCCTTGGATAAAGTGGTTGCACTGAATACACAACAGAAAAAGAAAGCAGAATACGAAATTGACTTCATACGATTAAAAAAAAAAAAGAGTTACTATGTTAATTTAGACCATATACAGGGATAGTATAGTACAGTCATCATTGTTTTCATTATGGGAAATTAGTGACTATAGTAGCGTATTTGACAACTGAATCCTAGGTAGTTACTACACTATGGAACTATTGAGCAAAATCTATGTAGTCTGCTGAGCATGCCCTGAATCACAATAACTGCCAAATACTTAAAAATACCTAATTCCTAAAACTCTGGAAAACATGCAGACAGCTGGAAAGTGAGAACGTTGTCAGGGTAATGGGAAATGGTAGGAGAGACTGTAGTTATGAAGGTGGTATCTCCCTTTATGCCACGTGTCACTGAATGGACTGCAAATGGCTCAACTGCAAGCCCTTGTAGGATTTTGTCTCTATTGCAATGATAATGATAAAAAACAGAAGACAATACCCTTATAGAATGTTGGACGGACAGTGTGCATGACTGGGGAGGTTGCAAAAAGGATTTCTGAATATCCTTCACCATCAGAGACAGTAGGAAAGAAAAAATAAAGAGTAAAACCACTTTGCATCGAAAAGTAACATTGAAATAATACAGTAAAACCTTACCTGTTAAATGAATAACACATGCACACACGAAGTTCATGCAAGATTCAATCATTTTTCTTGTTAAATACAGAACAGCTAAGTGATACAGGTGTATTTGAAAACAAACTCAAGTACGTGTGTACTGACACCTTTTACTTTCACCAAGCATTTTTGAAGTCAGTTTCATTAATGTTATGGATTCATGGCACCTCTCGGCATTGGAACATTAGATGTCAACATACTGGAAAGCCAGTAGCAAAATGCTCTGGTGTGACAGATGCAAATCACTGGAATGCAAGAAGCTGTTCATTTTAAGGCACTGAATCTGACTGCTGACATCCTCGTTTAACAGCACTTTGCACAGAGAACAACAATCCCACATCTGTGAAAAGAAGTGCTGCTCTCTTCAGCATCCTGTAATTAGCCACACCTTTGTTCATACCTTAATTCTTTGTTCTCCAGTTATACTTGTTATAAATGGACATATATTTCAGCTTTTTTCCCCCCAGTATTAACAAAAAAAGATTTCAACAGTGTAATAGTGCAGATACAAAGAGGATGCTCATCAAAAGCACAAAATTAGTGTTTAATGAAAACTCCTCACTTGGTTTGGCACTGACTTTCCTATCCTACTAAAAGTATCTTTTCTGTTAGAAACAGCATCAGAAATACTTCCCAAAGGACCATGAAACTTCAGAGGTAAAAACCTAGTCTCGGTAGAGGCAAATGGCAGAATTCCAATGGCTTCACCTACCCCAGAAGATAAAATGAGCAAAAGCCTGTTCTCAAGGCAAGAGGTGCTGCACAGGTTATATCTATGTACTTAAATTATTTTCTCTTCAAAACAGGATGACTTTGACCATATGGCTGACTGGAAAAAATTCCAGATTGAGACTCAAAGAGAAAATGGCTTACTTTGGCATAGTAGAATAAATCAATCTGCATACAAGCCCCTAGCACAGTCTAAATAATATGTATACCATATCTAGAAAAAAATATAGCTTCTAAGTATTTTTTAAAATACCTAAATAATGCAAATTCCATCATTTCTCCAGAAAATGTATTCAAATTTTCACATATTATCCCCATACTTGCATCAAATTTTTCTTCTTAACTGTATTCCAGTAGAACTTATTCAACTATTCAATCTATATTAAACTACATTTGATGTCTTTGTATTTTCACCACCAACAACAAAATAAGCAATACAGTATTTAAACAATATAATATATTTATCACCTGGCTAAAACCACCTGAACACCTCCAAATAAAAGTCACGAGATTTAAGAACAGCCATCTAGGTTACTAAGCCAACAAGAAAATGTCTACGAAATCCCAAAGCCAGAGCTGTCTGTGGGAAATTTAGGCTGTAGCCATAGATTTAATGCCAGGGGATTAGATTCTGCTTCTTTGTGCCACTTGAAGGTAGCAAGAGGAAAGAATAGCAGGCTCTAAATTTAGAAAGGTGCAGTCTGAGACTGCAGACAGGATATATAAACTTCCTTCCTCATTTGCACATCGGAACAGGTGTTTGGTACAATCAGCAGCAAAGCATTTGTTCTGTGCCAAGAAAACAACTGGTTTGTATTCTAAATAGGTCTTTGTTTTGTTCAATCAAATCGTGTTTTCTCAAACGTGTATTTTCCTGGATTTTGCTCTTCCACAAAAGATGTCTAATTAGCAGTACAGCTCTATGACCCATATTTGCCAACAATGTGAAATACAGAAGAAACTATTGGCACTAAACTGTTTCAAACTCTGGCAAACAGATGACACAGAAATATATCTAACTTCTCCCTCCTCATGTCTGACCACTTGGGGATGAAGGTATGTCTCAACTGTCTAAGACTCCCGATGACAGACAGCTTATATAACACTAAGCAAATTAGATAACCACTTTCCCTGTAAAGCCTTTATCTCGTCTTGTGTTTTTTGGTGTTTTTTTT
>VWZY01013532.1:470941-533319 GCA_013399075.1 Chloroceryle aenea | reverse complement strand
TTCTTTTTTTTTCTTTTTTTTCTATATCCAGTTTCTGCTTTGATTAAAGGGTTGCCCACTAGATTAAAGACCTGGTAGGAGGTATCTTTCTGTTTTCATGATTTTATGTAACAATTAAGTTGGCTCTGAAATTTACCTTCATTTCCTTGGTGACTTGGTTTCTAAATCCTCTCAAGTGACTGACATAAGCTTATATTTATCAAATGTACTTTTATCTTATTCTTGCCAAAAGTTGTTTGTATAGATTTACCCATATGTAGTATTTGGTCAGATGTAAGATCTGGTTTTGTTGTTTTGTTTTTCTCCCCTTTTGAATACAGTGCTTCGAGAAACTTGTTCAGTTGCACGTTCATATTCATGATCACTATTTTTGTATTTCTTCCTCTTTTTTATTACTGCTTGATATAATTTTCCATCAGAGAAAGTCTATTAAATGTACCATATCTGTAGAATTAATACACGTGTAAGAAGATAAAAAAAGGCTGATGGAACCTAAGGTGATGATAGCATAGAATTGAAGTGGTTAAAACATTTAAAGCTTGTCTCCCATCTACCCAGACTCTTGTGTTCTCAATCAGCACACCTCTAATTATAATTAACCTCTTAGCTCCTCAGTATGTTTCCCAGCACCTTTCACAAATGTGATATATGTAATTGTCAGCTGGCAGAAACTCTCAGTGTGTGCAAGCTCCAGTTGGTAAAGGGGAGGCAGAAAGCTTTGTCTCAGGGAGCAGGAGGTTTCAGGAGCAGAGCACCACACTCTCCTGATCTGTGACCATGCACGACGCTGGGCAGCATCATTGGTAAAAGTGTCACTCTAAAGCTGATGGGGATGGATTGTTAATAAGTTACAGTTTTTATACAGACTGACTCTTATTCCGTTACCTCCAGTAAATCAAAGCTCTTTTATTCACTCAACAATACAAAATTTAGCTAGCACTCCTGAGTATGGTTTCATTTCTGTATTGAGATGTGGTACAAAAGCGTTTGCCAATAGCCGACAAAGGCCTAGGCTCAAAGTAAAATTTTCCTTTCTTTGCAAATTAATTCTAGTGCTTTTTTAATAGAGTGTTTTGTAGGGCTGTATTTAATCTCTCACCCTTTCTGGAACATAGTTCCTTCAAGTAGCACAGTTACAGTTGGGCTACAGATTCAACAGAATTTAGTAAGACATGACATGAGATGTGAATGGTTTTTAACAACAGAATAGGTACTTTCTCTCAAGATTTATTTCAGCAGAACAATAAATTAAATAATCCCCAAACTGACTGAACTTTAGGAATTTTCATGGGATTACCTAATCTCTAAACAGCAGGTAAGTGACAAGCATACATTTGAAAACTGGTGTCAAATGGAACAAAACCCCAAAGCAATATATAATGGGCATATATATATATAAAGGAAAAAGTAGGACTGAATTCCATTTCTGGCAGTGAGAGAATGGCATTAGTCACTGCTATGATTATTCAGGCCATTGCAAGAGCATTCCTCTAGTGCAAAATATAGAGAAGATGAAGAAATTTAAGAAATCCTTTCAGTGATAAGTATGTAGCATGGCATGGATTTTGTGTGACGTCTATGAAGTGAAAGGTATCTACAGGATTTTTCATTCCAATAATCCCCATTTTGTCTAGTCTACCATGCAAAGCGTGATCATCATTCCCAGCAGACTTAAAGGAGGACAAAAGAGTGGTTCTGTGTAGCAGGCTGTACTGAAAGAATTGCATAGATATATCAGGAAGTCCACAGGGAGAGAGTGGTTGAAGAAGCAGTACAAAAATACTATCATCAGCTTGGAAAGTAAAAGCAGCTTGAACTCATCAGCAAAAAATATGGAAACATTATGTGAAATGATTCAAAGAAGGAGGGAAACCAGATGGTGGGCAGGGAAAATGATTTAAAGACCAGCATTTTGTGTGGAAGAAGAAAACTTGAGCTGATCCTATCTTCTATGAAGAGATCAGAGATAGGAACTCAGCTGAGAACAATTTCTAGCCTACAGTGAAGAGCTACATATTGGACACTCAGAAATAAAAGAATGTTTTCAAACCCAGAGGTCAGGCTACTTGTTCTTCTGTGCAACTAAAGTATTTTTGTCAATAATACTTGAGATGTGAATTGCACGTGAAGAAGGCAGACCAGACTGGGACTGCGTGGCGTAAGCTTCAATGAAAGGTAACTGTGATCTCACAACCATTTTAAGTGCAGTTCAAGACTGCGAGTTACCAGTGTCTGTGTGCATGCAGACTACAGGACCTTGTTTTGAAATAAAAATGTTGGAATAATATGTTGGATAAAAATCAGGAAACTGAAAAGTGAAACAAGATGGATTGTGAAATGAGACTGGTATGTCATGCCAGCACTCCCTTCACTTCATCTTACAACACAGTAACAAGTCCCTGTGACTGTTTATTTTAATCAGCGACTTTAATTTCTATCATGGATCCAATTTTTATTCTCTTCCTTCCTCTGTAGACCAGTTATTTAAAACTTCTAATGGAAAAGGGTACTAAAGACTTGACTCCAGTGATCACCAGAGTAACTTTCCAGTTACTACTATAATTATTTTAAATGTAATCAGGTTTTTATTCCTCAATTTTCCTCACAGTTCTATTACCTCCTGTCTGTCTTTAGATGTCAATACATAAATGGCAGTATCAATGCATACTGCTTATCTGATACTGGGTATAATGTATTCTGCTTTACAAATAGAGTTTTCAGACAGATTTAGAATACAAGATTGCTAAGGAGAAAACCAATTATTTTATCTTTGAAGTGCCATAAACTGATCAAATTTAAGTAATTCATAATATAACAGTAATAGAAAGAAAAAAAAAGATAATGCAAGTCAAATAAGAGTATATAACAGGATAGCTTGCCCAGTAAAATAATGTGTCTCACTACTCCTGTGGGCTTGTGAGAGAATGACAAGGATATCCCCTGTTCATTTAACCCCAGAGAAGAAAAACTTTCTTTCTTTTTTTTTTTTTTGTCATTTGGCAAGATCTGTTGCATTTGTTATTGGATGCAGAGGTATTCTTTGTCTAAAGAACTTTTTGATTAGGATGGCACCTATATTACAGGGAGACAATGTTCCTCTCCTTCCTCCCTCCCTCCCCTCCCCCCTTTTAGTAGAGCTTTTGAGTTCTACTCAAGTTACAGAGAAGGAAAAAAGCCAACAAAAATGATTCCTTCATCCTAAATTCTTCAGCCTTGACATCGTATTTCATGTTTTCGTCTAAAAATTTTATTTTACCTTATGGGAAAAAAAATGCATAACATTTGTTTCTCTAGTTACTGGTTTTGAATATACTGGATACATTTACTTAACACCAGTACACTCATTATTATAAGACAAACTGGAACTATATTAGAAGCATCAAGCACAGCAGTAAGCAGCCTGTGGTTACTTTCATTGTTCACTGCTGGGTACGGATTCTCAAGTGGGTTGAGTACTCCTATTTTTCAAATCCACCCACTCATGAGACCCAATAATGTGGCACTTGACCTTGGTAGTATGATCCTCCTCTTCCTTCCTCACAGGCCCTGATCAGCAGCGCAACAGTTAATCACGTTAAGGTAAGTAACCATTGAGAACATTTATCTCAGACCTCCAGCAACTCAGATGTCCTAACAGATGTCACGGCTTTAGTTCCATCCTGTTTGCAGTTCCAAAGTTTTCTTCGCAATTGTAAGAGCTAGATGCTACAGGAACATGTGAAAACTTTGAAACCATAAACGGCATGGAACCAAACGAAGACATCTGCTTAGTTTTCAGAGAATCTGAGATGACAGCTCTGAAATGTGAGCCGCTCCAGCTGATCTTACAAATAAGATGCTTTCTGCTAGCCACAGGCTGTGATACAGCTATAATTAGACCTCAATTTCACACAGAGAATCCAGTTTTCCTTGCATGAGTTTTTATAATCAGCTATAAATAATAAGAACTTCATTTACATTGCTTTTAATGTCCAGGACTACAATCCAGCTTGATTGTTCCAATCTGTGCTGACTTCTCAGCTACAACTAGACTAAAAACAGTAAGAAAGACTTGTCATTAAAATAAATCCACAACTCCATACACTTACAAGAAATGTATCAGCTACTAGAATACACATATGTATGTATTATATGCACTAATGCATGCATACATACATACATATATAGTCTGATTTATACCAGACTGAGGGAATTAATTTCTTTTTTATGGCCATTATCTTTCAAAACACTTGGTCATCAAGTAGAGAGGAAATATATATAAAAATACTTATGCCATCTCTTCCAAGTAAAAATGTAAAAAATGCTAGGAATTTCATGTAAAGGTTTTGATTTGGGATGTTTATGGTCTGAGAATCTGAAGCACAGATATTCATTAGTGTTAGTAAAACCTCTGTGATAAAATGACACATATGTATGGAGACACCTTTCTGACATACAGCTACCTACCGGGCCTCTAGACTATCTTTGCTTCTGACAGTAAAAGTATCAAAATTCGTAAGAACTGTGTGCAAAAATGTGAAGAACACCTTGTTTGACAGAAGAACTGCATCATAAATAACTAAACATTACTGAATTCAAGAATAGGGATGATAATAGGTTCCACTCACTGGAACATCCTCAAGGTCTCACAAAATCTCTGAACCTAGTAAGAGAGCAGGAAGCTATTTGTCTGCATACGCAATCTGATACTCGAGCTGATGGTACTGTCAGTCATCTGTTGCCTATGCACAGTTGGCTTGCAAATGAAAGGAATGGGATCAAGTGGGTACCATTAATCAAGAGTGAGAACAAGAACACACCTACTTTTCTAAACAAAAAATGCACATGGCACAGGTAGTAAAAAAATCCTCTTTGCAAAAGTGCTGTTTTTTCTACTGCAGCTAATCAGTGCTAGTGCACCTGGATCCTGAATATTTATAATAGTGACGTACTGTTAGATGTTCAGAAATAATTAGACTTTGCTGAAGCAAAGCTAATGAATTCCCCTGGAACTCTGAGGCAAAATAAACAGATGAAAGGTATTAATAAGCATTCTGGATTCCTTTATAAACAAAACAAAACAAAAGAAGAAAAAAATAAAGAAAACCCAAACAGAAAAACCCAACCCAACAAACCACAATAAAACCCCAAAATTTTTTCTTCCAGCACTGATTAATACTTTCTACAGCAACATGTCATCCAAGATTTTCTGTCCTTACCACTGCAATTTCCCCATTTGCAACACTGCAAAATCCACACATTAACAAATCATGCAGTTTCATTTTACCTTTGCCTGCACCTACAGCAGGACGGAGAATACCAGCTTTAATGGAGGAAAACAAGAATAGGAACACTATATAATTAGATACAACACCAAAGAAAACATACATATATAATTTCATTATAAACAAGGAAAGCATGCAGACTAGATAGAAATGTATTAATTCAAATAAATTAGAAATGAGCCATTTAGTTGGACACTGACAGACTATTACAGGACAAAAATTAATATGCATGCATTTACAAAATTTTGTTGTTCATGCTTGTTAAGATTAATGTTTTATTATAAATGTGGTTCATCTGCAACCTTAATACACTATTAGAGAAACTGCACTGCATACCAACTCATGTCAATTCCAATAAACTATAATTTCACTAAGCATAAAGATATGTGAAAGATGGTATCAAGAGACTTTTAATATTGATGTGCAACATCATTAAAAACTTCCCACAAACTTCTCCTTAGCTTTAAATGACTCCTACTTTATTAAGCTTTCATATTTGAATAAATAACATTTTCAACAAAAGAACTGCCAAAGTCAGGAATCTAGAATGGCTGTTAATGTCAAAATCAGTAGTGACAGGATTGAACAATATACTTAAGAATTTTTAAATATTATACAACATCACCTAATTATTATTCAATGTCACCAGTTACTTCGGGCCAGAGATATGAGATTTATTTCTGCAGCTTTTTTTTCAAGTTACAATTTTGGCCAGCTCTGTGAAAAAAAAGTGTAGAACTCTCAGGAGCTGTTGCATACTTCAAATAAGAAATTGTTTCTTCCAGCCTTAAAGCTGCCTTGTTTCAGACCAGAGAGAGTCAGGGAAGCAGAAGAGATGGAGTAAGACCACTTCCAATGCAAAGTTACATGAAACTCTGAAGCCCAGAAAAGCCAAAATGTTAGAACTTGTAAGTTTGTATCAAAAGGAGGGGCTTTGCACATCTTTTGGAGCTTCCACTACCATAGAAAACCTTTATACATATGGTGAATTTTAAATGCTTTCTTTAAAATCTTTTATTAGTGTATAATACAGCTATGTAAATGCTAGAAAAAAAATCAGTAGGGGCTATTTCCTTCATGGAAGAAAGTAGTAACAAGACTGTTTAATAAAATCTGTAGTGGTTTTTAAACTCAGGTTTTCTTTATACATACCCATCTTACCTTCATCCATAATTGTTACTGCTTCTTCAGTTATCTGACTTCCAGATCCAACTGAAGTTTGTGCATTAAAGTAAAACTTGTATCGTGTGCTGTAATTTAGATTTTTTAATATCAAGCTGCTCTCGTTGGCAGGAATTCTTATCTCTACCAAAGGACCCAATTCATGTGTGTTGTTAACTGTTGTTACAAGAAAACAAAACAAAACAAGACAAAAGGGTTAGTTAAGAAGATTGCCTACATTGTCATTGTGCTAAAATACAGTGGGGTTTTTTTTGTATTTATTAGTTTTGTTTGTTTGCTGCATTGCTCATTTCAGGCTACATGAATGATAATCTAGAGTTTCAAAAGAAAGTCACCTTTGTGTAAAAAGGATCTATGCAAGAGACTAAAATTCAACAGGGAGATAGAAAATACCTACAGGTTTTTTAAGTTCAAGACCCATTCTCTTAAATATCTGAATCCAAGGCAGCTGAGTGCACAACAAATCATCTGAACTTGCACACATATGAAATACTGATCATTAAAAAATTCTGAAACTCCAAACCAGCTGTCTCATAATAAATTCAGTATGCTTAGGAAAAAATTACTGAAGTGACTTGCATCTAATGCCAAGGAACAGTGGAAGTGGAAGTTGGTAAGTGGAATAAAACAAAATCTGTTCCATGCACACAAACTCTTAAATTTCCAGTGACACTGCAGACACATTGGGATCCTAAGGAAGTTATTTATAGCTCTGAGTAAATGGCACACTTATGATTTTTTCATCTTAAAATTAAAATACCATGAAAATTGAAGAAGCAGACAACAATGTAATTTGGTGTAATTTGATCTAATGATATTTCCTCTGCAGTTAGAACACAGGATTTGCTAGTGATAGCATCTTGCTTCTAACTTGGCTATCAATTACATGTAAGACTTCACCTCCACTTTTCTGTGAAGCATAGTTTGAAGAAATAAAAGTAATGGAAAAATCCTAATCTTGTTCTTGAGCAAGTAAAGTTTTTTCTAATACAGTCATTTGTGTTGTCAAAATACATTAATCTTTTTTTAAACTTGACATCTACAGTACAATTGCATCTTCTGTGCACTATAAATTTTACATAATATTTTCTTAATATATGGATGATACTTAGTAGATAAATTAACTAAGTCAGACTTATATAGCCATAATTAACTTACTTGGCTGAAACTTCAGTATATATGATGTCAAAACACCATTTGGATGGGTAGGTAAACCCCACTCCAGAGTCAGAGAGTCCAGTGTTGGGTTAGTAATCTTCAAAAAAGAGGGTGGGCTAGGAACTTTTAAGAAGAATACACAGTAAATACAAAGTAGATTAACTTAAAACAGCTCATGAATTAATGATTCTTAAGAATATTACTGTATTTAGTCAGATTATTATTATGATGTTGTCCAAGATGCAAATTCAGCACCTAAACCCTTAGTGTTCTATTTCTGAACAGACCACATTTAAATTTATTCTCTAGCTTTCTCATTTCATACCTCCTTCAGGGGTCTTAAATACTTTGTCTGGGCTTGCTGGTCCTTCTCCTTTACCATTAACAACTCTAACATTTAGCTTGTAAGAACTATAGGGCTCCAGCCCTGGCAACATTCCAAAAGTCTTGTTTCCCCTGAAAGTCAAGATCTTTTTTTCTACATGCCGCTTACTCCTTCTGGATAGACTCTGCACTTTCCAGTAGTAAACCTAAAGACAAAAGAAAACCTAGAGTGAGTGTTTAGTGTTCTGATTTTACAAACTGTAAGCTTTTCTGTGAGTGTCCATGAATTATAGGTAGGAATAAACACTTTTCGTAAGCTCGGTGGAGACACTGCATAGTGCTTTCCTGCTCCAGGAACAGAGTTTGTCCAGGAACAGGTATGTCTACACAACTGGGTGAAGACTGTCACAGGCCAGTTCTGCTGATGCTCAAAGTCAGTTCGACACAAATTCTGATTTGGAACTTCATTAGTACGTGATAGTTCTCATGTTAGCAAGTCCATCTGAGAGGCAGAACTCATTCATACCATCCATTCTTTCAGTAAGATGCCTACACAGCTTCCAAAGCAAGACCTGCACTTTGCCACCTTGTTAAGTCACACACCCAACCATACTACCCTCTGTGATGTGGAAGCCAAATAGATTATTTTAAATGGGAAAGAAACCAGAAGAATTGTCTGGCCTGGGAAAACACAGAAGTTTTCAAAGGACTCTCAGGTTACAGTCATGGAATGATCTCCACATAGGGACAGGAAGGCTACTGATGTGCTAATTAGATCAGCCCACAAAGATGATTCTGGTGTCCATTTTGCTGAATGAGTTTCTAAGAAACTACAGATGAGACATAGGAATAATTCCCTTGACTGCACTCCCTTTACTACACAAATCTCTCTACCATGATGTTTGGACAGATGTTAACAACTGCCCCTACAGAGACTTGCATTACCCCTAGGACTGTGACCTTCAAATACATCATTGTTCATTTTCAACAGCATCATATTCACGCAGGTATGATCACACAATAAAACTGATAAAGCAGTCTAAATGGGTATGATTCTAATTCCTTTTAGGCCGACTGCAAAACACCTCTTTAATTAAGGAAGTTGGGATTTCACACAAATTCAAAAGAAGGAACTGATAAGACTTAAAAGCTCAAGTAGATAGCTTGCAAAGCAACGTTACACTAACACCAGCTTTCTATTGCTAACAACATACTGTTTCATTCTAATCACTTCTAAAAGCCACTGTGTTTTACATGGATTGAGTTAATATTTTTCAACACTGCCAGCTGATATCCTGCAGTTCTCACCCGAGCAACCAGTGTAGAAAGCCATTTATAAGCTCACAAAAGCTTGAAGTGTTGGTACTATTGGTATTGAAATTCATAAGGTAGAGTTCATGATCTTTTAAGAATTGTTAGCCAGTAATGTTTCACAAAGCACATTACTATAGTTCAGTCATTGCTTGTTGCTAGTCAGGTTGAAATGACAAGAGAGCTTTAGTAAGCTGGGCTTGACAAACAGCAGTTTGGAAGAGGAATATGACACTTAGGAGACTGCATCCCATTTTTCACACTGTATTGAATAACCCCTGAATTCGTAAGAATAATAGGAGAAAAATGGCCACAGTAACACTGAAAAGAATTCTTCAAATTTCTTCTGAGGTTTGAAATGCTTTATAGTACCACAGTTTATCAAGTAATATCTAGATTAACACAAGAGCAAAATATGAGTGATGTGCTGTAAACTGCTGCTAGTTAGATGTCTTCCTGCTTTGATCATACATTTGTCTTCATGACCTGAGTCTTCACAGAAATACCCCTCTTTATTAAGAAATATGTCCCTAATGCAACACATTGGGCTACTGTCTGAAATAATTTCATTAATTAGGAGAGCCTGAGTTTCCTAGCAGGATTTTGCTGTTGTGTTTAAAAAGTCATATGTGCTGTAATCTGTGTCAAGAACTGGGCATCTAAAGTGAGCTTTTTCCTGGCCTCCAAAAAGACACAGCATCCAGCATAAGCTACCAAGTGGCCAGTTACTCAGAATAAAAAATGTGATTAATCACATTATAGCAGAAGACAAGTAATCTTAGCATTAGACCTAGAAGAGAATCCTACAGAAAGTATTTTTCCTCCTTCTTTAGATATCCTTTTGGAATAACATCTGTAAAACTATTACTTTTTTTTTTTAAATAGATGTAATGTGTACAAACTGAATTTCAAACACATCCCATTTTTCTTCAAGGATAACATCACAGGAGACTAGAGCTACAAATTTTAAATGGAAAACAGTGCTGTTGCTCTTGTCGGCAAAACTCATGAGCTCACTGAAAAGCAAGAGTCCTCTTATATGTCAGGTACTTCAATCTGGACACAATCTCACAGAGGAAGAATGATCTACTTTAATCAATGAGAAATGGACTGTACGTACTTTGTAGCCTTGAAGGTGTCCTCGGACAGTTTTTAATGGAACTGTGTCCCAATTCACCTTCGCTAATGTGCTGTTAATAACATGAACCTGCACGTTGCCTGGAGCGACCATTGGCACTGCGTGGAAAGGATGCAATGAGTACCAAGTTAGAATGACAAACAACGAGAACATACTTTTTCAGAATGAATCTTTGTACCACACTCAAGGAGTAGGTAAAAATGTTCCTATGTTAAAAAGTTGACCTCGGGATTAATACTACAAAGTATTACAAAGACTTATCTCCAAATTACTTTAATTAAAAAATAACTACCAACCACCTCCTTCAGTATCTTAAATACCCCTTTAGGTTACATGTTTAGTTGGTTTTAATCAGTACAACTGAGTCAAACTACGAAACTTACAGTCTTCCCCTGAATGTCCAATCACCTCTGATGGTTCTGGTGCATATCCAAGGTCATTTAAAGCTTGTACTTTTATTTCATAGGGGACAAAAGTTGGTGTACCAGACACAATATATTTAGATACATTTGCCACTATAACAGATGTCCATTCATCATCAACGTCTTTCTGACGCCAGCTGACTTTGTACTGGAGCCCTGGTCCATTAGACTGAAAACCTTTTAAAGACTGAAATGAAAAGAAATATTTTTTTAGAATATTCTGAAGCATCTGAAAAATCCAAAGTTGCAAAGAAATATCCTGGTCCTTCTCTAGAATTTTATTGAAAATTTACCATTGTATTCTGTGCCAGAGAAGCACTGCTGAAATTTCCAAGCTTGAGCTTTTACAGGAGGTCAGTTCAGTTGCTTTTCATTCATTACTCAGAATTGCACTGAATGGTGATCTGACAAATTCTCATGCAAGCATACATTGAGATTTCTGTATATGTACTTGGCTTTCAAGTATTTCTTAAGAAATGGAAGAGGGAAAAGCAGGCTAACATCAACTCCTTATAAAGTGTTCCCTAGACACTGTTTCTTGCCTGGGATGGAAACTCTCCTTGAGCACCTGTCATGATGCTAAGGGCGTGACAAAGAAAACTTTTCCATAGAAGTTTTTTAGTGGAAGCATACAGAGTAATTTAGTTTCTCACGAAAGTTGAGTATAGAATTAGGATTAGAATTCACATTAGAATTCATTCTAAAAAAAAAGACTCCACTTGAGAAAAATCTCAATTTACATATTTAAGTTTTCTTAAATTGGCAGCGAAACATCCCGTATTACAAAATTCACAGCTTATCTTGAGAAATCACTCAAGGAAAATATGGCACCATAATTTATTTATTTTTTTTTTCCATAACTCATGCAGTTTTTTCCTGAAAATGAAGATGGGAGAATGTTTGCATTGTACTCTTTCTCTAGATTGTTTTAAGCAAGCAATACATTGGGTATTCTCATATCATGTTCACAGTTAGATCAATATTATTCCTCAAAAAAAAAAATTATAATCACAGACATGAAAACAAACAAATGAAACCTCAAAAAACCAATCTTACCTCCCACGTTATTACCAAATTATCAGGTTCTGAGCCTATCCCTTGTACATTAGAAGGATTTTCATCAGGGTCTAAAAATAAAATATTTTACACATGAATGACTGCTGACTGCATTTGAAGCCAATTCAATGCCATTCATAGCATCAAATCAGTCAAGGGTAAGCAGGAATAGTTATTTACTTGCAGATTTTGTCAGGTACTGCTCAGATGGTTCACTCGGCTGACTTCTGCCAATCTCATTGACAGCTATCACACGGAATGAGTAGTTGACATACGGAGACAACTTCAACTGTACTGTTGTCCGTGTTCCAGGAACTTCCGTCTGGTAATGCCATACCCCCGGTTCATGCAGCCCATCTTCGTATTCAATTACGAAGTCTGTAAACAGAAATTTAATCCAACTTTATGTCAAAACTCACAACACCTTCCGAGCTCACTGTAGGCATTTCTGAATGAGCTAATCAGAAGGGAGCGATCTAATCAACATTTCTAAAAATCACTGAAACTGAAATACAAGTATATAAACAGAACACAGATCTATAATGGGATCTCAAAATTCTTGCCTACATGAAAATATAATAGAAACACTCTTCTATTGTTTCGTACTCTCACTAATGCAGCTACTCGTCAGGTAACAACGGTATTACAAGAACTCTCAGGCAACGGATTTTAAGGTTAACAGGAACCCTTGAACTATCACAGCAAGAAATTGGGGCAAGATTGAATATATTGATCTTAGCTGTATCAAGATGACAATAAGTAGTACCTCTACAACAATAAAACTTGCTGAGTATTCCATTTTCCCAGTGAGACTGGCTTAGTGAAAAGCTAAAGTCAAGAACCAACACTTGAGGAAGGTTTTTGAGGGCACTTTTCAGGATCTTCAGATTGTCAAGGAATGTACATTCAGAAGCTAAATTTCTTGAGAGCTCTCTGTCTTAACAGTGTGATGATGACTGTTGAGACTCTACAGAGTATATAACCGCTGGGATAAAAAGGTTTTGTAGAACTCAGAAAGAAAATCATATTCATTATCAAAGACAAAAGGACATGTTTTTCAGCTGTGAAACAGCCAAAAATTGTCCTGCCCTTAGGTATGAGATACAGATTTTGAAAGACTTAACAGGAATTGTTGGGACACAGTAAACAAAGGGCAGAAGAATGTGTAGTCTGAGTACATTCCCTGGACCCTAACGTTTACATGTATGAAATTTAGATGAGCATGAAATGTTTGTGGGTTGTGTAACAAAAATTCTCCTCATCTCATGTACAGATGGGACAAGAAGCCAGAATACGACACAAACATCCTACTTGTACTACTAAAGACACTCTGAGGGACATCTAGAAATTGTTTTTATAATAATATTTATAGTACCACATAGAAATAATGCTCGGCAGTTTGAGAAGTCAAGATATTCAAGAAATAAAATAAATAAATAGCACTAATCATACCCTTCAGGACTTAAGGCTTGCAGATACCATCCTGACCTGAGTAGTAAGGAGGGAGAACGGAAGGCAAATTACTATCCAAGTTATAGCTGGGTTTTGTGTGCTCAGAGATAAAGATCTTGAGATGGAATGTTTTCTGAACCAAAGTCTTTGTTGAAAAGGTGAGAATAATAAATACCATGAAAAAAAAAAATCACCCCCCCAAACCAAACAAAAAACAACCACAAACAAAAAAAAAAAACCACAAAGTTTTCACTACTGCTTTTTGTTTCCTTAGTAACTGCCATTCTGTCTGCAAGTCTAGTAGTACATGTGAGACTTCAAGGAAAAAGAAAAATCTATTTAAGTATTTATTGTTAATAAATAGCAACAGTAGCAAAAGACTTTACCATTTTTCTACACTGCACATCAAATTTACCTCGGAAATCTGGAATCTGAGAACAGTTCATGTAATGCAACAGATACAGATAAACATACTTGTAATGGGACTGTTATTTTCATCTCCTGGTATCCAAGAGAGTTCAACACTTCTTTCTAGCTGATCTGTCAATTCCAAGTCAAAAGGTGGATTTGGTCGAGCTGTAAATCAAATTAACACAAAGTAAATAATCACACAAGAATATGTAGTTCCATCTTTGAAAAAATCCTTACATTCCAATCAAAAGAACTCCACAAATAAAACAGGGCAGTTCTACTCACTTATGTAAGCATGGCTTAATGACCATTAGCATGCAACATTACAAAACAGAGATTAAAATGGAGAACTGATGTGTCTGGAAACTTCTATACATTAACAAGGAGCTATATTTGATTTTATCTACACCTGATTGCTCTGTGGTATAATGGGATGTAAGGAGATGCAAAGAATTACGAAGTGCGTGTTTAGTTTATCTTTGAATGGTTATGGGTGATTACCTATTGTAACTAGAAATATTTCATGGATATGGATCTCATTAACATCTATAAATATCTGAAGGGTGGGTGTCAAATGAAAGGAGCCCATCTCTTTTCTGTAGTGCCCAGAAGTAGGACAAGGAACAATGGGTATAAACTTGAGCACAGACAGTTCCACCTCAACATGAGGAGAAACTTCTTTACTGTGAGTGTGACAGAGCCTGGAACAGGCTGCCCAGAGACATTGTGGAGACTCCATCTCTAGTGGTCCCTTCCAACCCCTAAAATATTCTATGATTCTATGGAAAATAAAGAAGCATTCACATCAAAGAAGCCGTTCTAGAATCACTAGAAATATTTTGCATGAGAGTTCAAAACAACTATAGCTCAAATAGAAACTTACTGTAAGTTAGTAAGTCTTTTTTTTTTTTTCCTGTACTTTAAAAAAACCTGAAATACCACACAAGCTGTTAATATACATCCTTACAATGCATAAAGATGTAATTGTCCATTCCAAATTTCTGGAAATAATTCATTATATGATTTGCTACACAAAAATCAAGAGTGATGAGTAGGTTAATTCAAGAATACATAAACATTTTACATAGAAGTGCTTAAGACACTCAAAATTCTTTTAGACACATTATATTGTATTTTAAACACCAAATTCAGAAAAAATTACTAAAGGCTATATACTGTTAAACTTAAGACTGCACCTGACTGAAAGATATTTCGGGGTAATTTCAGCTTTAATTTTCAAATCCATAGTAGCAGTATCATCAATCATAAACCAAACTGGCCAACATGGTAGTATTCATTTTATGAGTGAAGTAAAATGAAGACAAAAACTATGTACACCAGGCCTATCAAGCTGTCATCAAAAGCAATGTAAAAACACACCATAATTTCATTGGTGCAAGTTCTCTGACAGTGAAACAGCTTTCACTGAACAGGTAGATTTACCTTTTAGATCTTTAATTTATTATACAGTTATGTAACTAATTTGCATCAGAGTGAGAAAAACTATCACAATGTATCCACCATTTATTAAAAATAATTTATCTCTGAAAATATTTTATTCCCTAAAATACAAATCAGCCTGCACTGTAAAATTCCAAAGTTCAGTACTCCAGTAATGAAGCAGTTGGTAAAAATGGGATGAAACCACACACACACACACAGGAAAAAGGGAGGGGAAAAAAAAAAGAGAAGATAAAAAAGAAAAGAAAAGAAAAGAAAAGATGTTGCACTTTTCAATATACAAATGAGTAATACATCTGGCAGATGATGTAGAAAGAGAACTTCATATTAGTTTACCGTAAATGATAGCTGGAGTTGGGGGAGCAGCTGAAAAGAACATTAATATAAAGGATTTAATCAGTTAGTAGCCAAAGAAATGGAATATTGTAGGTAGTTAAAGACTATAATTATTAGAGACAAAGAATATTTAACTTATATATAGCAAATGGTCAATTTTAAATAATACACTGTTGATTTTTCATTGAAATATTATCAAAGTATTCTTGGATAATTGATTTTTTTAAATGAAGACAGATCAAGAAAATAAATATAGTGAGCTATCTTCTAAAAACTTTTAAATAAGTACTAGACATTTGGCAAGTGTCATTCCTGGATAGACATTTGATCACAACACAGTTTTAAAACATAAGCATACTTGACTGAATCTCTGCATGAACTCAAGTAACAATCATTTAGGACATCTACTTAAAACATTCTTAAAAACTGGGAGGAGGAGGAGTTTTGGGGCAGTAACATATTTCATAACAATCTGCAATCACAGAAACTTAACAGAGAGAACTAATTTAAAAAGAAAATCCTTGAAAAGTCATACCATGCTTAGTCTTTCTGAAGCATAATCTAGCTGCAGAAGAGATTCCTGTAATAATATGTTTATATTCAAATACTCTGCAATATGTAATTTTTGGTATTCGCTCAGCTGTGATCCAAATAAAAACCTATACAGCATGAAACTGAATGGGTCCTGTAGCTTCTGGACCCTTTTTAAAGTAGCTGATTTAAGGGAAAATTTTAGGATAAAAATGTATTTTTTAAAAAATTGAAACACATTCATAAGTACGTGACATTTCCTTTTCCCTGTCCTTGAAAGCAAAACTATGTTTGTACTTTTCATTTTAAATCTAATACTGTTTTCATGCTGAACAGTAATTAAATACAGCTCTGCTATCACAGAGTTTGAAAGTATTCTTACCAACAACAGTAAGCACAGCACTTGCTGAAACACTGTCCAGAGTGGTATTAACGATGCATGTGTATGTTCCATCATCTTTATCAGTTACATTCATAATCGTCAAGTTGTCTTTACCAACTAGAAACCTGTAAATACAATAGATTCAGCCACTGGATTTTCAATAACTGGTACTGTTATAAGAAACTCGCATAAGACATCACCAAACCCCATACACTTGTGTATTTCAGCACATAGCTAGACAGCAATGGAAGCCATGGGACTATGTTAGTTCTTGACCTTCTTCCCACAGTAACTATCTTAACGTGCTTTTATTTCTAAATATACTGAAATAAGTTCTAATTATCTCTAATCTAGAGCAAAATAGTCCTCCATTATCCATTTGGTTTCTTATGGTGATTATCTTTTTCCTACAATTGATACATAAGGTCAATGTGCACAATTAACATTTTTTACCTCTGATCTTATTTCGAATTCTCTCTTAGTATTTTCACCACACTAGGTAAGTACTTTAGTCACCAAATATGGGATAGTGATGACATTTATCAGTCTCCTTTGGAAAATGTCAGTAAGTCAATATGCTCCTTTCAGGAAAAGGAACAGACAAAGGAAACTAGAAAATTAAAAAGAAAACTATTTTGTCCATACCTTTCATCATCTGGCAGTTCACTGTTATCCTTCAACCACATAACTGTTGGTAATAAGGTAGAATCGTGTTTTATTATACACTCAAATGAAACTTGGCCGTATCTCTGAATCACTTTGTATTCTGGCTGCTTAATTATCATTGTTGGATCTGAAATTTAAAGTGACTATTAGATATTTAGAGAATCTGAAATTCCATACTAACCTGTGACCAAAGAATGATTAATTTCTTACCTTTAACTTCCAACTGCACCTCATTTTGTATCTTTCCTAATTCATTCCTTGCTACACACGTGTATGTACCAGTACTATCCTTTTGAGCCACCGGAATTTCCAGGGTTCCATTATCATGGAAGACGTATTCATTTCCACGCAAGATGCTACCTTTCACTCCCTTAAACCTTATATAAAAAGCAATATAATTATCCAACATCGTAAGTAAATTCTGCTGTATTTTATTATCAGAAAATGCAAGCTTGGGACTACCATGTTAGAAAATACAAACAGGATCACACGATGAAATTTAAATTTGACTCTGTAGAGACAACTGTGGTCACATTAAGCATATGTAATACCGTATTAGTGTACTGTAATAAAATAAATTTTAAAAATACACTATTTTAAAATTGGAAATAGAGTAAAAATAGTTTTAAAACTACAAATGTTTGTTTCCATAGATATAACTGTCTCTTTTTACATACACACCATGTAGCTTACCATTCAATTTCAGGCTTAGGTGAACCAAAATAAGCACAGTCTAGCAATGCAGGACTATCTGCGATGACTTGATACAGTTTATTAGCAGGAGTTAGGATCCTTGGTGGCTCAGCTGAAAAGACAAAGTTATCTGGATATAGATACAATGATGCAAACACAAAATATTAAAGACACCAATAATGGCCTAAAGAATTACATGCTGACATACTTCTCTGAAGTGCTTTCTGGTCTCAGTCTAGGTCCAAATATATTCTACTGCAAGTAGCCTGAGGAAATGTTAATGTAGGAGAATTATCTTGTGCAAAACAAATGCTTATTTCGTGTTTACAGGTAACAGGGATGGGTACCAAAAGCAATTATTTTAATCGGAAAATTTAAATCAGAATATACTTAAAGACGACACACTCCTGAGAACATACTTAAATACATAACTGCAAACAAATCTACGGGCAGAAAGAAGCCGAGATGTATTTTTAGTGAAGCTTCTACATTCTCTTTCATTTAAAGGACAGCGCCTCTCAATCAAAAGATCTGCCTGTTCCTGCAGAACAGTCTTCAGAGGCCATTCTGCCTAGGATTGTGCTACTAGCTTTGTTAAATTCAGTGAGAAGCATTAGAGAGGCCACAGTATCTTTGCAACTAGTAATACATTATTAGGAGGCCTTCAAGACAGAGTCGTGTCCTCTTGCAACAGCAATTCAGAGAATTTAACTGATCCAAATAATCCACAATCAGTGGAAGTGTACTGAAACATAGTAACTTAAGGAATATTAACACCTGCCTTCCAAGCTTCCATTTGCTTATTTACATGAACAAACAAAAGATAAAATTTCTTCCAAACTTTCTCCAGCTTTCACAACTATTCTTCTTGCTTAGGAATAGTGAAATTCAGGCATATCCCACAAAAAGCAAGGCTTGTGTATCCTTGCCTCTTACAGGGCTCAAGAAATACATCCATTCCCACTGAAGGACTGAAGCAAGGCTTGAGTGTACAATCTCTATAGATGGAGACAACAAATGAATACCCAAGAAAATTTAAAAATATAAAAATCTTTTTCTTACCCAGAACATTCACAAATGCATTTGCTAGCAAGTATCCATATTCATTAGAAGCATTGCACTGATAGACAGCACTCGACCTTTCTTGTACATGTGAGAAAATAATGGTATCGCCATCTACCTTCCTGCTAGGATCTTCTGGAGCAACTGTTGGTGGAAAGGGAAAAAGATAAATTGCTTTCCCTAAAGTGGTGTTGTATGCTGTGTTTCATACTTCTGAAAAGAAGAAATAACTTGAAAGACCAATATGCCCTTTCTTCTGTTTTCCTGGGTGACTGCTCTCTGGTTAAGAAGTGATTTTCAATGATTATGGAAGTTCTTCCAATTCTATAAATATTTAACTCAGGATGGTAGTTTCCATTTTTTGATGCTTTTAATTGTGTTTTTCAAAGAAGTGGAGCTGCAATCATACTTTGCATGCAATACAGAGGAAAAATACTGATACGAAAAGATTCAGGCAAATACGGATGTTAGCTAGAAAAATAAGGAAATGTCAAAAGAAAATGACATTAGAATGACACAGTCCTCTACGACTTAAAGGTTTTGGATTCTCATATTGATTGTTACATTTAAAATAATTCTCCAAATACAAAATCCAGCCTTATTTAGTTGAAAACTATCTCAGAGTAAAGCATAAGCAATTCTCTTAACATGAAATAAAGAAATAGTCTTCAGAAGAGCAGTGACAGTAATTCAGTAGGTGGCACTGTTTCCCTTATGAAAGAGTTAATACAATGCCTTTTTTCAACTGTTGTGTAGTAGCCTGAGCTGTCAAACAGCTCTTGTATAGTAGAATAATCAAGACTATAACGAAAAATAAAATGCTAAGATATTATTGAAAAAAAATAGCTGTCAGTTATGATATGACTGGATGGAGTTAGAGAGGAACAATAATGTATTAAACTATAGGTTGTGCATTTTTAAGACAACATTAGAAGATCTTGATGGTAAAGTTATTGATATACTAACATGAAAAATAAATGCATATATGCATCAATAAATACATGATAGTTTGGTTGCATCATCAAAATTGACACTCTTGTTTTTTATTGGAGTTTGAGCAAATATGTATATTTGTGGAAAACTTTTTCATATAATTTCTCATTCCTTTGGATTCACAGAAAAGATCAGTTAACTAAATTAATATCAATTTTCTGTAAGTGACAAACCTTTTGATTCAGACTCAGTACTCATCTGTAAAGAAGAGAGAAATTTCTCCTACATGTTCTCAGATCTACTGAGGTAAGTATTTATTACTGAATTATCTAGAAGAGAAAGCAGATGAAGGGAACTTCAGTTCTGTGGCCCTTCTTACATCCTGGGTGAGCTCTAAGGCAGTTTTGCATGTAAAGTAATTATATCAATTTCTAAACAGATGCCTCAAGACCAGTTTTCAACTCCATTTTAACTCTTATCTTCTGTCACTCCGAATTCAAATCAGTATCATAAATTCATAAATTTCAGAAAGGAACAAAAGGGTACTACTGGAATTGTAAATGTTTATTTTCTGGACTTCAGGACGGCTGGCAATTATTCTTCTCTTCTGCTTTGCTTCCTACTGTGTTCCACATTTCACATTGCTTCCTAGTTTATGTAAATGCCATTTTCATTAAAAGATTCATGGGCTGAAAACAGACGGAGGAGGTGAGCAGCCCAGCAGGCAGGCCAGTCAGCTGTGAGAAGTGGTCTGTTTCTGCATACAAATCACCTTTCAACGGAAAATACACACAACCGCCATCCCAGGAGGTAGGAGATCTGCCCATGGCTGTTCCAATCATGGCTATTTCCTGCCCCAGGCTCTGGGCTTCCCTCCACCCATGCCCTCTGAATCCTACAGCATTTTCTGCACACAGACAGATCTTTCATATGTGCGCAGATTCCCCACCTCGCACAAGACTCCCATATGTATTACTTTACAGGCTGATGGTAGGGTCCCTTCAGAGAGACGGAAGCCACTAGTTCAATCCTATGACTGTCAGTCATAAGGAACTGGATCGTAAAAGAATAATCTAATCATTAAATTATCATATAAAAAGATAGCATCTTCCCTTCCCACTGCTGTATTTAAGGAAAAAAAAAGAATTATCTCTCTCCAGTTATCTGAAGGAAAGGTGGTAGGTACCTGTTAACAGAAAGAGGCTTCAAGCCATGGGTCCCAACAGGAAAAAAATTCAAACTGAGGAAAAGTGTCAGGTTAGTCAATGCTTCCTTTTGACTGGTCTAGCCACCTGCATGCTGAAGAACACCGATTTTATAAAGCTCCCTGTTGAGACTGGCATCTGTTCAGCAGCCTGCCTTCTTACATGCCTCATCTTCCCATGAAAAGCCAACAGAACCTACATCTCTTTCCCCGCATACTACACTCTGTTTTCCAGAACCAGGCCCTAAAAGTTAAGATTCTGTATCATCCATCTGCTTTAATTATCTTAAGCAGTGCTGCTGCACTCACACACAGAAAATCACTGAGGCTGGAAGAGACCTTTGCAGGTCACCTGGTCCAACGTCCTGCTCCAGCAGGACCATCTACAGCCAGCTGCACAGAATGGTGTCCAGATGGTAGAAGGATCACTTTCCTTGACCTGCTGCCAGTACTTTTGTCTAATGTAGCCCAGGATAACATTAGCTGCTTTCCCACAAGGACACATTGCTGACCTGTGGTCATTGTGGTGTCCACCAGGATGCTCAAGTTCTTTTCTGCTAAGCTACTATCCATCTGGGTGTCCCCCACCATGTACTGCTCCTCTGCAGGTACAGGACATCACACTTTTCCTTGTTGAAGTTCACAAGGTTCCTCTCAGCCAACTTCTCCAGCCTGTCGAGATCCTTCTGGATGGTGGCATGACCCTCTGGTGTGTCAGCCACCCCTCCCAATTTTGTGTCATGAACAAACTTGCGGAGAGTACACTCTGCCCCATCATCCAGATCGTTAATGAAGATGTTAAACAGACCCACGGGGTACACTGCTAGTTACTGGCTTCCAACTAGACACCAACCACTCAGCATCAATCTCTAGGCCTGGACGTTCAGACATATTTTAATCTATTTATTCAGCCCATACAGCTACAGTTTGTCTATGAGAATCTTATGGGAGACAGCGTCAAAGGCCTCAATGAAGTCCAGGTAGAAAATACCCATGCCTTTTCTTTTTATCTTCCGGCCAGTGTTTTCATCACAGAAACGTATCAAGTTGGTCAAGCATGACTTCCCCTTGGGGAAGCCATGCCAAATGCTCCTGATGGTTTTCTTGTCCTTAATAAGCCTGGAAATGATTTCCAGAATTAGATGCTCCATCACCTTCCCAGGGATTAAGGTGAGATTGTCCAGTTTGCAGTTCCCTGGGTTCTCCTTCTTGCTCTTCTGGAAGATGGAAGTAACATTTGCTTTATTCCAGTCTTCAGGCACTTCTCCCAGTTACCATGATCAACCATAGATTATCAAGATGCAACGACATTTACCAGCTCCCTCAGCACTTGTGGGTGAATCCCACCAGGGGCCATGTATGGAGGTATGTCCAGTTTGCTTAAGTATTCCCTGACCTGTTCCTCTTCCACCAAAAGTACATCTCATTCCAGTCTTGCCCTCTAGTCTCTGGGACCTGGGATCCCTGAAGGTTGGTCCTGATAGGAAAGACTGAGGCAAGAACTTCAGACCTTTCCATCGCCTTTTTTCTTTTTCTGGGGAAAGAGGGCAATGACAGGGCCACTCAAGCACTAACTGGTTTGCCTTTATGAGGATTCTGGGCACATTACCGGATAACTGCATGAGAAAAAGCTTTTGACCTGTTTGAAAAATCTGAATTTAGCACTGATAGGCAAAATAACAAATAACTAAATAATTCTTAAAATGGGTTTGTACAACCAGGATAACAAATGATGAGAACTTGTCAATAGGAGATCTGATGCTGTAACAGACAGCTAAACACGTGCCCTGTAACAGCCAACATTTACTCCCAATAACATCACAGCTCAGCTTATGAACATGTTTATGTCCTTTCTGGACAAAGACCCAATTAACTGGTTTCACCTAATTTTTTCCATTGCTTTGTGTAATAAAACAGCTTCTCAACTCTGTAGCCACATACAGCATATTCCTGTAGAAAGAATATATAGTCTCCATCAGATACTTTTATCACAGTTAGCCATCAGCCCCCTGAATAGCTTCTGTTTATCTGAATGCACAGTTCCATCTGTTTCATAAATTTCAGAAACCCCAAACAATTATTTTTGTTAGTATGTTTAAATAACCACACTGTGGCACCATTGTTGCTTTTTCCTGGATTAAAAAAAAATAAAATAAAAAATTAAGACAATGAGATGTGCCCTCTGAACAGAAGGAGTTAAACCACACTATTACGTTCTAAACCGGAAGGAAAAAAATCCAGATTTTGTCAAGATGTTTTCTGTTGAAGTATTTTTCTACAGATTAATTTACCTAAATCAGTAAAATTTCACAGAAAACCACAGTCAAAGCAGAGAACATTTTCTCTTTAGAGAAGGGCAAAACTATTCATTACTGTCTTTAGATACTTGCATCTTCTTTAGCAAATCAAAGTTATGAATCAGTCCTGCCGTACATTCACAGTGACGTTGTGTGTTGTTTAAGTGTAGAGTGCTTATTCCCCCATTTCTTTAGCATAGCTGAGCTATCATTTTGCATCAGGAGCAGAATATTGTTTTCTCAGGGAAGCTGAGCCTATTATGTGATTTAGATTTTGTGATGGATTCACTCCTCCTGTTTGAATCTGGTTCAGGCAGACACTCAGCAAGTAGGCCTAATTAAAGTTAATCCTATTCTGTGAGACTATCAGTGAGGACTCAGCACCAAACCCAAAGGAGCTGGAGTCTTGGCTGATAAGTGGCCAGAAACACATTAACAGAGTAGAAAGCCTAACTATAAATCAACCACTTTACACTATAAATCTCTGCAGCCACCATGGCCTATTGAGCTCTCCCTCCATAGCAGCTGGATGCACAGCAATGACTCCCCTAGAGTTGGGAAGGCTCTCAAGGTTACCCCTTGAGGCTGAGAGATCCTCACCTGACACCAGACATTGATGTGCTGGTAAAAAGACATTTTTATTTGCATGGATGTAACATTTAAAGTGCTTATAGAAAGCTTATGCAATAATCTTTGTATCCCATACTAACTTGTAAGTGTTGGGCATTGAACACGAATCCAGCCATTAAATACTTTACATAAGCTAATTTACTGTTTAGAACTCAGTAAAGTAACTGCTAGACCACATCTGAGTGATCTCTGACTTCTCCTGTGACATACATTTATACTGAACATTTGTTGTTGTAGTTCTACAACTACTATAATTCTGTCCTTACATTTCTGTTCAAATAATCGTGAATGCAAAGGGGAGCATCAGGTAAGTACTGACTGGCCCTTAACCCATGACTTTCAACAACTCTAACTTCAGAGAGCGCTTTGAGGACCTTGTTACTGTGGGAATATACAAAGAAAGCAAAGACAGGTTAGGTGCAATGAAAGTAGAAACATAATCCTTGTATAGCATTGCTCATGTAAGCTTTTCAAGTTCTGACAGGATCACAGGAACATCTGTATTAGAGTAAATTCTGACAGAAGTATCCTACCACTCTTCTTGACCTGCTTATTCTTCCAAAAACTCACATTCATGAGTAATTCATGAATACAGTAACCACTTTCAAAACCAGAAAAGTCTTTCTCTAGTTAAAACTAACTACAACTGAATGGGTTTTTTAAAGAATTATTTGGATAATTTGGATAATTATTTGGATAATTTGGACATCTGTTTTCAGATAGATTAGCTATGACAACAGGAGAATGTGATAGAACATCCAGTGTGTCGTCATTGAGGTGGCTTAAAAAGATGTATCCCCTATGGAGGGACCTCCAGGCTTTCTGTAGATCATTAGCCATACGGTCTGTGAATGAGCATCCAATTAACATTCCTCTGGCTGTGGCTGACTTTCCTCCTATCGTTTGAAAGCCCAAATCAGGGGCTATTATGCAAGACAGACCTGTTCTTTCTCACCTCTGATGATACTGCCTAAATATCATAATATGTATTTAGAGAATGTTATGTAACTAGAATCCTTTTCTCTCTCTTTTTTTGGAGGGGGTGGGCTGGAAGCTACACTTTTAGAGTTGAATGCAAAACTGGTAGTGAAATAGCAAGGGTGGGCAGTATAGTGCATCTTGAGAATGTATAGGGTCAAACCAAGACTGAATATAAGCAAGAAAAACAAGAAACTTAAGTAACCCGATTTTGCCTAACTCTACCCCTCACAATGAACTGACAAAGAATTTTGGAAGAGATGAGACATGGAAGATGCCATTTTCCTTTTCTTACCAATCTCACTTGCTCCTCAGCAAAATATTTTCCTGTGATCACTGAAATTGTCATTTCCAAGTTTCTATTTTTGATAGTAATACTACCTCCAAAGGGGCACCAAGTTATTACCTACACTAGCCATGACTGTCCTTTGACTATGCTGTGCAGAATAAAAACCTTGATCATCAAAGGTTTTCATTTCTGCTGCAGTTTCTAGGCCAAATGCAACACAAATGACAGCAGAGGCAGTGGATAGATGGCTGCCCTGTCAGTCCTCTGTTCCTTGTGCCTGAACTCCTTGGGGCATCAGAGTCTAGCAGATTTCCCCACACCCTCCCGTGGTTGTGGTGAACAGCTTGTGCATGTACTAACAGAGAACACGATGGATGACAAATCTCTGAGCCAGGGATTAACAAGGCTTTTCATGAAGGAAATCTAAGGGCTAATGTTTCTGCCTTAAATTCAATGTGACTACTAATGGAGACTAACTAAAACCTAAGATTCAGTGTGAAATGCAGTACAAACAAGTGAAGAACATGCTGAAAGAACATAAAACACTTCCTTTCAGTGCACTACTTTGTATAAATCTAAGTGTGTGTATTTAATATTTAATAGCTCATCATGAACTATAAACCACTGAACCAATAAATTAGTCTTTTGTGCAGTATTTGCTGTGCCTTTCTGAAGTCCAATTATGAAAGTGCTTCCCCTTCCCAATTAATCTGGGTTGTTACTTTCTTAAAAGTTGAGATACTTCATGCATGGCTTCCCTTTTGTAAAACCATGGCAAATATCAAAGCAGAAAAACACAACGGATTATGCAGCGGTATAAATAATGCAGCTCTCCAGTGTTAATTGAAGCACAAGGCAAGGCAGAGTCACCGCCTGAACTTTCAATTGCTACTTGCCAAAGTAATTCTAATTGACCTCAACGGGACTGTGCATTTGAGTTCAAATTACTCCTGTGAGTAAACACTAGGAGGTTAGGTGCTTATCACTCTAGCATGTCTGAAGCAGCTTTCTAATCACACACGCTGGAATTTTTCTTTTAAGCATTTCTGTTGAAGGAATGAAGTGCAAATATTTGAAGGAAACACAAAATACTAATTTAAGAATATCTTTTTACTCATAATCTCAAAGTTCCTTTTTTTTTTTTCCTCATAGGCACTTAAGATACACTACATTTTTTTTTATTCTTCCCTTTTGCTTATTGGTACTTAAGCCTTTCCCTTTGACTGAGATATGGAC
Organism: Chloroceryle aenea; assembly: GCA_013399075.1. Taxonomy (NCBI): domain Eukaryota; kingdom Metazoa; phylum Chordata; class Aves; order Coraciiformes; family Cerylidae; genus Chloroceryle; species Chloroceryle aenea. The sequence continues at coordinate 506,903 of VWZY01013532.1, read as the reverse complement.
GAATGATTCTTTCTTCAACATTCCCTCTTCCTTGTCTGACTGTATTATGGAAAAACAAAACCGGAAGAATTAAACATCTCCCAGTTGTGCTTTCCAATAGAAAACAAAAGTATTGCAAACAGATTACTGGGCCACAGGAGGCACATTGCGGGGTATACGATGACAGCAGGGCTTTGAAATTCAAATGTAGCTCTTTTTCTTTGAAACACTGCCATGGGTGTAGCTCTCTCAGTACTGCCCTGAAGCTGAAACAGCTGCTTTAGTTTCCTTTTACAGTGATTCACTAATCATTCAGTTGGAAGAAGAGGGGCTCAGTTCTGTAATTTAGTAACAAGTGAACAAAAAGGCACTCTGTACTTGGTGGTTTCCAGATCAGCTTTTGATAACTCAGAATAATACAGAATCACAAGAATCTTCAGAACTGCACTTTCTGTGATCACAATGCTTCTCTCTCTCAGATGCCCTGACAAACTCAATATACTGTAGCATCCAATAAACTTGCACTTAAATATGTCAGGTGGATAAAACTTCAGTTTCCTCAGTAGTGAAAGAGACCTTTAACATAAGGCTGAGATACCCAGTTATTTATTTAATGTGTTATGATTGGTTGGTTGGTTGTTTTGTTGTTGTTGTTGTTTTTTTTTTTTCCTACTGAGATTGAGTGGGTAGTTTAATTAAAATCTCTTCATTTTTACTGAGTTCCCTTCAATAAGACTCTGTGTACTGATTCCTCAAGGCCGGCCAGCCAGCCAACATATGCTACCCTTGTATTTGAGAAATTCAGTGGCATGCTGTAGCTGCTTCCAAAAACTCTGTTTCTTAATGTTTTCATGCTGTCCTGCAAGAATGCAAAACATGTCAGTGGTTTTCTGGAAAATGTACTTGTCTGTCATTTGAAAGGTAAGTCCTACAGCTTTGAGAAGGAAGCAGTTAGAGGCAAAGGCAAACCTCATAGACAGGTGAAAAAGATTTTACTTCAAGAGGCCTGAAAAGTGAAACTATCAGGACAGAAGGATAAGAACCTCCTCGAAACAAAACAGAACAGTTAATGTTAACTATATAGAAAATAGTAAGATGAGATCACCAAAACCCCAGAAATGGAAGAGCAGGACAGGTCCCCAACTTTTGATTATAAGGCATGCATTATCATATATTTATGTATACAATACAAAATTACATTGGTGTTTGGTGATGTGGTTAATGTCAGCTTACACAACTTATTTAGCCAGTGGAAACTTCTAACTATAAATCTCAGGCTAGAGTTCTCAACTTGCATTTAATTAGGATTCCTGAAACAGGTTCTTCACTAAATATTTCTGTTTCAATACATACCCTCACTTTTCCCTGAAAGCTGCATATTTTTCATTCCACTTTAATCTCTCCTGTAGCCCAAATATTTGAATATATCTGATGAGGGTTCTCATTTACCTGTTGCTATTTCCTATATTCTCATTGTAGAGAATCCTTCTTCATGTCCTAAGCTTCATGAGATTTACTTCATTAACAGACTTAACTCCTGAAAAGGACAGTGTTATACTTTCAACAGATCAGCACAGATTTTAGAGGACATTCTCTCGCAAGAGTCAACAAGGTAGATTGACTGGTTTTGTAATACCATTTTATGAAAGAGGAAGGATAAAGGTAGAAGAAGCAAGTGTGACTGTACAGTACCAGCTATGTCGAGTGCAAACCAACTGACAACACATTTCAGTGTCCTCCAGCAAGCTCCTCCCAAGTAAAGTTGTGCTATTCATAGCAGCTATCTTATGTCTGTCTTACAGTGTTGCCAGTCATAACACTACAACAATTAAGTGACTCAATCATCAGTTCAGGGCTGCTTTTCTTACCCATGCACACAGAAACAGCTGTTTCAATGCCTTAGGGGTTCCTTTTCTTTGACATCTACTTGGCACAAGCTGTTTGACAGGAACTTGCTGATACACTCAGTCAGCCTTGCTGTTGCTACCTTTTTGTGCTGAAGCCTGGAAGGCTCAAACATGCTGTAAGCTGCAAATTGTGCAAAAGTGCTCTGAACATCCATGGATGTAAGGACTTGACTACTTTTTATGTCACCTTTCCAATTCCTAGACAAAATTAGTGTCTCAGTGGGATAGCAAAGGGGAGATCTAGCAAACCCAACTGTCATGGCAACACAATGGTAAAAATTACACCCCAACAATATCCCTGTAAAGGGGCATGGCACAGCTTTGCTACTACAGCCCCATCTCCACAAGGATAGTACCAGCAGAACACTACACAGAACAACCAGGAGTACAGTCACGTATGATTTTAGTGTTTTCAAGCACATTAGAGACATATTTTCTTGTTCAACTTTTATGAACCACAGTATTTTTATCACTTCATTTATAATTTATTATTACCTGTCAGGCAAAATAAACTCTAATACACAGTCTTCATTTGTATTTGAAAAGAAAAACCACCCTGATATTGGTCATATTCTCTTACTCTCATAAAAGATAATTAAGAAACTTACTTGCTATAGGAACACCATTTGCTAACCAGCTTATATTAGGCTTTGGGTTGCCATTAGCTCTGCAGATCAATGTCCCATCTTCTCCAGGAGATAAGACCAAGTTTCTGGGTGCTGTTATCCAGTATGGAGCAGCTGGGGTTAGGAAGACAAACACAGCAATTGTTTTCTAAAATTATGCACAGAAAATGGTAAGACACAATCATGTTAATCAGAAGATAATTCAGGCAATGTACACATAAATATGGACTTATACTTGCACTGTTAAGTTTTTTTTAATATATATATATGCGATACTCAATGATTAAGAGGTAGATGATACTTTTGTTAAACTGAGTTATGGGCTACCTGCTGCATTATGATTTGGTGCTAAGCAACAAGAGGTTCTTTGTTCCATTTAAAGTTGCCTGCTTTGAATCTAAAAAGAAAAAATTATCTGGATATGTCATCTGAAGAGACAAGAATATTTTTGGATTCATTTCAGATATCCTTTCTCACTGCAGTTTCTCTGTTATAAATGAATTTAGGTTTGATTACATAAGAAGATTTCATTCATGTAAAGCATGAAATTTAGAAATGGCAACATCCTTGGTCTCACTGAAGTCACTGGGTGATTGCAGTGGGACCAGATATTTACCTCAGACAGCTGAAAACAGAGGGATCAAAATAGATTGAGCACTGTCCTTAACAGCAGATACTCATCTCGGTTTACACCTCTTTTACAATATAAATGCAAATATGATATCTTATCACATCCTGCAATTCAATTTCATATTTTGGATTGATGGACAGATGCAAACACAAAATTAAACTTTTGCTTTCAAAAACGTCATATGTCATCACGAAATGATGCAGGTTAACCACAAAATAAATGGCTATTTAGCATGCAAAGTAAGCATTACAGTTGATTATTTCAATGATTAATTAGCTGCCATTAAAGGTTTTTTTTTGTTTCATGGTATTCAAAATATATTTACAATTCCTATTTGGACAAAGACGTGCTTTTTGAACTAGTAAGTCATCATCTTGGGTAAACATCATGAAGAAGACAGAAAACCAGAAGTGTCAAGAGAGAAAAAGAAAGAAGAATATAAGACCGTAAGATGATAATAAAACGGAGAAGAGAAAGAATCTGGGCTCTATGAGTGTAGAGCAGAAAAAATAGAGACTATAGGAAGGAGATGAAGAGATGGGCAATAAGATACAAAACGAAAAAAGCAGAAGAGTAATGAGAGATAAACAAAGGTTCTAAAGTAAATGCAGCACTGGTAGAAACTAAGAAATTATATTATTACTATTGCAGTACAATAGTACAATCTCAATTTAGCTTGATGCTTTACAAAATAATGTATTAAAGAAAATATTTAAGATATTTAATATTTTAATATTTAAGTCCTTCTAGCAGTACAATTCAGTAGCTTAATGATCATTTCCTCAGGCTGCCTTTTTTTTTTACCATTACTTTTCATACTATCAGCTGTATTTTACCCTAGAAAGATTACTTCAATCTTTCATTCTGGCCACTTACAATATTACATTAAGGATTAATTTAATATTACCTTTCACAGTTACTGAAATGACATGGTGAGCAGAACCTAATGTGTTTCTTGCTATACATTTGTAGTTTCCAGAGTCAGCTTCAGAAACATCTATAATCTTCAGGGTTTTCTTAAAGTTTTCCAAAAATGTTCTGTTGGCTGGGAGTTCTCCACCCTCTTTAATCCAGCGGATTACTGGTGTGGGTCTGGAGAAGCAAAAGCACAGATCGAATTTATGGACTGGAGAAAAGGAAGATAAGAGTTTGAATCATTAACTTTTTGAGCATACATTTTATGAATAATTATTTTGGGAGCGTTTACCCAGATTCTGGGGCATATCCAACAAATGTGCAGAACATGCCAGCATTTGTTTCTAGAAAATGACAAGCCTCACTAACACTGTCAATGGCCATCTGTTCGCAGGCTTAATAATTACAGAATACATTTGCCTGCTGATTAGTCTAAAAAATCTTTATGGTTAATAAATGAATACCAGTATATTTCAAATCTTACTTCACTTATACTATTAAATTTGTGCTCATGATGCTTTAAAAGGTAGCCTCTAGTTAATGACAAGATGGTAATTGTCTTTCATCAGTATCCTGATGCTACATGAATGTCATAAATGTTATAGTAGGGCTGCAAGGAGTCAGAAATATTTCTGATGAGACATGAAGAAAAAAAGTCAGTGCTGAGTCAAGTATGGCTACTTGTCTCTTCACCGTGTCTAAGCCTTGGCTATGCCCCATGTTGTCCACTGAAGCTGAACGTTGTCCAAATACATGGAGACATACTTTTAAGATTACAAGAAATTACAAGATTACAAAATGTGCTTACTGAGTAGAATGTCCTCTCTCAAATAGTAAATATTCCCTTAGCAGTCATATCTGCCATATCACATATTTTGTAAACTGAGAAACCTAGCAAAGAAAGCTAAGAAGGAATAGCTGTTTTAAGCAAAACCTGAATTTGGCCCTTTGTGGACATCAGTGAATTACTATTTTTAAAAAAATGGCTAAAGACACAAAGCCATATAATGAATATTATTCTACTTTTCCCCCTGTTTTTATCCAGACATTTTACTGGCATTTGGATCGCTGGATACTTTTATTGCAGGCTTCTCAAAAGACATGTAACTATACTGCAGATTCAGATTACATGAGCTGATGCAACTCCCACTCATAGGTGTGCCCTTGCTAGTGGTGCGGATGCAGATACCTGTGCAGCCCACAGCTGAGACAGAAACACTGCACTGATGCTTGTATCAAGCTGTGTTTGAGCTTATGCAAGTGAATGCATGTGCATGATGCTGTGTTGCATCATTTGCAATTATTGGCTTTTCTCATGGCCACCTCAGAGCACTCTGCATTATGTGCTTTTGTGCACTGCAAACATCAATCAAACTAATTCATGAAGTTAAATTGCTCTTAGTTATTTTCTACTTGCATAATCCCCAGCAGAAGCAAACCTGCATTACATCGAAGAAACAAGTACCGATTAAACTCAATTACAATGAGAAATTGGATGTAAGGAGCTGAAGGTATGTTCTGAAAACTCCCACCTAGATACTAAGTAATCGTTAGCATATGTAAGCATCTTTTTCAGATTAGACCAGCAGATTCTTATCTATTTTTATATTATTTGGAAGCCTAATGATTTTAAATTTAGGAAAAAAAAAAAAATAAGAGGCTTGATTCCTGATGGCAATTCTGCAGATGTGTGTGGGTTTCCTTATGGCATTTCTTGCTTATGTCCTTTGGAAAAACAACAGCACAATCTGAATCCTGTGTGTAGGCTTTGGGCATAGGAGAAGGCAGAGGCCATAGTTATGTTCACAGTCAGTTTTAAAAATCAACTGATGCCCAAGTAAATTGTAGACTTCCTTAAAAGAGCCTTTTTCACCTTACTTCTCCGTTACTTTGAAATACCGAAGCTTATATAGTGGTAATGTTTTAAGCATCTCTGAAATGCCACCCTCTGATTCTGTACTTCTATTTAGAAAAACACTATCTAGAAAGTAAACTTACAATCCTGCTGCAATGCACTCCAACAAAAGCACGCTTCCTCTGAGTTCCACTTTGGTACTTGTGCTACCTGTTGGTGTTAGAAGAACTGGCTGCCTCTCTGTAACTGGCTTCGCTGGAAACAGAAAAAACAAAATAATTAGAATTTAAATGTTACAATAAAATTACTTAAATACAAACGAAATGCATACATCCATTCTCACATTTTGGACAGAGATTTTGCTCTACAATGGCCATTTAATTAAAAATCACAGTGTTACACAAATACACAGATCAACAAATTAGGTTTTTGACAAACAGAACATACCTCAACCTGTTAAATGCTCTAATTTTGAACACATACATGAAAAATGTTATTATTAAAGATAGCAGCAATTGACACATAATTTGTACATAGGCAACTATGCAGCCTGATGGATGCATGCTAAGTCTTTATTCTAAGCATCCCCTATTCATTTCAGCAGAACTATATGGGGAGATAAGAGATCACTGTGAGTCATAGCACAAGACTGGAAGTTACCAAAAGTTTCTGGGCTTCCATCAAAACACTGTATTCAAAAATATAAACCAAGGGGATAAAAGGAACTGTCCACTTTTCAATATGGTTTGTTCAATATTTTCTAGATAATGTGAGGCATCTTTTCAGAAGATGAGCCTTCTATTCTCTCACTATTAATGTAATACTATTAATTATTTTAATACTATTTAATTCAAGCTGTTCCCCAGTCTGGTAATAGAGAATCATTGATTAACCTGCAAGAAATAGCCACAGTAAACAGACAGCTATAAATGTAAGAACCATTTCTGGCATTATACTCTGTAGGCTTCTGAAGCATTTTCATATTTCATGTGTCTTCACGGAATTCAGAATAAGAGTGTTTTCTGCAATAACAGAGTGTTTTCTGTAAATACTCTGTTCTTTTATAATGATTTTAAAATATAGGATTTCTGAATCATTTCAGTAATTAATGTATTTTTTTTAAATGTCAGCAGAAACATAATGAAGTTGTTTATTAGAGTACAGGATTTACTTGATAGAATAACATAAATAGAACACTTAACACAGTATGTGCTATGAACTCCTCAAAAGCTAGTACATGAAGAACTTCAGTCAGGAGAAGAGGGCAGTCCAGAGCCAAGAACACAGCTGAAAGTCACAAGCAATTACTAATCTACCCCATTTCAGCACTGTTAAGGACTGCTCACTCATTTCACCAGAGTATAAAAAATTCAGAAGAATTACCTCTAGTATTTCTGAGTTGTGAGCCAACCAAATGGTGTTTTCCTCACTAGCTAATATATTATTCTGTGTTCAGGTACATGTTTCTTTTGTTCCTGAATTGCATCTTAGTTTTATGCAGAGAATTAAAGTATTTCATACCCCTGTTTTAGCTGAGGTTCTGCTAAGTTATGGTATAATATGTGCAAAGCCTCCTTTAACAAGGAAATGGAAAACAGAGTAAATATAATGGATTTTCTAGCTCGCCCAATGTTGAGTGGAGAGTCTAGAACCTTGAGTGTTACAGTGTCAGTGTTGCTCTGAAGTCAACCTTGCTAAAAACACATTCACCTATTCGGGAGGACTATTGTATATTGTCACAATATACAAAAGACCATTCAACATGGATTAAGATGAAGATCAAATTAAACACCAGACAAACAAAAGTATTCTTTCCCCTACAAAGGTACTTACACAGATACTACTAAAGTGTTTAGATTTTATTCATTCCAGTTTTACATTTATGAACTGTGTTAAAAACATGGTACAGTCAATAAGCTATTAAATGTGAAGTGCATCTGTTAAACATTTAATTGCTGTTATTTATTATGAAGCACATGATAGTTGATAGTCCTAGTGATAATGAACATATCAAACTACAAGGTAAATTGGAGGGAAAATATTAAGAAACCAACACAGTATAGAAGCAACCAGACAGACAATTTTTTAAATCTGACCCAGTGTGAAAGGACTCATTTACTATAAGAGTTCATATTTTGTATGAGGTATGTGTTACAACAACATTGAAACATTAAATATTTGGAAGAATCACACTGTGCAGTTCCTTTCTCAAGTACATATTATCACCAGCACTAATAGATACTTTTATTAGAAACTGAAAAGGGAGCAAAAGGTTAAGTAGCCATGGAGGTGAAGTTAGTTAACTAAACGCTACTGTGAAACAGGGAGTATCAGTGGGGACCAGTGTAACTCACCACCATAAATATCAGTGTCACTCAAATTAGCAGCTATAGTGTCATTCAATGAATCCACTGAAATAAACAGAATATCATGAAGAATGCATACAAGAGGGATAAATCAAAATATTGGGAATCAAAAGGTGATGATATGGCCACGGTGAGTTAATAAAAATGATTTATTAATTCATTTCAATAGTTAAAATAATCATAATAACTTGATATTCTTGGACATGAAAAACATCTGACAACTATTATTTTTACACTTCACTTTTTTCAAGATTTCAAATCTTTCAAAACAGTTTTTCAAAATACAAAGCCTTATAAAGGGGATAAGTGCTTTAAAAAACAATTATATGTCAGGAAAACGGGAGATTACATTTTAGGTTTATACAGTAATGTAATTTGGTATTCAGAATTAAAATGACAAAATTCCCTAGCATAACAGTACTTTACTTTGGCAAATAACTTGAGAATTCTGGATAAATACTATCTGAGTAAGTAATTAGGCAATGTAATACCTACTTGAAAAGACTTTTACAGAAATGGGTTGTTTCTGCTGTATAGTTTGCGTATGATTAAATCTTGCATAGCAGATATAGTCCTCCCGGGTGTCTTCTGGTTGTACATTAGAAAAATAAAGGTCTCCATTTAGACCTTGGGAAACTCTTTCACTTTGAGGCAGCCTTTGGAAAGCTAAAGGAAAACAAGAAGACATTTATTTCAGTAATAAGACAGTCATTATGATCATTATGATCTGCAGACTCCATATTCCCTCTGTTACACCATTTCTGGATTTGTAAATATATGGACCTGTCCAAATTTTCCCCTCAAGCTCTTTGTCTTTCCATTCTTCCTCAGTGCATTATTCTACCTTTCATTAAGGCATTAAGGTCTCCAGCTACTTTTGTCTGCTATGCCTCTGCTCGTTTGTTTGTACAGAAACAGAATTGTAACTTAGAGGGAAACTCCACCATTTGCAGTCTTGGTAAGCAATGATCAACTATGTAGGAAAACTGCAAAAAGTAAACCAATTCTGCATAAAAACCAAACTCACCATTATCCATCCAAAATATTATAGGTGGCGGTAAGCCAACGGGAGGTCTGCAATGTAGTACTAGCGAATCACCTTCTCGAACCTGATTTGGTTCTAGTTTTTCTTTCGTCCACAAAGGAGATCCTAGAAAGTCATTTTAACACACATACAAGCTATCGGTTGACAACAATTCCAGAATTCAAGGAAGAAATGAATGTAATATTCCAGAAAAAAAACCAAACCTACATGCATCAGAATATTAAGTACTATCATGTTTACTAAAGATTTACTTTTTGTTCTTTTTTTTTTTTATGTTTTCTTGGGAGAAAAAATAACATTTACTTGAAAACATTTTGTACAGCAATGATTTGCTGAAAGTACAATCAACTGATTCACATTATTTTTGCTGCTCAGTAAAGGTTTTCTAACAGCAACTTGGAAAGCTTTAACTACAATACTGAAAAGAAAATATGCACCGAGTTAAAAAAAAAAACAGACTTTCCTAGAACAGTATTATACACGTACTGTTTTATCAAAACATGTGAGAAAAGCACATTTTAAGCTGAGGAGCTTGATAAACTGGTCTGAGATAAAAATCACATAAGCTGCAGAAACAGCTTACCATTAATCAATTTTTTTTTCATCCCATCCTGTTCTGTATCAAAGCTATTATAAAAACTATTCATCAGAGAAAGAATAAAAATTGTCCTCATCAATGATCTCCATTAAGGATTTAAACACTTCATTCTAATTGTAGCATCCTACATACAACCCAATTTTAAACATAGCAGGTCATCCAGATGTATCCAAAATAATCAGGAAATCATTTGGTTATTAAGTATGCTAAGCAATATTGGAGAAACATGCAATACATTGTTAAATCTGAATATCAGAAACCATATAATGCATTCTAACATGAGCACTTCGATGATTCAATTTTTACGTCAGGAAAAAATAATTATAAGAAAATAAGCAAACCAAAGAGTTTTCACATTTTATGAACATTAGGAGCTTCACTTACTAGAAGGCCTTATAACAATATTGTTGGAAATGGCTGCTCCTCGTTCATTCCTTGCTGTACACTGGTATACTCCTTCATATGCTTCTGCCTTCCCACCATTCATAATATTTATGACAAGGGTGCCTGAATTTGGCTTCATTGTTACAAGTGCATCTTTATCTATATCAAAATGAGTTCCATTGCGTGTCCAGGAGAAGCTAAAATTATAAAAATAAATAGAAAAGTTTTTTCTTGTTGCCTTTTGTAGATTGTATGGAGAGAAATAAGAAAATACTAACTTTCAATATAATACATGGTACTTTTTCTTTAGCAGTTAAGTAAAGTTTGTTTCAAATCTAAATTAACTAATAAAGTTATAAATAAAATTTTAATATAAGAAACCTGGAAATACTTTTATCTAAAAGTCTTGGCTGAACTTGTTAACAGGAGCCATTTCAATGTCAATATGTTTTAAAAAAATATTACATTAAAAGATTCTAAAGTTAATTGTGTATGGAAAAGAACTGGCTTTCTTTCTGCTAAAGATGATACAGCAACATCTGCGAGAGCTGATATTGCTAAAGCTGTATTAGCTTTTCCATTATAAAACTTATTGTTGAAAAGGTTTATAAACCTGCCATTAAAAACTTGCTCTGGGCTGAAATGTGTCATCTCAGGTCCCAGCAGGGAACCATTTCTTGTAATTGGTTTGGCCATTTTAACGTTGTGCTAGAGAATTAAAGACTGTGTGCAGTGAGGTTGACTCCTTTTCGCCACTTTAATAATGCAAACAACCGTGATTCTTTAAATTAAATTTTCCAATCTGATAGCCCATAATTAATCTAGTAGATCTATACTGGTGTTATTCAAAGCAAACAATGTTTTGAAAAATATACACTAAAAATGAAGACTATTAGAATTCATTAAAAAACACGAAAAAAAGCAAATATTCACAGTCTGTGACTTACACTACTGTAAACGCCAGTTTCTTACTTATACTGAATAATGGTCAAAAGTGTAGTTCCAAAGAGCTCAGACCAACTCCTGTGAAGGGATGAACACTTGCAGGTTGAAATGCTGTTAACAGCATTTTTCATACTTGTTACATTTCAGCTACATAACCTTAAAGACAAATGCTATATAGGCTTACTGGTTCGAATGCTTCCTAAAAGTAGTAACTTCTACACTATTGGAAAAGCTCAAATTCTAAGTGAAACAAATCACACACTGACCTTCTACAGAAAGAAGGCAGGACTGGACATGCTATCTGCACTTTGTGGTGGGGGACAGCAGAAGAACTGGACCTGACGAGCAGCACTGCCCCACACTGCAGTGGTTTTGGGAGAACTTGTGTGCACAGTGAACCAGGAGTGAACCCGTTTCTTACAACCTGGAGGTTGAAGCTGTAGAATGTGGGGTTTCTGTAATCCTTGCTACCAATAACACTGAAGGATACAGAGAACTATAATTTTGCCTCAAATGAGAGGAGTCAAGTGTGGTACAAAACCCTGGATCTGAGATACATGAAAGTCAGAAAATTTGCTATGCAAGATAGAGGAAGCACATCCATAAGCCTTTTTATCATCTGCTCTCATAAGTAACCCTGTTTTAACAAACAATTCACATTCCAGGCTGAGAAAGTTCAACTTCAGAGCTTAGAAGCAGCTCACGTTCCTGCATTTGCAGGTCATCAAGACTGAGGGACCAGATAAACTACTGAAATAAATGAACTGCATGTCATAGTTTTGCTTATTTTTAAAGATAAGCACAAGCTTATGAAACAAATTAGACAACTCTGCACTTAAATGCTCTCACTTCCAGTGTAGCATGGGAGCAAAGTGAGAGGGCTGACGGGGAAGATGAGGCTGTACAGCAGAAAGCCTTTGCACATGACTCAGATACATCAGTCTCATGGATGAGGCTCTTGTTCTCTCCAGTAAATCCAACCCAAAAAAGGCATTCAAGAGAAATATTTTCAGAAGCAGAACTGTTGTTCTAAAACACACAATAATCATCTGATCCTCTGGGTCAACACCCAGAATGGCATTGTGACTGTTAAATTAGAATGCTGGTAAACACAGCAGCTTTATGGCACTCCTACCATTAACAGAACACTAGAGAAGGTTACGGTATCACAGATAATCTCCATCTTCTCCATTCTGCTGCCCAGCATGATAATGACCATGATAGCAAGGCAGCCAGAAGGAACAATGTAGAGAAAAATGAGATTATTCAGTAGAACTATATTTAAGGAGCTCTTTGTGTGTCTGAACAAACAATTATAGGCTGACCTTGCTATTAAGTTTTACTGTAACACTACTGAGAGCACATGTCTCTGCACAGGCTCTGAAATCAGAAGCAGTTCCTAGCAATGCCAGAATGCAGGACAGCTACTGCTGTTTCCAGTGTAGGAGCTCATAGCAGTTTTCAAAGATTTCTGATACTGAAACAAAGCCTTAAAATGGAAGACAAAAGCACATTTTTGCCGACAAAAGCAAAATGAAATGATACTAACCTAGGAGGTGGTTTTCCTTTTGCCTCACACTGTATTACAATATTCTCTCGAGGGTCAACAATGTAATCTTTTGGAGATTGATGTGTTATCGTAGGAGGCTGTGACACTTCGTTATGCAATATAAGAAACAGAGAGGAATTTAACAGTATTTTCTAAGTATTAGTGAGACAATTTTGTAAGCAGAGAAAGCAGAACTGCAATTAGCAAACAAATCATGAAAAATCATCAACAGAAGAGTGGGATTAAAGCATCCTTTGTGTTAGGAGGCTGATGCCCTCCATCAGTGCAGCTATACTGCCTTACAATGGAGCTATGCTCACAGTGGATGACGATCTTAGACAAAAAGTTTTGAGTATCATTTCTACACATCACATTCCAATAGATATTCACAAAACCAGAGGACACTTGAATTCCAATTCTAACAAATCCTGAGTGAAGTGCTGAGACACATCCCCACATAAAATGTTTTTTACCACACAGAAGGAAATAAAAAAGCATTGCTTTGTATTTGTAAACATTCTATGTTTTTCCAAATAGGTGTAAACTTTTCATAGATTTATTGCACTCAACGTATTGAATTAATCTACAAAGTCTGCTTTTTAGGAGCTACTTTTCAGGAGTAAAAAATGTGTTACAAGTAAAACACTCTGTAAAAAATAACAAAAATTGTAACTAGTTTCCAGATAGAGTAAAATGTAGGACAACTCTAGTATTGATTCTCTTTAAAAAACCCAATAAAAATTGTCAATCTTGTGAATTGCCCCAGGAGAAACAAATGCTTAACATTTACGACTTATCAAGTTCTCTAGAATGATTAGCACAAACCAGAAATTATTACCTGACAAAATTAGTGCTTAAAGTAATTTATAATCTGTTATCATTATCTATACTCACTTTTGCCTTTAAAGAAATCCTGTTGACAATATTAAGATAGTGAAATAGTTTTCTTCCTCAACATTATTCACCAGTTTATACCTTAGTGTCATCTAAAGCAACCAATTTAATAACATGCCTGTGAACACCCTTCTCTAAACTGTCTGTCCAGCCATACACTTTGCTAATACTTTGGAGTAATTTCTAGCCACTTTAGCAAAATATTTCCATCATTAGCTCTTTCTCTTGCCTCACTCTAGCCAGTTAAAATTGTAAAACTGGTATTGCTGTTTTAAGTCTTCACTATCATTATACATTAAGTACTCTGTTGTGCAGGAAGAGGTAGCCATCTGTAAAGCCTAACCCACAAGAAATAGACAGGGAAAAACAAAAATAACCAAAAAATCAGATCACTGAATCACAGAAGCAGAACAACAGGCCATGCAGAGCTGGGTTTTGCTCCTCTTCCTCACTGCAGAGAGGAGAGTGCTTAAAATACAAAGGCAGCATTTTTACATGATGACGATTTTTAGTGTATTTCTCTAGAGAGGCACTTGGGCAACAGTCCTTTTCCCTCTCAGAGGCAGTTGTCAGGGTAAGAACATGTCAGATGCTAATGTGAGGAAAAGGAAGCACACTCTCAGAACACTGCTCAAGGTACAGGATATTCCATCTGATGCACATTCAAGACCTGAAGTCTCTATGCCTGGGCTATCCACTGCACTTAAAACTTACCAAATTAACCACAACACTAGAGCTGAATTAGGATGTTGAGATAGATGTTGAGGTCTACTTAAATAACTATATCCACTGTTTTTTAAGGATATATATGTAAAATAGCATATAAGTACATATATTCCAATGAATCTTTTTTTTTTTTATCTGGTTTATTTACTCCTGAAAGTAGTAATAAAACATTCCTCATGCTGATATTCAGTAAAGATTTTAATGTTCAGGTAGCACACAAAAGTAACACAATTAATTTGTTCAAAATATCAAAATACTGATTTATGTAGAGTAGTATTTTCTAAACACTGCATGCACAAAGCATCTAGTTACAGCAAACCAAATTATGAACAAAACATAAGAATCACACATTTTTGGACTGCAAATTCAATTTGCAACACAATCAGTATTAATTTTCAGCAGCACACAGCCTAGTTTTCATCGCCATGAACTTACATTCTTCTAGAAGTTTTGCTTTTATTCCCCCATCAGAATCAGCAGTAGAGACAAACAGAGATTAAAGAGAAACATTTGTTAATCAAAAGAAAATCAGCTTTTTTGAGAGGGAAAGTAAGTATCTCTAACAAGTACATTGGTCACCATTAAAAAGAAAACCTTTAAAACATTTATCACTGTAACCCATGCAGCCATGCCTGAAATTCTAGCCATGATTTCTGTTGTGTCAGATATTATTACATTTATCTCAAAGTTCACGCTATGAGAATCTTTTCTGAAGTGTTGACTTTTTAAGGGCAACTGTGGTATGTGATTTGGGCCTTGCAAGGACACAAATGCTGATACTGAGGAGAGAACAAATCAGAATTAATGGAGTGCACTGCCCTCATGCTGCAGTCAAAATCAATCCACCTATATGATCATATGGAAGAACAAAGAGAATGCTTCAGGCTAAAATTACTCTTACAAAGACGAAAGCACACAATTCTACTCAACAGACATGCAATCCTTTTTGGTTTGAAGAATAACTAAACAGCAACAACAAAAAATCCTTTTAGTTGTCACATCTTTATTCCTTCAAATATTTTGCATGTCTCCTCATCAATAATGTTTTAGTGCAAGTCAAATTGCTTTTGGTAAACTAAACTGTCAGTCACCCCTGACCTACTTTGAGACACTGATAAGCATAGGAACTTCTAATATGGATGAAATTTAATGGTTCAACTAATCAAGCATGTTCTCACTACCAAGTCCCTGTGGTGGCTAGGTAGGGCTGACCCACAGACAAGTCAAGTCTTTCTCTTGTGGTGCTCTCTAAGAGTCCATTCAATCATCGCTATTTATCAAAGCAATTACATCATTATAGATGTAATTTTTGGTTAATATGAATTCTTGGCTAAAAATTCAAGTATGTGACTATCAGCTATAACAAAGTTATTAAATGTTATGTAGTAGAGAACAAGTTAACAGAGGGTTAACATGATACATCCAAAAGTACTACTCATTTCTGTCTGTTGATGCATTTCTGGTTATTTTAACTTGAACTGTTGCTCTATACAAAAGATATTAGAGTGGTGCATAATTTATATAGTCTCTAAACTACAAGATGGGTTTAAAACACTGTTTCTAGCCTGCAAAAATATTTAGTGAGAAAATTTAAGTGTAGAAAATAAGACAATCATACATCAAAGTTTTAAAGCCCTTTTTAAGCCACAGTTTACTGTTCTAAAGGCATTCAAAGCACAACAAGTCTGATGTGATTCAGATCTATTGATCTTGTTACATAAATACAGGTCATTGGCTTCTAAATATGCATCGGGAAAAAAAACACCAAAGCAGTTGCAATTTATGTCAAAGTTTATAAAGGTAAAACATGCATTTCTAGGTAGGAAGGTATTAAAACCATGGGGGGTAAAGAAAGCCATGCAGATTAGAATCATAGGCAAATTTACTGATGTATTAATCTATCAATTTAACACCAGCCCTAATGTTCTCTTCTCTGGTAATTAGTTTAACAAATGAATAGTCACTGTGAGGTGAAACATGGTTCACTGAATTCCGAAAATGTGATCATGCTTATGTTAAGAAGAAAATAACAACCTGAAGCATGAATAATTTCATGAAATTAGCTATTAGGGCTATAAAATACGAGCAGCTACCATGGCTTCCTTTTCAGCATGGACTGCTATCTTCAAGGTTCCCTGCTAACCCAGTCTTATATTAGACAAGAATTTCAGGTCTTGGGAATTTCGCTATTCTAGATGTTTCCTCACTGGTTAATGCTAGAGTTCCCTGCTCAGCACTCAGGCTTTTAACTTAAAGTTACATACTCAACTGTCTTCAGGCACTGCGTAGGAAATTCAAGAGCCTAGATTACTCTTCTGGATCAAAATGCAAGATGATTCTACTGTCTGAATTTTAAGAATTTGAATCTTTTAGTAGATCTCTTATCAGTTCCTGAAAACCTCTTCTATGAAGATACAGGTGATTGTTTACAGCAATTAGGAATTGTCCTGGGATTTTCAGCAAATAATTAGCATTTAACTGGGCTTCTCTGCTCTTCTTCATTTTCATCAAAGTGTTCAATAATGTCACACCAAAGTGTATTTATGAGAATCCTATGTTCTCAAGTGAACAATGCAAGTCATTTTATATCTACAGGTTTTTTTAAATCTTCACTAAGTTGGTGTAAATATTCATAATGTCCTGACTGAAGCGAAGAACCATATCCCCTGTTTAGCCCCATCTTCCTGTACAGAAATTATTTAAATCCTTTTCCATTATTCTGCACTTATTTAGGAGGTTAATACTTACAATCAAGAGGTACATCCAATGCAGAAATCATTTGGCACAGGAAGAGGACCAAGAAAGCTTTGCTTGCAGATATGCTCTTCTTTTTTATCATGGTTTTATGCTATATTCAGTAACTCACACTTGAGGAATGAAGTTCAACTTCATCAGACTAGGTAGCTTGGAATAGCTCTGTAAACATAGACAGGAAACTCAGTAAATAAAAAAAAAAATAAAATAATAACAATATATAGATACTATGGACAGTCAAATGATTACAGTTTATTAATATGAAAAACCAGCAATCTACATACTCTATCTATGGATAACAGTTGCATCATGTGCTCAAATGAAATCCAAGCAGAAATCCAGAAGTTCTTAGGACACCTAGGTCCTATGGAAGGACACCTTTCCTACAGAAGCTAGTGAACAACTCCTATAACCTTGTCGAATGGAAATACAAAATGCCTTTCCAAAGGATAAAGCATCAATCCAGCTAGTTAAAAACCAGTATCTACTAAAGATAATAGTCCTCTGAAGTAGATTTAGGAGATTAAAGCTCTGAATGCCACCTAGTCTCTCTTCCAAACACTCTGCACTATTCTTGGAAAGAGTTATTTCAGGCATCTACTGCAATGAAAACATGTCTGGACACAACTTAGCAAAGTAAACTGAAATCTTTCTGCTGCTTCGAGCTAGGTATCTTAGCTTCTCCCTGCTTTGGAACTCTTTCTAATAGAAAGACAGCCGTAGACTGAATGCAGAAGACTTTATGGATTGCCACACAGAAGTGCTAGCTTATACAATATAGAGGAACCTAGACTCCTGTTTCTGGATTTCTGATTCTGCCCAAAATCCACAGCATCAAAATATCTGAAACCAAAATCTAATTAAATGGCAGCAGAGTTATCAAAACTCTCTTCTCTTTCCTTCGTGAAGAGATGGCAGAAGATAAAGGAAATCTGTTCTTTGAAATGTGCTAGATGTTCCCTCTTAACCAAGCATAAGATCATATTTGGGATGCCAGAATGATTCTGACTCCCTCCTTATTTTTACTGTAACTTACCAAGTTAAGAGCTACCAAATTCTAACTTAAAAGAATGTTGAAGGAGTACAAACTAGCTGCCTGCAAGCACCATCATCACTGATGACCAACAGAGCTGTACAAATACAGCCTTAGAAATCCGAGCAGTGCTTACACAATGCACTCAGTAAACGGACATCTGCTGAGAAAGTATTTCCCAGATACCAGACTGATCAGAAAGTTCACAGTGATCACCATTAATTTACCTCGAAGAGACCATCTCCTCACCTATGCCTGCAGATGTGAAGCACAATGCTATCAAGTCCACAAGGAGATACAAAGGAGTTACAAGGAAGCAGCTGCCTTACATATGTTAAATAAAGACTTATTTGTGGTTCCTGAAGTTACTTAAACTAGTCTATGCTAACACTTTCTCTCAATGTTCAGGTCACAGAAGAAATGATGTCTCCTAACTGCTGCTGTAGATGGTCTTTGTATAGTCTTCTGAGCAGAGACAGGAACTGGAAACCAAAACTGAGGTGTAGAGCTCAACCACTCATCCTAACCTAGCACATCAAACTCCCTGATTCTTACTGTCACTATCTATAACACAAATGTTTGTTTCAAGATCAAAATATCCCAGTCAATTAAACTTGTAGAGTCATACTGCTCCTTGGAGCTCCTGGGAACTGCTGACTGGGGCACCACATGAAAGGGCAAATTGCTTATTCACATTCAAAACTATCTACAGTAATGCACACCCTAATGAAACAGCCAAGTATTTGTCACAGCAGATTAGAAAGATAACAAAGCTGATCAGAATAGAGAACACCTGAGTTCCAGACTTTGCATAATTATTTATACAAATTGGAACTGCAGAAGCAGACAAGGTGGCAACCCTAAATTCAAAACACCCAGAAAATGGCTAGGGCATACAGCAGGGAAGCATGACAACTACTCAGACTTTCTTAGAAAAATAACCTGGAATTTCCTACATTTTAAATGAGCTCCTTGAAGTGCTGAGTGTTTAGCTGGAGAAGGAAGAAGTGTTTCTTTCATCCTACTTCTGATTTTCCTGTGCTCCAATTATAGTAACTTGGGGAAGAAGAAAGGTTTCTCTTGAGAGGGCCTGAGAGTACTCCAGCACATTTCCTGCTATGAAGTGCTCTCCACACAATCTGATTTTGTTCCATCAGCTACAGCTGTCTGTTCCTTCTCCCCTTAAACGAGGTTCTCACCCACTGTTCTCCTGAGCTTTAGGTCACCTCCTCATTACAGCATCACTGCAATTAACAAGATGCTCTGACTGTATGTGGCAAGCGCAGCTGCTCCCACNCAAAGCAGCAGGCCAGGCAGTCAGACCCTCCCCTTGGACACATGCTCCAAGGGTACTTCCATGGATTGAGCCTCTCCCCCAGCTTTTGTGTGAGTGGTATCTTGGGCACTCTGGTGTGGGAGGTTTCCCCTTGATGAGTGAGCTGAGTTCATCTTTCCCTAAGGTTTAGGAATGAGTTGTGGAGCAGTTAATTCCCAAAAGCCATCTGAACTTGTATTTGGTGAGAAGTGCAGGGCAACTCTGGTTGCAATAAACCCCATTTTGGATAGCGGCTGCTGTTTACTTTGTGGGTGCCTCCATGACACTTTACGATGTGTCTGACCCAAGCTTTAGAAGTATTTTAACAGGGATCGCTGACATTTATTGTTTTTTCTCCATCAGAATTTCACTTCTCCTTATAAAACTCTGAGAACCTGGTTATCCACTTTCTTGTCTTGTTCTTTCACCAAGTAAAAGAGTAGTGCAGTGATTGGAGAGTATTTTAAAATTAAATTGCATTCCCTTTGAAGAAGTATAAATGAATACACACACGGTGAATGAGGTATATGCAATTAAAATGACTGTGAAAATAATACCCTTGAGAAAAAGCCTCACATTGTCTACCTCTGCTACTGCAATGTTCCAGTAGGACACCTATTAAGTCTACTGCTGGCATGTTTGTACATAAAAGGAGTTAACAGGCAGCAGGAATTACAAAGCTAAGCTTTGCCCACTGATTTTGTCATTCTTCAGAAAGGCAACATTCTCTAACTCTGAGAGAGAACATATTTAAGCAAAAATGATTTTAGGTTGGTCAGCACAACTGGGTGCTCTTGTTGAATATTTTCAGGATCAAATCTGACATAATTTAGTATGTACACAACAGCTGCTGAGTACAACTAAACATTGCTTTGACATAGTATTACCCACTACAAAATAAGGCCAGGCTTCTAAGTGCAGAGCAGTAGAAAGGCTTCAATTCAAAACCTGAAATATTTATACAACAGATTGCCTTTTCCTCCAGCTAATTTAAGATTTCGTAGCTCAGACATTTTGTCCTACCATAGGAAAACACACATTTTGACAACTCATTCAGGAGAGGAGTCTGTCCACTGATATGTACAAAATATGATTCTCTACACCTATATACCTTTTACAAGCATAACAAAGTGTTATTTTTTATGTCTTCTGTGCTTCTTGCTGTGGTGCTGATTGAGAGTGAAAAAGCGGACTAAAGGTTGAAGTTCTGGTGTAGCAAACAGGAGTCAAGGTAAATGTGAATGCGTAAGCAAAGTATAGTAATATGTTATCATAAACTATAATATCAGATTTAAAAGGGCTTTTATGTAAAAAAAATTAAAAAGAACAAGGATCATGAGACATTCACTCCCTCTGCCCCATTTTCAAAAGTAGGTATTACTTTTACAGACAAGCTACAGAAAAGCTCAACTGAAAGAATGAAAGCATCAGTGAGCCCGATACAGAATATCTGGCAACAACACAAAAAACAATTTGGTGCCAGTGGTCTCTTTGCTGTGACTCACGTCTGGACACTTTTGGCCATGAACAACAAAACCAGATCCTTTGAAAGCTGAAAGAGACAGGAAAATCCCGCATGTTTGTAGAAGGGAATCATTTAGGAGGCAAAAATCAAGATTCCTTTTCACACTATAAACCAAATAGGACAGAGATTTTCTTGATTTTAAGAGCTTAAGACCAAGTTAATCACAGAATCATAGAATCATTTACGTTGACAAAGACCTTTAAGATCGAGTCCTAAACCTAACACTGCCAAGTCCACCACTAAACCATGCCCCTAAGTGCCACATCTACATGTATTATAAATACGTCCAGAGATGGAGACTCAATCATTGCCCTGGGCAGCCTGTGCCAGTACTTAACAATTGTTTTGGTGCACAAATTTGTCCTAATAAATCACCTAAAGCTCCCCTGGTGCAACTTGAGGCCATTTCTTCTTGTCCTATCACTTGCTCCTTGTTCACTTCAGAACACTCACAGTATGGTATATCTTACTGTAGTACACTACTACTGACTATTATTGATTCCTAACTGAGATATTAATACAGACAGGCACACTCTCAATGGACATGTCAAGGTTTACCCAATTAGTGCTCCAGCTGACATTGGGAACACCCTTTTCTTTTATGTATCTTCATAATCACATCTCATCCTTGATCTCCTTGTAAGTGTACTTCTTCAATAGAATGTAAGAGGTGTAAAGGGAGTGTATTTACTGAAATTCAGCTGCGTACAAAGTTAGTATTTTCTAGGTGTAGTGTTGTTCCACGGAGTTTTGATGCATCAACTGATGTCACATTCCTACACAATTACATTATTTTAACACAAAAAGGTCTCCATGATTGTGATGTGATATCTATATATAATGTGGGGGGGATAAAACTGCAAGACAGACAATTGGGATATTTCATGCACATTAGGAAAATAAGCATTCCCTTCTATGTAGCCATGAGTAAATTAATGGGGAATGAATTAGACACTGTAAATGAGAGGAAAATTACTACTGAGCAAAAAATTTCTCTCCTTCATTTGTCTAACACCTGCACTTTTTCTCCCAGTGAAAGACAGATAAAATTAGAATACAGTTCTAATACAGTTTTCAAGGAAATCTGTTTCAAAACAATCTTCTATAAGGTTCCATTGAAACATGAAAAGCAATTTCAAATAAGGCAAGCAGATTTAATGAGTTGTACATAAAAAAATTATTGACAATACACACATTTAATATTTTTAACGATACAAAGCACAAAATGTCTGCTTTTGAGGACAAGGGTAATACCCTTATCACTTAACGGCAGACTGTTACAGTGCTCATATAGTTTATAAAACTGCTAAATATCCAGGTATCAATAAGATAATTTAAAACATTTTCTAATATCTGGTTTTAAATTTCATATTTTTTTAGCTTATCTAGAAATTATAGTAATAAGTAACATTAAAAGCTCTGGAAGCAAATATTTTCTTTATAATTTTTCAAATAGAAAGATGTAACAATACATTTAGCATTTTATTACCTAAGTGGAATAGACACAGTACTAATAAAAACAATGATGCTATTTAGATGTTGCCTTTATTTTAGCTATTTTTAAGGACATGTCACGACTTAACACATGCACTTGTTGACAGACTTGAGTCCTATTCAAAACTCTGCTCTCGAATAATCACATAGTCCAGTCAACCCCTACTGGTTTGGTTTTCCCATCCATCTCTTACCTATCAATGTAAATTATGCAAGGTCAAGGTATGGTCTATTTATAGGTAGATGGTCTTAATCTATTCACCACAGGACACAGCTCTGGGCTGGCTGAATACAGGAGGACCTAAGAAAATTTTTTTAAAGCTTTCCAAAATACACTAAATTAGAACTATTTCTAATCCTCTAGATCTCTGGAAAACACCACACTGCTTTCCTCCAAATAATTTATTTGTCACAGTCTATTGCAGATTTATCATTAAAAGACATCAGAGAATACTAAATTGTCTTCTTTGATGTCCTGTTTATAGCCAAAACCTAAGCTTCATATCACATGTGCTATGGGGACATCCACATAAAGAAGGCTGGATCAAGAATGACCTGTGGAGACAGAACTCCTGAATTCAACAAAGAACTCCTCAGCACTAACTCAGAGGCTGCAGGTACTTACTAGTGTAGATGGCAGCACGTACTTCAGCAATATCTAATCTTTTTTGACAAAGGCAGATGGCAAAGCTGTGTGTTGCAGTCTAAATGTTCTTGGCAATTCTGTACACAGCAGAAAATCATCAGCCTGGTCATGCTTCTGGACTCTCCCTAGACAGAGCATTACTCTTTTGGCTCTCAGTACTTAAGCACTCACACTGGTCTAAACTACTTAGTGCTTGAAACTCCTTTACTGACAATCCTTTATTAAGACCTGCTAGCTGGTTTGTTATTCATTAAAGTCTGTTCTGTTTCATTATATAGTTCAATTTATGTTTTTATTAATTGGTTTCACATGGCTGTAAGTCAAATGCTTTTCAAAGTCTATTATACCAACAGTATCATCTAATTAAAGTTGTAATTTTATCTAGTATTAAAAGACTAAAATAATTTTTTTGTCAATCATTTGTTTTACAAGCCCTACCTACTTTCCATAGAACTACGCTGAATAGAATTAATTTTACTTATGGCCTTTAATTCCCTATCAGCTGAATCCCCAATCAGCTTTTTCCATATGTTCAGTGTGATTTATATCAGGCTATATTTACCCTGCTCAATCTGCTTGTCTACTCTGAATCTGGGCAGAACACCAGCTTTCTTCCAGTCTTAAGGAACTTATTAAAAATTAAAACCTGTAATCAGAAATCTCCTTCACAAATAAATCCATCACACCTAGACCTGCTGACTAAAAATACGTATCTTCAACAAATCTTACTTAATATATATTAATGGTGACTATTACTAAAAAAGCTCTCCATCCTAACATGATGCATCACACTTCCAATTCATCACATTAACTGCAGTAACAAATCAACTTCAAGAGAAGAAAAAGACAAAACAGCTATAATTCTGTTTACATTCTTGAGACTTGGTCCTATAAAAAAGTAAACAAAATATTTGTCTGTCAGTCTCCTTCACAGCAATGGCCAACACATCTGCCAGGAGAACAGAAGCTCTTTCACACAAGTATTAGGACTGGCTGTGCATCTGCACAGCCCCAGCACAATCAGACCCAACTGCTTCTGGTGTAACTTCAGTATCGGGCACTGAACCACCAATGTAGAACGGCTTCATTATCCACCCATTTTGTACTGATACTGAACTGAGCTTCTATCAGGGCACTGACACCCACCCAGCTGATGCAGCCTTGCACAAGGCTGACTCCTCTGCTCAGTGAGGACTGAGCAGAATCCTACAAGGGCATGAATGAGTATCTTCCTAAACAGAGTCAACACCAAAGCGGTCCTCTTGGCAGTGTTCTATTAGGTGTCGTGGTTTAACCGAGCAGGCAGTTCAACAGCACACAGCCAGTTGCTCACCTCCCTCCCAACAGTGGGACTGGGGAGAGAATAAGTTAAAAAAAGAAGAATTTGTGAGTTGAGATAAAGACAGTTTAATAGGAGAGAAAAGGAGAAAAAATAATAATGATAGATGAAATAGAATATACAAAACAAGTGATGCACAATGCAATTGCTCATCACCTGCTGACTGGTGCCCAGCCAGTTCCCAAGCAGTGGCCACTAGCCAGCTTTCCCCCTAGTTTATATACTGAGTGTGACATCATATGGTGTGGAATATCCCTTTGGCCAGTTGGGGTCAGCTGTCCTTGCTGCATCTCCTCCCAACTTCTTGTGCCCCCAGCCTACTCACTGTCAGGGCAGGATGAGAAGCTGGAGAGTCCTTTACCACAGCTTAGAAACAACTAAACATCAGCATGCTATCAACATGATTCTCATCCTTAATCCAAAGCACAGCACTGGACCAGCTACTGAGAAGGAAATTAACTCTATCCCAGCTGAAACCAGGTCATTAAGCATGGGTATAAATGAAGATATGTTTGTTCAGTATTGGTATAAATGAAGATACATTTGAGTAATTTTGTAAGACACCCCTCCAGCAGTCACCTGGTCCCATTGAATTGGAGACAGGAGGAAACCCCTGGGTTCCAGGTCAGTTTTGATCTTTTCCACATTAGTAAGGCATAAGTAATCTGGATCTTATCTTGTTCACTAGTTTCTGGAGTTTTTTTGGAAAAAAAAAAATCTTCTTTCCAAATATTCTTTTTTTGAGTCTTTAGTGCTGTTCTTCCCCACTAACTGCACCTCATGAGTGCACTATAGCACTAGGATACAGCTACAAAAGAATATAGGTATACAGGTCCTTCAAAAACTCTGCTCAAATCTTATTTCAACTGTCTACTCTACAAATGACACATCCTAAGAGTGCCCAAAAATGTGGGGTAAAAGAAATAACTAAGCACAGAGTTCATATGTTTAATTAAGGGCTGCAGGTAAGCCAGTACACTCAGTCATGATCCACTCACAATCTTCTCCTGAGAGCAGCCACTTAAGAGTTGATTTTTAAAAGACTGAAGCACAGCTGATCTGTCCTTTTACAGTTGTCTTACACATTCCCTGAGGATCTGTACTGGATTTGGCCTTTCTGAGGATTTAAAAAGAGGAGCACTTACTTTCTAGATCCTGCTCAGATTAAATTATAAGCTGCTTTGGCTGGGGCGATTACATACATGGCAGAGCAAAGCTGTGGATAGCCCTCAAACAGGGAGGTAAACCGAGTAAGCCTGGCAAGTTTAGATGCCTCGGGAGTCAAATCAGCAGCTGAACTGCATTTTTGGATTGGAAATTTAAACTCAGATGTCTCGGTCTTGCTTTGGTGCTTTCTGGTATCCTAAATTCTTGACAAGATTCAGTCTTTTTCACCTTTTCTATCTCCTCACTTGCGACAGATATAATGGAGCGTAAAAATTATGGTTTAGTGCCATTTATTTCAGTAGTCCTTTAGAGACACTACAGTCTGAACAAACATACTTCATCTCTTACACATGTATGCATACTTGTATATACTTCGCTGTCTTTCAACAACTTGGTCAGAGTGCTTGAATTGAGCACAACTTTGCAAATCAAGGAGTTTACACAGGAAGGAGTAAAATCATTACTCACATCAGTTTAGAGAAATATAGTTTGGTGTGAAGTGAATGACTAAATATGGCGATCAAGGAGAGCAGAGAATTCTGCTTGATTATTAAATTTCTCAGTGAGTTAGAAAGCATTTGGAATGAGAGAAAACAAACTAAGAAAACACATTTTTACAGCAACTCGATGTTAAACAGGTACCCACATGATGGTATCTTTGGGATAGCTCTTCAGGCTATGCTTGGACATTTTCAGCATGGAAATTATCTCATTAAACCCACTTTCAGAAGATCTAATTTACACTGAACTTCAACAACATAAGTTTTTCAGTAGTCTCGTCTCTTTCCCTTTCAAATGTTTTGCAATAGAGCAAACCAGTGCTTATGAAAAAAGCTCTGAATCATCAGGCTGCTGTGACAGCTATACTGTACTGTGCAAACAGAAGCAGAAAGAAAACCGCAGTGGGCAGAAGGAAAATGCACCATCGCCCTCAGTGAAGAGCGCCAATTCAATGACTGCAGTTAGTTCCTTGTAAATATGCAAAAGGAATGATGAGCTGAAATGCTCCCCGAGATGATCCCTGAATGTTAATTTCTTTACCCCAGTGATATGATGAAATGGATTTCACACACACCACACCACCCCCCCCCCTTTTTTTTTTCATCTCCTCATTTTTATAGCAGAATCCAGAACAGGGGTTCGTAGAGCTCTCAAAGGAGAAGATAACACATCCTGTATTGCTCTGCTTAATTATTTTCTTTGCATCCCTACAGCTAACCCAAAAAAAGCTCTATCTGTCCAGAAGTATTCCTGCAATCCCAGAGACACCTTTGTGTAAAGCACACCATGCAAAAGAGCAGAATCTGATTCAATGGCAGGGAAACTCCTCCCTTTGGGAAGTAGAGCAGAAACCACTGATATTAGCATGAAATACCAGAATAGTTATGCTAAGGAGAAGGTCACTCAGAACAGGGACAGTGCCAGAAACTGAGGACTAAGCCATTCTGTCAGATATAAAACCCTAACAAGTACATGAACAAAGGAGGGTAAGCAGTGCTAAGGGAACAAACTGTACAAACCCCAGCTAGCTGTCTTGTGTAGATTCTGGAGATGGGGGCTGGGGACCTATGCATAACATCTATTTAACAGGCAAAATGTAACATGCTTTCCAGTTTAATTTTCATTTATTATATTAAAGGAATTACAACTACATCCTTTAGCTTGCAGTCTCTGCCCACCATTAAAAACTGAAATGAACTGACAACTCAAACCCTTCTATACTTAAGAAATATCCCTGCCTTTGCCTTTAGAAGTACTGAGAATGTTCAGGATGAGTATAGGTCTGCAAATCAGGTCTGTCCCTGCTTTAAACAACACTAATCCATGCTGCCACTGTTCCCAGCAGCATCATGTGAGACTTAAGCAAATGAACCAACCCCTTACAATTTGTTTAAAGCGATCGCTGGTATCACGTTACATTTCATAACCAGGACACTGTGGTCAGGGTGTGCTACTGATGACCATACATGCAGGGATGACTAGTGCTCTAACAGCAGTCAGAAGAAACTTGACAATTTAAACATTTTCTGACTTTATCACTTCTCTATATGAGCGTCTCTAGTCCCCCTCACTCTCAAGTCACTCATCACAATGCACCAAGTGTTGCTAACTAGCTTCATCACCTTCGCAAAAGCTGCCTGCTGCAGCTGGCCACCTCGGCTCTGTAGGTGAAGTAAAGCAGGGAAGGTTGGCATTGAAGTTTTGGGGGGTTTTGTTGGTGTTGTGTTTGTTGTTGCGTGGGATGTGGGTTGTGGTTGTGTTGTTTTGGGGGTGGGTGTGTGTTTATTATTTAGTTTTGGTTTTTTATGTTGATGTGTTTTTTTTTAAATGTTTTAATTTTCACTTCTAGAGCTTCCAAATCCCTGAAGATATAGGCTCTTGTGGACACTGAGGAAGCTCTAAGCAATGACAACCTCACTGCCTGTTGCCAGCACTAGGACCCACCTTAGCTGGTTGATAATTGAGAAAGCAAAGGTGACTCGGTGCCTGCGCTCAGGAACTCACACAGGGAGCTCACTGCCACCACACAGGTAAATTCTGCCACAGTTTCTCCCACTGTCCATGAGTAGGGCATAAAGCAGTCTGGATGCACTGGCTTCTTGCCTACAAATACTGACAATAATGTCAGTCCTCCATTAGGTGGCAGATTGACCCAGAGAGAGGACTGGGCAGCATTTCTCTGAAGTTGGAGCTGAGGGGATATGAGAGTGAAGGAGTGGAACAGGCAACTGTTGAAGCAAAACACTGTGATGGGATTGAGAAGATATCAGAGAAACAGTACATTTGGGGTTTTATTAGATGAAGGTGAAAGGGAAGAAGGGAGCTACGCACACATTTAAAGGCATTAAGGTTGGAATTACATGTTAAATATTCATATATGCAGTCAGATGTAGAGAAATTGAAAGTGTTCAACATGGTATTAACACTAAAACAGAGAAAAGGTTTTCCAGCAGTATGGAAATCTGGAAGATGATGGCAGGGGGAACCACAGCAATCAGGCCTTGTAATAGCCTAGTGGTTTGCACATGAATATTTGCTACAGCTCTGCCCCCTTCTACACTGAATTCAGTGACAGATTATTTTCCATTTCAGCATAGATTTCATCTTTAAAAAAGTTCTACAAGAGCTCTATAGATGGTTCACAAGAAGAAACAAGGGAAAGGTGAAAAAACAATGTGATTAGGGAATACTTAAAAGCACTAAGGCCTGGAAATTTCAGAGACATTGTGGATCCACTGCAGGTCCACTAAGGCAAACTTCAGAAAATCTGAAGTGTGGAGAGAGATTTCACTTATTCTCAACTACCATGTTCATTCCATTCATTACTGTTTTCCTTCTTGTTTTAAACAAATGATGTAATTTTAGTCAGTTTTACTGCCATTGGCTGTTAAACCTCATCTGCCTAAATACACAAATGGTTAGTTAGACCCAGAGCTGTTTTAGTGGGACAACTTCAAGTAACAGATACAATGTACTAAAAATCCTGGTTTTAGCATTAATCATTTAACTGGTGTTACTCAGATAAAGCTGCTGCTAGCTTCTGAATTTTGCTTGATTAAAACTCTTAAGATTTATGCTATAATCTTTATTGCAGCTGATTCTGTTGAACCTCCTTTCCCTAGCAGTCTCCTTGTATCTGCATTATACAAGACCCCTCCCCAAAAAAGTAATTCAAAAATACAAATGAGGGTCTTATTTTTATGCATTTCACGTTTTTCTAAGCATGGAAAAAAGTCTTTGCTATTATGATGTTAAAGGATTAATATAGCTTTTTAATGGAATGTAACTTTTATTTTAATGTTTCAAAAATAAAAATGTAATTGTAAGAGTTTTATAACATCACTATCAAACGGAAACCTTTTAAATGAAATGGGTTATCCTACATTCCCATACTGCTGCCTTCATATTTGAAATATATTTTGTATTTTAAGAATATTTTCAATGTTCCATTTGAAAGAATCAGAAGAGGTACTTAAACACCACTAAAATAACAAAATTTTAGGTGCAATTTAGCAAGAAGCAATAGGACAAAGCCAATAACTAGAGCTTGAGTGAGCTTTTTTAGACAAATCATTACTTCAAACCTTTAGGGTAAAAAAACCCCCTCATTTATTCACCAAGAAGTTAATCCAGTTTGTACCCTAACTGGGAAATAGCTTCCCCTGTATTTTTCTGTATGCATATGCTATTATTCATTAATGAAACAAAAAAAATCATCTCACCCAGGACTTCTTATCTATTATGTAAGTAAACATTACACTTTGATGTAAAAATTTACATTGTTCACAGATTCATTTGAATTTCACATTCCCATTACCACCAAGCAGATAAAAGAAATTTCTTTCATACTGCCATATTTACCACTATTTTTTTTAGCTTGTTACAACTAATTTATCCTTTAAATCAAGATCTCAAATGCAAACACCACACATTGCAAGAATAGTAATTTTTTTTCTGTTTAAATTAAGCTCAGTACAGTTCTGCACACTTGTACCGATGGATAAGGAAAAGTTTTGGCTTTCAATGTACTCTTTCAACCAGTCTGTTTTCTCATCATGTAAATACCACTAAGCACATATGATATGATATCCTCCTTGAAAATTAGTAAATAATGAAGAAAAATTCTTCAAAGGCAAAACAGCATTGCAAGTGGAAACTTACTAAAAAACGTAAAACAAATAAACAAAAAACCACACAAAAAAATCCCAAACACCCCACACATCCACACAAAAAAAACCAAACCAAAACACACACACACAAGAAAACCCACTCAAAGTCTACAAATAAACTTTCTGAAATTCTGAGGATAGCACTGCAAAAGCACATTACTACAGAACTTATACACCAGACTCTATGTTGGCACTGTATATGTATGTGCATTACTTTATCCACACTGGAGAATTACTATATTTAATCGTCACAGAATGGTAGAGGTCTCTCCCAACCCCTACCATTCTGGGGTTCTGTAATCACTGAAAAATAAAAATAGCTTATTACCATATGTATGTATGTAATAGTGGTATCACACAATGAGGCATCCAAAGAAACATCTGCTTTTTATGACAATACATCTAGGCACAGAAACAAAGCAGCATGATTCCACCCCACAACTGAATTCTTATGAAAAGACACACAGCTTATAATTATGCATCCATTTTATTTCCTTTTTTTAAGACAGGTTATTTACTAAATTTCTAGACATGCACAAAAAATGAAAACCAAATTTCTCTCCAATAACATGGGTACACTAAACTGTAATTTCTCACAACACAATTATTAGAAATGATTGCATTAAATTCTCCCTGTTCTAATTTTTGCAGTTGTAACATCTAATGCATCTTTTTCATACCAATGCAGTACAAAATATTAACATTTTGAGAGGAAAGCTTCAACAAACTATAAAACTGAAGATATTTTAAAAGTGAAGCTAAATAGTATTACTAATTAGCTTTGATTACTTCAAATAGTTAGCTATGCTTTATAGTTTTGGTACATTATCTTACTCTTTGAAGCAATTTTCAGTCAATCCAGTCAGAGTAACAGTGTATCAAGGCAGCTTGTCAGTCAGACCCCTCTCTTTTGCACATCTTGAAATATTGATCCTTCAAAGCAAATGCAGAAGGATGGCTCTCTTGACTCTCAAGGAACACCTGCAGGTGATACAGCCCTATTAAGCATAACACTGTTCTGATCTCAACATGTAAAGAATGCAAAATTGTTATAAATCAACATTAAAGGCTAAAATGATTTTCTCAGCCGTGTTAATTCGAATTCAGAGAGATGCCCTTGTCCAAGCATTTTTAATTTTACATTAAATTGCCTTACTGCTTATACACCAGAGAAACCATAATATAACTAACACTAGAAAGTACTATTTAATATAAAATTAAATTTTGCTGGTTTTGCAATTTATCCAGAGATTTAATTCCACTTACAACTATGCTTTATTGTATTCATTTTAATAAAATTTTATTTTAATTGGGTCTGTAAGGACATGTAGAAGGTACTGCAGAGGGAAGAAAGGAATTTTTGATCTCCTGTTCTTACATCTCTGAAACGAGCCTGGTTTTTAGTCTCACCTTTAACTTCCCTTCAGGCATTATTCCCTAGGGTTCCACAGCTTCAATTTCCAATTCAGATTTGCTCAGAAGAATATAATTTCAAAGCACTACTTCTGGAGAACAACACTTGGGGAAATGATGACATCTTACCAAATTTTCACTATGGTCTATGGGAAGAAGTTCAAGTCTAAAGTGGGGATGCTGGGAAAGTCTTCACCAGGCACGTGGACAGAACAAGAAGAAAAGGCAACTCTTCCCAGCATGTAGCTTCATGATGTTTATGAGTGCTGTCACTCTTTGCACACACTACAAAATTAGAGAACCTCCTTCCAAAAAGCAAGAAATCAAGGCAGGACCTTAAGATAACCAGTTGTGAATATTCTAGGTGTCTCATTCCCCCATTCCAATCTCTCCTAAGAATCTTTCCTTCTCAAAGACAGATAATGCCTTTTCTTCCTCCCTAAAAGCTGTAAGCTAGCAGGGCACCAGTGGAAGAGCTGTCTTCCATACTGATGAAAGAGTAGCCACAAAACTAAGAAGGGTGATGGGAAATAAAGTTCATGGGAAAACAACTCAACTCAGATTTAAATAAGAACACTATATCTTGTGTTAAAGTAAAATCTTTGAGATATGGCTTTTCTTACTGTCTGAACAAGAAAAACTTCATTTCTCATAGAGGGAAATTACAATAGTTGAGATTGGATGATAATAGCAGGTAGCAAAATTAAGCAGGACTCCTCCAACTCTGATTCCTGCCTTCTTTCCTTAGCAGGAATTTGACTCAAGCTGTTTCACTGCAAAGATCTGTTAAGTATTTCACCATTTTCCAGACTAAACTACAGGATAAATTCACAACAGTATTCCACAACAAAGTTGTCCAGACGTCTAAACTGAAAGTAGTAGCTTCACACCCTGCCAGAATAAAATGTAAAGTACCAAAGCAACTTCCATCTCTAAGTGCATGAAAACCATGTTTTTCATATAAAGACAGGTGTCAAGGATGAAGGATTTCTTGCTCTCCCACCCCACCCCTTTTCTTTTTTTTTTTTTTGTAGGCTTATTTGGTGGAGTTTTTTTCTTGGTGTTTTTTTTTGGGGGGGGGGCAGGTTGAGATCCTGGAGAAAACTTTTTGCACTATATTTTAGATGGAATTAGATCAAGTTCATGGAAGTTCATTATGTCACACGGGTTGCCTGTGCAGCTGTCACCAAACAGCAATGTATGGATAAGAGTACTTTTCTTATAACCCTGAATAGCAGAAGAGGGAGAGAGAGTTTGTGTCATCTTCCAGATTCAAATCTTAAGGTGATTTGTTTCTTACATTGGGACCAAGTGGGAACACAAAGGCAACAGAACTGTTCACGTGGCATTTTTTTAATTTTAAATGTTAGAAGTTTTCACAGTGCATCATAGAGATCTTTGCATTCCCACTCACATCTTGTCCTTAACTTCACAATTCATTCTGCAACAGGAGCTGGTTGCTCTAAAAGGAGTCACCTGGAAGCATCCTCCACAAAACCATGGAGGAGGTAAAGATGAAGCAAGACCTTTTCTTACTCTTCCTTAATCTTGATACGGGATTTCCAGCATTAGGCTAGGTGCAACAAATCTCATGCATCTTGGGATATAATGCTTGCTGCTGGATAGTTGCCAGGTAAAATAATAAAGTTTCTGCTTAATTAAACCACATTCCTTTCTTCCACAACTGCTGACAATTTTGGCTGGTTTTAGCATCACAAGATATATTCACATCAGTATGCACTGGGAAAAGTGTGATAGACCTTTTATTTAATATCAAAAACCAGAATTTCCAGACATAAAGCCAACAGTTGGCACTACTGACAAGCTCTGAACTTCATACATATACTTTCTCACATGTTGGATCAGAGAAAGCTTAACTAAGTCACTGCACTGGTTTAGCAGAGATACTGAATGGTCTCAGGGTTTAGGGTCAGGGCAGCCCCTTAGTCCTATAACAGACGCTATCTGTTAATCCCCCTCCCTCCCAGAGGGAAAGGCAAAAGGAATAACGGGGAGAGAGAGACTTGGCGATTAGAAAAGGAAACTAGAACAGCTTTAGTGAAAATGACAGTAATAATAATAAAATGGAATATATACAAAACCAGTATCGAACCAAACCCCCCTGACTGGTAATTGCATCACCATCACCACTGGTGCTGTGAAACAGGCACCGGGAGAGACCCAGCCTGGGCCCCACAGCAGATGGGAGCTGTGTTCAGGAGCTGGATTCTGATACTGGATTCAGGAACACACAGATCTGGATTGAAAGCAGAATGGACAGAGTCCTCAGATGCTCCAAGGAAGAAATCGGAATAGGACCCAAGCTAAAGCAAGCAAAGAGGGCCAAGAGAGGGCAAGACCCTCCAGTTCCCTCAGCTTTATACCAAATTTGACGTATATGGGCTGGAATACCTCCTCGGTCAGTTTGGGGTCACCTGCCCTGTCTGCTCCTCCCTGCAGCTACAGGCTTTTATTTTCTACACCCCACAACATGCTACACAAGATCCAGCAGTGGCCTTGGTCTGCACCCCAATCCTTGGTAGTAACTCTAACCATGGGGTGTTATCCCTGCCAGCAGCAGACACTGCCTGGGAAAACAGGCTGCTGACTTCAGCCAGTGCAGCTTAGTTGGGAGAACTGAGCCGAAACGTTAAATCACTGAACAGAACTAGTTCTGTTCTCACTCAGACCAGGACAACTGGGGAAAACAGAGCAAAGACAGACTTACTCTTTAAATAAAGATTTTAAAAGAATAGAATCTTTAAATAAAGATTTAAAAAGAACAGAAGTATAGTTAAAGTAGTGTTTTAAACAAAATGAACTACTTCTAATCTGTTTGGGTCAAACACCTGCATCTGTACCAAAAAAACACCTAGTGAAATGTGAGTAGAGAAAAGAAATACAATTAAACCTGAACTAACTTGACTGCTGAGGAGAAATGAAGTTAGCTATACAAAGTTAGCCTTTGCTACTATAAAAGCATTACAGGCCAGGTTAGAAAAACAGTTTCCTCTTTTTATGCTAGCAGTTACTGTAGTCTCTATCATCAGAGTACCTTAGTCCAAGGTACAGTTCAGTATTTAATCTTCCATACCTCCTAAACAACGGTAGGTGTGAGAAAGGAGGTTCATGGAGACTAGAATAACCATCTTTGTTCTTTTGTTTGCTGAGTGGAGTCACAGAATTATGCAGCTAATGAGTTTCCACATATTAACATAGAACCTGGCTGAAGGGGGATATAAGAGAGTAGAATTAGGGCTAGAGTTCACTGGCCATACCAACTTTTTTGCAAGGGCAATCCTTACAATTCTCTCCAATGTTGTCTTTCACTTGAGTGAAAAAGTTGGTATTTCCCTGCTTCAGCTTTATATGCACCAACCCTTTACATTAATTTATTTAAATAACATCTGGCTTAACAGGAATAAAACAGTTCCAAAATGTGCAGGTAACTATCATATGATGACACCAGACATCAATGTACACAGTCTCCTGCTAATAGTTCTAACATTATTTCACATATCTACTAGGGTGCATTTTAGAAATAGTGTAAATTATATTCTTGAAGGCTTTTACTTCTAAAGATAGGAAAATCAGTTGTATCCTTAAGTTACATAATTACTTAGAAATTAATTATAAAATTAGCAATATATACATGTATATACATATACACACATATGAAAACACATTTAGTCTGCCCTGTGACAAATTAGAACTGTATTTCACAACTGAATCAGAACCTGTTACTTTGATGAGTACTCCCCTTGAAGATAAAAAAAAAAGCAGCCTGACTGTGCAGTTCCTGTGCTCACTCACATCTCTTAACAAGTCCTGAGCAACAGAGCTTTTCCTTTGCACACCAGTTTTCAAATTACATAGAAATCATTAAGTTATCTAGAAGCCAAAGCAGCTTTTAAAAAGGAAACTGAAAAGTGCTATTGAAGGTATTAAGGGTTGCAGACAAAGACAGTTACTTAACAAAACATTTATCAGGTTAACGTAATAGTCTGGAATGTGACACAAGAGGAAAAGTTAACCCATCAAAAGAATTCTTCATCAAAATTATCCAAGCTATATCAGAATTTTAAATCTATTTTTACTAAATGTTCAGTCAAACCATGTGCCAAGTTAAAGAAAAGCTTCTAAGGGTATAAAGAGGTTCTAGCAACTAACTTCATTTCGACTGTTG
>VWZY01013532.1:420445-460520 GCA_013399075.1 Chloroceryle aenea | reverse complement strand
AAAAGTACCTGCTCTCCTTAGAAAGCTTTCTATTTAAGGACATAAGCTGCCCAAGGATGCTGTAGAATGTCCACCCTTTTATAAAGCTGAATGGGACAAAGCCCTGAACAAGCTACCTCTGATTCCAAAGTTTGCCTTGCATTGAACAGCAGGCTGACTTCCAGGCCCACCAGATGACCTCTAAACCTAAATTATTTTATTATTCTACTAACTGTATAAATTGAAGAGTCTTTAAAGATGAAATTATATATACTGGCCATACAAATCAGTTGCAGTAAGTAAAAGCATGTATGTAAATTTCATTTGATCTTCCACTAAGGCATCATTATTTTATTGGGCAAGTTATTAACAAAACTATATAAACCTCACACTGAAGTCACAATTAAAAGCTATATGCCCTCATATTAAAAAAATCCTCAGTTGGAGCTTACAAATTTTGTTTAATATTGGTCAACTTAAACATTTGTTTTATTCTGTCAGAGTTGTAAAAACAGTTTATGGTAACCTTTACTGTTCCGTTAACTCTCTCCTATCCCTCGCTCCACGTTTCATTACAAAACAAAGATATGCACAATCTGGTGGTAACTTATTAACTGAGGGAAAACCAGATGGAATCTAGTACTTTTTTCTGTAATTAAAGCATGCTAAGCTACAGGGAGTACTGTCAACCACTGGGAAACTTTCAGCTGAGAAAAGAAAATAGTATTTGTGTTAAAGAGAGCACCTCATCTTGGCTTTTTTTATTATTTCTGTTTAGTGACATACTCATAACAGAAGATGCTTGACTGATTGACTGTTTGATTTAGAAGTATGTATGCAACTGACTTCAACATTTCAAATGGTTTAAATTGCTCTCTTACTGATCCAGAAAATGAATACTTCCCGAGTTCCTAACAAATAAATTTTGAGTGGTGAAGGGTTTCCAAGCTCAGGAAGGTTTTCTTACTACTGGACCTAGCCTAAGAATGCAAGAACAGCTGATATGTGGTTTTCTTTCCCAGTTTGTACATTCAACAGTATAACATTTTTTATTAAAACTCCTGAACTACAAGCTAGCTTTGAAAGATAGAAAAGGTGCAGTCATATATCACCAGAAAGCAAAGCTTTGAGATCCTTTGGGCATACACCAAGACCTCTCAGGCACAAACTGAAACACGGGAGGCTTCCTCTGAACATCAGGGAGAACTTGTTTACTGTGAAGGTGACCAAGAACTGGTTCACATTGCCCAGGGAGGTTGTGGAGTCTCCATCTTTGGAGATGCTCAGAAGGCCATCTGGACAGAGATTTGGGCAACTGGCTCTAGGTGGCCCTAACTGAGCAGGGAGGTTGGACCAGATGATTTCCAGAGGTCCCTTCCAACCTCAACCATTCTGTGATCCTGTAACCAAGCATTATGTTATGGGTCAAAACATTTATATACAAATATAGCTAACTGAAAAGCTATTTTAATGGTGCATAGATTTATTCTGATAAAAGAATTCTGTATGGTAACAGCAAAGTCTGTTAACTTAATTTTCAAAGTGTTCTAGCTTTTTTTGATAGTTTCAGTATCAAAAATCAACAGTAATAAAATCTTTCTCCTAAAGCAGACCAATTCATGCTACCAAACAGGGTATTTAAAAATGAACAACAATAGCCAAAGCGGGTGCAACAACATTTTCAGAGAAGGGATAATAATTCTCATGTGATTAAGAGAAGTGGAAAGAAAGAGCAGCTGAAAGGAGCAGTGCAATTCCTAGCCTGATGATCCACAAACAAATCTTTCTTCAACAGCTCCCTGACCCACCCCCACCCAGTTCCCACTGATTTCTACTCAGTACTGCCTTCCCTGCTCCTTGTTAGCACTTACATACCAACTCTTTTTGTGCTTGCACACATTTGAGTGGACATACAGGTAGGCAAATTAATTAAATTTAATTAAAATTGACTTTAAAAAATGTGTTCCTTTTTAACTGGATCGATTCCCATTCATTAAACAACTATGCTGTCAATCCAACTGAGGTACCCAGGCACTTAAAATCAATTTGAATAAATCCATGTCTTAGTATCTGTTGTTACTGTCTTCTATGTTTCACAGTCAGTCAGGGTATTAGTGAATGCATAAGCAGCAAGGAACAAAAATATGGCACTCAAACATATTCCCAAGGTCTTTCACCACTGCTTCCCTCCCAGAAAGTTGAAAGCTCAGAAAGTTTTCAAAGACACAGAAAAACACAAAACAAAGACTGGTTTAAAGTTTCTTTGCCTTTCTTTCATTACCTCCCCTCCCCTTTTAATAATAGGAAAAATAAAATGTTATACAATGTTTGTTTATGGCATCTTGGGTTGTATTCGTGATTACTGCATTTGCCATACTAATTATGCACAGTAATTTGCAATTACTTACATTTCCATAATGCATGTAGCATAAAACTGATGCTCCTAAGTCTTTGCCAAAAGTTCTTGTGAAATGACTCTACACATCAATAACTGATCATTATAAATGATATATATACACATATAATCCTCAGTTCATATATCTTTTCCTTACACATGGTCCCTTTTTAGCATACTGAAAAAAACACTGCAAGATAGCTAAAAAGGAGATCTGAAGAGAGAAGTCCATGTAATGTAACTAGTTTACATATGAGGAAATCAGAGATTGTAAACAGAGAAGAAAAATGGGAAAAACCTGACATTTTATATGAATATTGCAATTATCCCAGAAACCACACACTTACTATGGTTGGCCAGGATTTAGTAGAACTCAATTGGCTGTGATCTCCAAATAAATTACAAGTACCTTTGTTTAAGCTCTATCTGTAAATGAATTTATGAAATACATCCATTTATTATTACTAAAACAAAACACTTTGGAAGATGTATTTAACATAAATATACTCATGCTTTTCCACAAAAGAAACTAGTAGTGTTCCCTTCCTACACCTTTTCCTTTTCCAATCCACTAAAAATAGATTTACATTCTTGAATAAGAAATCCTTTTCATCATCTCTTTGCTGATGTTAAGAAACTACACGTTACTGAAATATGCTTCTCTTTTCTAGAAGATTTCTCCTGGCAAGTTTCCCAAATTTAAGCAGATGATGTGACACCAGTCCTGGTAGAATGAGGAGACCCATTTCTCACAATCAAAGTTTTACAACGATAATGTAAATTTGAAAACTTTTACTTCTATTATTCATTATTAAAAATAATTCCTCTGCTTCCTACCAATTAGAAGTTTTCTTTCTTCCATCTGCTTATCTTACAGGAAACAGCTGTGAGACACCATGACAAAGCTTTTTTTTGCCTTTATTTTTCCACCTCTGTCAGCAGGTGGTTTTATTAGTAAGGACAGCGAGGTAGAAACATGCACAAATTGCTATATACAGTGTCCACAATAGTTCTGTTGCTGACTTCACACCACTTCTAATACTTTCAAACTTGACAATGCTTACATGACTACTCTTCACACTTTTAAACATACACCAATAAGTAGCATCATTTTAGAAACACACATACAAGTCAGCCAGAGCAAAACTGACAATATTGTTTAAAACAAACCTTGAACTGGGGAGACACTGATTTCATGCAGCAACCCTGCCAGCAGCACCTGCTGGGACTGCACTGCTCTGAGCAGCTGATGGCTGGCTGGGTAGATGACAGGAGAGCAGCAGATGTTGTATATCTTGACTTTTGCAAGGCTTTTGACACTGTCTCCTATAAAATCCCCATAGACAAAAATTATGAAGTACAGACTGGACAAACAGACAGTGAGATGGGCTGAAATCTGGCTGAACTGCTGAGCTCAAGAGGGTTGTGATCAGCACGAAGTCCAGCTGCAGGAAAGTCACTGCTGGTGTACCCCGAGGGTGAATGCTGGGGCCTGTACTGTTTAACCATTTCATTACTGACCTGGATGATGGGACAGAGTGCACCCTCATCAAGTTTGCTGGTGACACAAACTGGGAGGGGTGGATGATACACCAACTGGTTGCACTGGCATTCAGAGGGACCTCGAAAAGCTGAGTAATAAGCTGACAAGAATCTCATTAAGCTCAACAAAAGGAGATACAAAGTGCTGCACCTGGGGAAGAACAACCCCAGGCACCAGTACAGGATGGGGGATGACTAGCTGGAAGACAGCTCTGCAGAAAAGCATCTGGGGGTTCTGGTGGACTCCAAGTAGACCAGGAGCCAGCAGTGCACCCATGCAGCAAGGAAGGCAAGTAACATTTGGGTTGCATTGGGAAAAATGTTGCCAGCAGTCAAGCCTCTCCTCAGCACTGTTAAGACATGGGTTCCCCAGTACAAGCAAAACATAAGCATCCTAAAATGAGTTCAGTGAAGAACTACAAAGATAATTAATGGAGTACCTAAACTAAGTGGTGAGACTGAAAGACCCAGGCCTCCAGCCTGGTGAAGAGAAGGTTCAGGAAGATTTTGTCAATGTGTGTAAACACCTGATAGGGGATAGGGGTAAAAAAAACACTTCTTGGTGGTGCCCTTGACACCCCACAAGAGGCAATGGGCACAAATTAAAACAGATGAAATTTCATCGGAACAAAAGAAAACACTCTTCTGACTGTAAGGGTGGTCAGGCACTCAAATCAGTTGTCCAAGGAGCAAGCTGCTCTAGCTGATCCTGCTTTATGCAAGAGAGGTGTTGGACTGGATGATCTCCAGACATCCTTTCCGACCCCATGTATTCTGTTGTTCTTTGAGGAAGAGACAACAGGAGGGCAGCTATATTTCAGTAATAGGGACTATAGACTTCACATCAGTTGTTTTCTCTGCACAGACCAAGCCTTCAATAAGATAAAACAGTTCCCTGCACATCAATTGCCTGTACCTGACTGCATTACATGAAGGCAAGTTTTTCGTTAGACTTAAGAAAAGCCTCATTGTATAGATTCAAGAAAATAAGTTAGTTTTCTCTCCCATACATTTCCTGATACTCAACCCTCTAGAACTATCTAACATAGAGATTAAGCAACTTGTTTTCACCAGTCAAATAAAATTGTCTCTTACAGTGTCCACTTGTATCAGCAAACATCCATCACTTAAACGGAACTTTAGTTTCTTTGCCTCCCCTCCAGTCAGCACTCAAGCTGCACAGCTCATTTAAGCAAAAAAGGGTTAATGGTAAATCACCTTTCTGCAATACCTCCTCTCTCACATCAATATAGCGACACTTTTGTTTTACAACCTCAGGAAAAGTGAGAGGAACCAAGAGACCATCAGAGAAAAGCTAGAACATCTCACTTAGGAGGAACAAGTACCTGTGCACTGACCCAATTAGACACTCAAACACTTGTCACTTCAGAGCTGGCTGGCTGTCACTCATCCAAGTTGCCCCAGGGGATGTATTGTATGGTGACATTCTCTGACAGAAGAACTGGAGCTATGAAGGCAATGAGGGCACAGTGATAGGGTGCCAGGATCCTGGTGAGTGAGAGAAGCCAGCAGCAAAGCAAATAACCTCAGAGCTTCCTTAACTTGGTTACCATCCAAAGAGTCTTTCAGAGTCTTCAATGGTTATAGTTTGTTTTTTGGTGGTTTTTTTTTTTTTTTAAACAGTCTAGTTTTTAAAAAACCCCACAACCCTTACAGTAACAGTCCTCTTTATGCAAAGATACATTTAACTCTTCAGTGACTAACACAAGAACCACTTCAGAACAAATCTCTGAAAGATTAAAAACACTAAAACAAAACAAACTTCATTGCAGGGAGAGGATGCACGCTACATTTTACCTTTAGAAACACCACCAGCATATAGTTCAGAAGTCAAAAAGTTTCATCTCCTCCCTTCTCTGCTTTAAACCCATTGATGCTTTCAAGATGCTCTGTCTGCTTGAACACAGAAAAGAAGGATAAAACACTGAGCAGTTATCCATGCCTACGCACTACAAGATAAAAAAGGTCTGTTCTAGTACACTGTATACAATACTGTATTCAAGACCCAAATCAGATTTTACATAGTAAAAAAAAACCCAGATATTAAAACACAGATGACTATTCAGCAGCTACTACTGACTTCAAGTCAGGCTGCCTATGTTCTTATACTGAAAAATTTATGCAGTTCAAATACAAGAATAGGGAGGGGTTGGAGAAGGATTGAAAAGAAGAAAAATCAAAGCTTACTTCAAAACTTCCAAAACAAGCATTTTAACCTTAGGACCTAAACCATAAGAGTGAAGAATTCAGAATGTCCCTATCATCAAATCCAAGCTAGAAGAACAAAAAAAACCCAACTTTTAGTTTCTGGTACAAAATAGCTCAAGTTCCTTCTAAGCCTCATGTTTTTTATTATTTGACTTTTCCCCCAGTCTCTCCAGCAAGGAACATCAGGGATGATTCAGCCTACGTTCAAGTATGTGAAGCTATGAAATACTTCTGGCTGCTTTTCTAGTTAACATACTTGATATGAGCCCTTCAGTTAAAAAGCCAAGGTGACATTTTAGAAATTGTATTAATCACAAACTTTTAACCGACATGGAAACCAACCTAGAAATACTGCTAAGTGCAGAACACATTATATGACTGTGTTGGTTGTACTTACTAGAAACTGAATAAAAATAGAGACTTAATGCATAGAAACTTAATACCAGCAGTTTGGGGTTTTTTCCCCCAGTTAACAAAGGAAATTAAAATTTAGAGGGTAAAAAAATTATCTTACCTTTGAACAAATAGCTTCAGAGCACAATAATGGTTTATCTCTCTTCCTTCCTTCTTTTCTCCTGGATGACAGGTTTTTTTGTTACTGCCTTGCCTGAAAAAACATTACACAACTTGAAATATTTATAGAGAACAATAATTAAATTCACTGTTAAGCTACAACAAATACATCAGAAATGTCTTGATATAGCTGCAATACTAAATCCAGTTAAGTCACATGAAATGGTATTATAATAGGAACTAAATGTTGGAGTGAAGAAAAAAAAAACAAGCTCCCTAGGCTTCAAAATGTTTTGCATTTATCTCTCTCAAATAATACAGCCGGTCACATCAGATCAGAGCAGACTACCCATATAATTATCCACATCAGCTGTATCCTAAGTGAAAAACACTCCGAGCCTTGCAAAGCTTGCACAAACCAATAGGAAAACCTAACCACATCTTTCTAACGTTCAGTAACCTAACTTAAGGCCCACCAGGTTCCTCTGTCTCCTCAGGACCAAAAACTTCAGTGTTCTGTGGGCTTATAGTCAACTTGTAAACTGCCTGATCCCCCACCTTCTAGGGAAATACCCTTACTTCACTTTTTTCAGTGAACTGGAGATGAAGTGAATAGCATCACCTGTTACTTTATATACTGTACACAGAAGTATACATTTTACCTGTAGAAAAGTAACTAAAATTCTTCATTTACTTGTAACTGCAAATTGGCACTATTTTGTAAGGTAAAACAGGAGAGATTGAAAAAAATCTCAACTTACAACAGTGATGCAATAAGATCAGTTTAATTTCCCATCAAATTAATAACACAACAGTACAATTTATTTGACTATACATTTAAAAAGCCTTTTTATTGTTAGTCTGCCAATTGGCAAAGCCCTAAATGTTGACCAGAACTCCTGAAGTCATCTCCTCCAGTAACAAACAACACTTCTCATAAATTTCTCTCTCATGGTCTTTCAAACCAACTTGTTGCTCTTACATAACAAAACACTGGAAAGAATTAATTATTTTTCTAACATCTGCCTGCAAACCGACAGGACTTGGACGAGCCAAAGTCAATGCAGAACTCTCCTGAACTGCTACATGCACACAAAACCACCGCAGTCCGGCAGCTGTCACACATGTTCTGTCAGACGTGTTCACCCCGCTATTCCCACCGCTTCCTGGCTGCTTCCATCCACAAACTCGCTGTCTCGGACAAAACCGGAGCACACTTTGAGGCATGCTCCAGCCCAGGGACTCTTTCAGAAGGCATTATGGGTAAGATTGTGTAGGTCTTGATTCTCCACTCTAAATAGCCCTGCAGTTCTCCCTTGCAAGGCCCTCCATCCTCAGCTGCACACCCCACCTGTCTCTGTACAGCACTCAGAGCACATGCCACCAACTTGCACTATTAATCTGCAAAATCACCACTTTGATGGGCTGCAGTACAGCTCGCACTATTTCAGATACACTGAACTAAAACCACTAACCAGCA
Source organism: Chloroceryle aenea (assembly GCA_013399075.1). NCBI lineage: Eukaryota > Metazoa > Chordata > Aves > Coraciiformes > Cerylidae > Chloroceryle > Chloroceryle aenea. The sequence continues at coordinate 452,382 of VWZY01013532.1, read as the reverse complement.
GCTCATTAGTGTGAGGCAAAACCATGACAGTACACAGATGAAATCAGATTAAGTTGGGGAAATATAGCCAGTCTATTTTATAAGATACTAATTTTGTGTGATACTAAATCTGCAACTTAACCTCTTTACAGTCCATGATCAGATTCTTTTGCCGTGATGTTATTTATTTTCTCTGATAGCCTCTTTGTGCTTAACACAAGCATGAAACTCCAAGCAAATCATATGTGTGTGGAGTTCTGTAAACTGTGTACAGAATTGCACCTGAACATCTGAAAATCAGCTCTGATAGAATGAAGTAAAGAAGCAATCTCAGGAATTTTATTTAAGTTTGCCTTCTTACTCACAATGCTAAGTGCATTAAGAGGATACTTTGAATTAATTAGCTACCTGATCATATAGGTGACAACAGGTAAAGTCCCATATATTTCATTCGGGCTAGAAAACCCTCACATCCAAAAACCATCAATTAGTAACCAGATGTATGGTTTCCAAAGTGAGGGGATCATATGTACCCTTACAGGAAAATCACGAGTGAGATAGTATGAACAAAAAAATGCAAATAAAAAAGGAGAGAGAGAGACCGGGGGAAGGCAAAAAATTAGAGAGTTTAAGACTACAGATTAAATGAAACCATTTAAAATTTATTAGATGTATTCAGGGACATGTGATTTCTGATCTTCTGCGTATGAGTTTGGCTGCTAGCATATTGTGGAAATGAAAAGCACACCTTTTATTTTTCTGTACCTGACATTATGCTCAGTGTGTACTTTAAAACTTTGTGAAAGAAAAAATAAAATTTACATAGTATTGTCACCTTACAAACTTTTGTACTAATACTGCTGGTAGACCTCAGCCAAGTAAAATTTAGAATTAAAAATACATAGATTGTAATACATAACTATACAAAAGTTCAAACATAAAAAAAGCAAAATTCAGAAAAATAATATATTCTAATATGATTGGTCAAATAGTTTTATACAAACTGCATTCAAAATATTAATTGAAAAAATTAAGACACTTCAATGTTATTAACATGTCCTTAAAATCACAGAATCACTCAGGCTGAAAAAGACCTTCAAGATCTGAGTCCAACCTCAACCTGACCCAATAGAATGAGACAATATTCAGCCTTCTTCTAAAATTAACAATACCTGTGTTCACACACACAGACAATTCAGTTTCTTTTCACTTTACAGAACTGCAGAATGTTAAATACAAAACATTTCCAGGGGACCTGGAAAAATATTTACTTTGTGACATATAGAATTTATTTAGTGTATTATGTACAGTTTCATGCAATCCTGCAGAGCTCCATTATTCACTCTCATGTCATTTCTCCTTTCAGGATGAAGGAGTGATGAGAAGCCCTTGGAAAAGGAGAAACTACCCTGTTGGTTGATGAAGGCAGTGATCCATCTTTCTGTCATATCTGAGTTACTTCTGGTAGCGCTCAGCCCCAGATAATTCAAAAAACAAAGTAATAACAGAAAATAGTATCCTGGACACACCCAAAAAAATAACATCCTCATGAAGACACTTCTTAAGGCAACTAGTCCAACCTACATTAAATTAACAACTGTAAGAACATGTTAATTTTACAGATATTATAATAATAAAATCAGAATGTAAATTTCATTTCATCTTTCACATGTTGCCAAGTCATGCCCTTCCTCCATAGATCCAAAGTATAGATGCATTGATTTAAATTCCCAGACTGTTAACCAAAGTTAAATGTTTTAATAAGTTACACAGAATATGAATATTCTCCTCTTCAGAGTTTTAAACCTCATTTCCTCAGGTTACTTTATACGAGTGAATTAAACTAAGGTACATAAACCTCAACTGTGTGATTGAGAAGAATCAGAATAGAAAAGGGAAATCAGCTGTTACCTTGCACATACAGCTATACAGTCCTCTTAGTCCTCTGTCCTTTTTGTTGGTTTGGCTTTTTCCCCCCCCCCTTTCTTTTTGTTAGCGAGAGGTAAGAATTTGTACCATGCTCCCCTTCATGCTCTAATCTTGACAAAACTCTACTGTTAAGCTCTGCTGTTGCTGGACTGTGTGCAGAAGCAGATACAAGAGGAGCCGTTTCCAGCAGTCAGTTGCTTTGTCCTCAGCCCTCCCAAGCTTCTGTGTGATCAGCACAGGCTTTGTGGCCATACAATAGGGGTTAAACATTTCCATGTATTTATTTAAAAGCAGAACTGAATCTGCTTAGCTGCATGAACTTTAGTAAAATGATGCTTACTGTATGAGGGTGTTTTTCCATTTGTTTAGGACTAATTGGCTTTATCAACAAAAAAACAGTTTATATAGCTCATTTTCATTATACACAGTACAAAAACAATGAAGGCAGTAAAATCAATGAATATTTTTATCCAGATCTTACCATATCGAGAACTTGCCCCTAAGCAACTACCTGTGACTTGCCTCTCAATACAGAGCTTTAGTTTCATTTTTCTTTGGCAATGGGGCCTCCAACAGTGTCCAAGAGGCAGATCCTTGCAAAATACACTATTTGTGCTGAGTGGTGAAATCCCAGTAAAAGAAAGAAAATTTAAGCATAGGGAGAAATATACAACAATGTTTTAAGAGTGGAATGTGCTCACCCACAGTATTAATGTCACCAATTTCATACAGCACATACACCTCTGGACCACTTTTACTTTCCAAAGAACTACCTCATAGCAACATCATTACAGAACAAAGGCTTTTTTCAACTCTTAAAAGAAATAAGCCCTACTCAAAGCTTTTAATTTCTCTTCTGCCACATATCCAAACTTTTTTTTTTTTGTAACTACAGTTAAAATGTTTCTAACTTTAGGAGTTCTACAGCTTTTTATAGGTAACAGTCTAAGAATTCTGTCAGCATTTATTAGCACCAGCATTAGCCCAGAACAATAACTTCATCTGCTCCTTTGAAACCTACTTTGTTCCCAAGGCTTATTAGAACAACGCTTTTCTTCACTAAAGCACAATCTCTACTTAAGAATCTGCTTCAAAGCAGATTGCCAGTGAGGTTCAGTAACAACTGCACCCACCTGACCTCTTAAACTTGCCGAAATACAACCAGAGTGTCTTAACTGAGCTCCCACTTTACATATGTGCCATGCTTCTAGAGACACAAAAGACTTAGCTGAGAAAGCTAAAAATCTCAAAAACAGAAGTTGCAATTACAGGCAATTAATTTTTGATGGGAGGATTTACCATCAAATAATACAGTGCTGATTAGGCAAAACCTCTGCCATTCAAAGTTATTGCTCTTTAATTGCACATTTACGACTGTAAATTCTAATGATAACAGCTGACATGAAACTGTAAATAAGCAGCTACTTACTATGCCACCAACGTGGCACAATATTAAACCATTATTTGTATTTTGTAACATTTACTTCTTGTAAAAGCTCAATTCTCAAAATCGGTATTTTCCTGGCTTTGATCATTCCTTCTAAAATGAAGTCCTAGATGGAAAATGTTGTTTTGCCAGTACAGGAGCTTAACCATTTGCTCCCCTCTGCCTTTGACAGCATACTAGAACAAGAAATTAGCTAAAATATAAATGATTGAAAAGATTTTTTGTGTTTAACTGGGTTTAAGCAGAGACAGCTCCCAATGTTAGAGCTCAGTGATGGAGGGGCAGGGCTCATTTTGTCATCTGATTGACCAAGCCTAATCAGAATTATTTCTGCACACTGCTTCACTACAGCTGTAGATCCATTAAACACTAAATACTCTGGAGGCCCATTCCCCTTCAGCTTCCCACTGCGACTCCTACTTTTCAGGCAGTAGCTACTCAGTGGGCTACTCAAAACATTCAAAAAATGGAGGTGCTATGTTTAATGGACAGTTCAAAACCCATAGCAAAATCCATCACTTGACTGTCAGGATGGCAGCTATCATAAGACAGATTCTTTGTGATGGAAACTGAAAAAGAAGCCTTTGAACTGTTTCTCCTACCTCCCAATACATTTTTATTATTTGAAGGTTTTCAATCCTAGCAGCTATTTTTTTCCTTCAATGGAAATAATCATGCCTGCCTCTGAAAGCATGAAAATGTTCACTGAGATATATGCCTTTTTTTTTGTAATCATAAAATTACCCATGGCATCCTGTTTTATATTTTATTACCATTTTAGCCTCAGGAAGCCTTTAAACTAATACAACTATTAGGACTGTCTCAGTGCACAATTTACCTATTAACAAGACTACTTTTTAACCTATTGAACTGTTTAAGCTGGAAATAACTGATACACACATGGAGCATAATTCCTTACTTATATATCTGCTTGTTTAAAGAGATTCTTCAAAATCCCTAGCAATTGCCTGATGAGGCTGATTATTCATCCATCTCTTTTTTTCATGCATTTTTTGCTTTCTTTTCCAAATGTTCCCAACTCTTTCCAGACATACTCAGGGAAAGCCACAAATCATTTACACTTTCTGAGATTAAAGTCTCCCACCAAAACTGAGTTAGTGTAATAATGAACTGAGGTCTTCAAGCAGTTCAACATCTAACCTCATTGCAGAGTTTAACCCCAGGCTGTGGCCTCACACTATGGCAGGTTAGACTGGCCAGAGAGGTATGGGATCTGTAGCTCTAGCAAGACAGTGTGGTTCGCAAGTGCCCAGGGATGGGACATGGGAAGACACAAATCCAAGACAAAAGATGCTTCTGCAGTTAGGTCTGCACAGTGAAGAAGAAAGAAGGCTCCATCACGTATAATAAAATGGGATGGTTGTTTTACCTGGTTTTTTTGGAATGTTTTAATAGCTTTCTCTGGTATGCCTACCATTTACAACTGAAGTCACATTAATATTCTTTTTGGTATGACTGGGTATATCATTACATCCATTAATCTTCTGGCCTGTCCATCCAACTAGGACAGTACTTGATTCTGATGATGACACAAGGAGCAAGAGCAGGTTATGCTAACTAGGCAGCTGGAAGGGTTTTCAAATGTCAAACACTAGTAACACTAATAATAAAAAAGTCAGAGGGAAAATAATTTCTTCTATGTGAGCTTAATTTAGCTTTGTTACTTGCACGTGTTTTGCTAGAGCAAGCTACCATCATTTTTCACATTTTTTGCATAGGCAAACTGTATTTCTCTTTATTTTCCAGCTTCATTTCCCTTTACTTCACCAGTAAAGTTTTCTGGGATCATAACACTGTACAAAAGTAAGATCCATATAGTTTCCAGTTTCTTATGAAAAATTAAGGAGTCTGAAAAGACTTAAGTGCAGATGACAGTCAAAAACATACCTTCAGAGACATATCAAGATATATAAGATGACTATTCACTGTCACCTACATATCCCACTCCCAAAAAGTCATTCCAGCTATTTGTGTTGGTAGGTGAATTTTAAAGAGCAGCTACTAAGTTAAGTGATCTGAAGTGAAAATTATGAAGATCAGCGTCCTCCGAGGATTTTAAAATTTATTTCATTTACTTCATCATCACTGACATTTCACAGACTTGAATTAACTGATTGCTGTTGCTTCCTTGGTAATAATTTAATCCTTTTTCATTTCGTTCCACCCCCCCACCCTCCCCCAACCAAACTTACATACAAATGTTCTACACCAGAACAGTCAGTTATTCCTTACTACAGTCATCAACTGTTTATGGTGGTAGGCATAGCAATTGAAGTAATTTTAAACCTAGATCTGAATAAACTATTATAGGATGTACGTTCTGATTATCATTCTTAGACTTCTGTCTCCTTTATACATTCTCTTGATGTTCCTTGTTCCAGCAAAAGCTGGCTATCTGCCAGCTACAGAAAATCACTTCTTGAATGCTTTGGGTATGCAGACTCACACTGGTTTGATTTCTCTGAATCTCTTACAGGGAAAGACTTTGTTCCCACACATAAGGCATATAAGCTGTTTATCACACAGAGAAGTTGTCAAGGAGAGAGCTGTTTCCTAGAAGCAGCTCCAGCACAGCAGACTTGAGGAGGAACTCGAGGTTCACTCCCTTCATTATTTTACCAGCTATAGCTGATACAGCTTTCTATTGCCGTAGATCCAAGTACGTGGGCTTGCTTTCCCCTTTCATGTCACTTTTTGATGATGTTCCGTAACAAGATTCACAGCATTAACTTTAATTATACTAAGATTTGCTCTAGGACCATCCTACATCCTTTTTCATAAAGCAGTAAGTGCTATGCCCTTCCTTTTTGTGCACGATAAGCATCCTTGACTTCTGGATGTCTACAGCAGTTTAAATACATGCGGAAAAGAGACGCAAAGCAAGCACAGACAAATGTACGCTTCCCAACACCGGGATGAGGAGATTTATCAGCACCTAGAAAACCAATTGCAGCTTCAGGAACAAACTAGATTTGCTGATGCTGCAATTGTCTGTAGATAACTAGGGAAAAAGTTATTGAAACTAAAAAAAAAACACCCTCCTAAACACATCCAGTGCATAACCCCAATGAATTTACATCAGCTGCACAAAAAGAGATGGAACAGAATCAAGCATGAGAGAGAAAGGGAAGATGATGATAGCTACAAAGGGAGGCTTGAATCTCAATTCCGGTGTTAAAAAAAAACAAACCCAAAAAAACCCAAACACACAAAAAAGAAAACAACAGACCACACCCAACCATCCAAACAAAAAAAAGCCCCAACACAGAATCAAGATTCTGTCAGTTTCTATCCATGCTCAAAGGGAGGACAAAAATTAATAGAGTGAGCCTTCTTTGAAGTAATCTTTCTGGGATGCTTCAGCTGCCCAAAAGTGTTTTTTTTTGTCTTGGTAAGGCATGTGTTGTTTGAACTTCTGCCTGTGATACATGCACTAGACCAGAGGTTGCACTACTCAAAGTGGGTCTGGCTGGAACAGGGCCTCATTCCACTCCTGATGCTCCTCCATCTAACTTCATCTGCTGTGCTATCTGGAAACACACAAATTCATCAGTGTATTAAACTTTACTTGAAGGGTCTCTAGCTATCCACCCTTCTTTCCCTGTAACAGTTTCAAAGAATTTAGCATCTCTCTGCTTGCATCTTGCCTGACAACTTCAAAACAAGATAATCCACACAAAACTCTTAAGGGCTGTTTTCAGTAGGTACACCCAGGGCATGCCTAGTACTCAAGAGGACTGGGCTCCCCATATCACTGGCACAGCTGTGATTTTCTTTAAAACAACAGCCAAAGTGTTGCATGGCAGTGCTTCCTCCTTTACAGAGAGCAGGACTGGCTGTGGCTTACCCCAGCATTTTGCCCTCACTGGCACAGCTGCTGTAGAGAGACAGAGAAGACTCTCTCTTCCCCCTGCACGTCATATCTAATATAGTCAAGTTAAAAAAAAAAACAACAAACCACCAAGCTCCTCTTTTCTGACCTTTTGTTTTTGCTGTCCAAAGATCCTAAACCATGATTAAAAGGGATTTTCCTCAGAGATAAAAGACGTGGGCTTGAATCTACTTTGAAAAAGGATGTAATTCCTCTCAAGTGTCTCCTCCAGCAAGTATTGCAATGTCATGGCTGTTTGTCAGAAAAGGCACAAATCTGTAATAATCCTCCCAATAACACTTAAGCTTAAGAGCTTCACTCAGAAAAACCCAAGTGCAGCAGCAAAGCAGAGCCTGAATGGTACAATGGGTGCAGACACCTCCTGATTCTCTCCGTGTTCCTACGGTCCAGCTCTTCATAGCTACCCAATGCTGGCCCCAGTGTAGGACCCTCAAGGTGCCACATGCATTATCAACCAGTACATCAGCAACTGGTGAATACAGTCGAAGGCTTTAAACCATTTGTTCCCACAGCCTAGTCAGAACTGCATTTGATTTTAAATACATTTCAATAATTTGGTCTTGCGAAAAGAGGACATTTGATCATTTTCCTTTGCAATTATACTCACAACTTCAAAGTATTGTCTCTCAATGTGCCATTCACATCTGCACAAAGACTGCATGTCATTAATATTTTTTGGGTTGTCAAGTGACTTAATCTAGTAACTAACTTCTCTGAACTTGTATTGCATGAAAGAGTATTTTTATGAAAGAGTATTATGCTGTAGATAAACAAGCATAATGGCTTCTTTACCCCTGCAATAACAGAATATTTCTATTTTCTTTAAAGTCCATAAAACTATATAGCAATAGAGATAAGCTGGATGATGCAGAATCATAGGGGTTGGGAGAGACCTCTGCAGATGCTGCCAGTCCAACCCCCCTACCAAAGTAGGTTGACCTAGTTCAGGTCACACAGGAACATAGCCAGGCAGGTTTTGAAAGTCTCCAGAGACAGAGACTCCACCACCTCTCTGGGCAGCCCATTCTAGTGCTCTGCCACCCTCAAACTAAAGAGGTTCCTCCTCATGTTTACACAGAGCTTCACACACAAAAAAATGTTTCAGCAAGAAAATCCAGTATGCAAATACTAGCATGGGAAGAAAAAACTAGAAGACTGCATAAGGTTATGAAAAGACCCAAAAGGAGTGTATGATTCATGTAGAGATAAAGCTATTATTAAAATTTTGTAATATGGAGTTTTTATTAAAATAATTAATATCTGATTCATTAGAGCCAAATTCCCACACATCCAAACTCACAGCAGGCTCAGTTTTTGATTTGCAAGCACTGCATGATTTTGTGTTCTGTACAGCGAGAGTCTCCACAAGAACCTGACCTTTGCAGAAGCCTGTTTTGCTGGTAATAATGATGAGGAACAGATGCACCTCCCCTTTCCTAGCAGCTGAAAAACAAAGGTGTTTAGAGTCATTTCTTCACCTAGGAGGCTGGCACTGCCAACTATCCAGTTCAGTTATTTACAATTTACCTGCTGTACAGCAAATATGGCTTGGATTAGCCTCAGCCAGAACAGCTGCAGAGACAGAGCTGGAACCACTGGAAAAATGGTACTGCCATAACTCTAACACCAACAGGTACAGCTTGTTGGATTCACTCCTGAGGTTAGGAAGTCCCTCTGCAATAACAGTCTCCTCATTTCCTCAGAAGCACAGGACATGAGTGCAAAGGCATTACTGTGGGAGACTCAAATTATTTTACTTTTCAATTGGAGGAGGAGGAATATAATTTACATATAATTCTCTTTGAGGACTTTTTGTTTAGCAAATACTATGTCATATATAGAATTGTAAAATAGCTACTTGTTTTACAAACTCAGCAGAGATCTCCTTCCCTAGGACAGGTTTTACTTGTACAAGAGTCTGCAGGGCTGGATTCCAAATGGCCAGGCAATCAGTGTATTTCCAGCATGGGGCTGGGGTAGCAGAACTGTTCTGTGTTCCCTTCCAGAAGTGTAGATAACACATGCACGAAACACATGCTGCCTCAAGGCTCAAAGTTCAATGAATTTACGACAAAACAAATTTACAACAATTTAAAAGGTAATCAGTAGTGACCTCCAAAAGTGAGGGGGCTTGCTGCTGAGGGAAGTCTAAGGACATGACTAAAATTGATGTTTATATTCAGCATACTGTTATCAGTCACTATTTTGACACACAAGGAAAATCATGGCATAGACATGATCTGTGAATACCCCGTTAAAGCTTTAATATGCACTTATCACATAGGCTCCTAATTTGCTTTTCTGTCTGTACCGGACACCTCCCCATATTAATACAGTCACTCGAGTTACACTTGCCCTTCTTCCCAACAACTTTCACATCTTTCTCTAACTTCATTGCTTACTGGAAAAGTCAGTCTTGGAAATTGAATCAAACCTATTTGGTTTAGTTATGCTATGATGGTCTGTGGCTACCAATATACATAATTCAACTTCCCTAAAAACATTCCCTAGTAGACAGATATTACCTCAGTATCATACCAGGAATATTTTGGTCATGTGTGAAATGCAAAGTTATGACAATGTAATGTAATCCTGCAAAATACATGGAAACTACCTTAGTAAATATAGATTATTACAAGTAATGAAATAGCCTCAAAAAAAAAGAAAAAAAAAATTTGATCTTAAGATATTATTTAAGTAGGTCACATCTTAACTTGGTAAATGGGCTTTTGTGTCCGTCCGTCCGTCCCCCCCGCCCCCCCAACACACAAAACAAAAGNTATTTAAGTAGGTCACATCTTAACTTGGTAAATAAGCTTTTGTGTCCGTCCGTCTGTCGTCCCCCCCGCCCCCCAAACACAGAAACAAAGATCTATTTTCACTTTGCTAAGCTTTAGGTTTGTTTTTTTTTTGAAAAATACACTTAAACCTATAACTAACTAGTTTAAATATTAATTATTTTAGCTACTAAATTTTTCATCAAAGAACTGTAAAGTTTATCATTAGGTACATAAAAGCAATAAATACCTAAAGGATGATTATGTAAAAGCAAGGATTGGAGACCTGAAGACATACTATAGTAATCCAGTAAATAAAAATCAAAAGTATATTTCATTCCAGTGTTGCTGTGGAACTGCTGCCTGAGTGCAAATCAGATTATTTTTCTCTGCCGTTGCCAAGGTGTTGTAGTCTGTCTGGGACAATCCATCAGAACTGACAGTGTTGGTATGCAGACACAGTTCTCCCTTATCAGAAAAATAATAATATTTGGGCAAGGACCACAAGTGGCAAACAATTTTAAAAACATACTTTTACTCTCAAAATGCTACCAACAGCAAGATATTAGGTGTATAGTACTGACAAAGCCAAATCCATTATGGGAACTGTCATTCAAACAGGTTAAAGGCAATAAAAAACCCCACCACACACACACACAGAAAACCACAAAAAAGCCAGTGTAAGGAAAAAATAGGTACTGCAGTTTTCTCAGGACTTACAAGCATTTATCAATTGATGTTAACGCTGAATCCTATCAACTCACTTTGAAATACTGAGGTAGCTTTTAAAACACACAGCAAGTTAAAGCTGTGGTGTTATTAATGTTGAATGTTATTTTGACTGTCAACTCTGAAAAGATGTCTGGTTTATCCAAATTAAAAAAATCCATTAAAGAGCATTCACATTTTTCTGAGATAGAGATTCAAGTTTAAAGCATGCAATGAAAAGCTTTCAGGTTCCAGCTCCCGAGGACATTTGAAGAATTAAGCCTTTACAACAATTACAACACTACCAACTCAATGAAGATATGTATTTTATTCTTTTTAATGCAGATAAGTCAAAAATCAAAATATTTTGAAAAAAAGGTCTTGAGAAAATAATGATGCCTTTTGATAATATAAGAGCGTTGCTTGTGGTATGTTTCAACCAAGTGAACACCCGGCAGTCTCACGCTGAGGACAGTTCTGATACAACAGCTGACTCTGCTCTGCCAGCCTTCCAAAGGCCTGGCCTCCCCTACAGAACCAGGTACGGGATGCTGAACAAGAAAGGTACGTTCCCTCATCCCTCCTGTATTAATACAATGGTAATAAAATTCAGATCTGTACATAGAAAGTCCAAATGCCCTCACTTATCTGGAAAATGCAAATTTTAAAAACTTCTTTTTAAAATAGATTTAAATAAAAACCCCTATTTTATGGAGTATTCTACAGGCTTCAAACCACCACTTAACATGGCATGATAGAATGGCAGCTCTGATTTGACACATCCTATTGAGAGCTGAAATGACTTGCAGCTAAAGAGCAGGAGCAGTTGACGTACTCCAGTATGACAATTACACAAGCTTCAAAAGACCAACAACTTGGACAATGACAAGATCATGGTAACAGATGCCAGTCCTTCACTCTGTTCTGCACAGTCCTGCCAGGGTTACATAGTTCTGCTTCCAGTCTCCCTCTCATTCTGCAGCTACCAGGACTCCAAACCCTCTCCCCAGCCCAATTCTTCTGACCCCAGTTATCAATCCACTGTTCAAACGGGGTATTTTGAAATGTCAGCAATGGCCAGCATCTCCATGTACAAGTCATGCCCCTTTTTTAGCAAACACTGCAGGTACCTGTGTCAGGAGTGCTTTCTGCTAAATATATCTGACAGCCTAAGTCAGCCTCCCCTCCAAATAAACTCTGTTGTATTCACTGAAATCACTGCTGAGTACATCCCTCCCCTTTCACATATCAGGGGCAAGGGACAAATGCAGCTACTTCAGGCACCTGGAAACACCAGAGAGAGAGCTAGACAGAGTAACTGCCAACATCCAGGCTGCAGCGCTGTCTGGGTAAAATGACAGGAAGATATTTTCATTTTGCACCAAATACATATTTCAGTAACACCTGGCAAAGCTACAGGGCATCAAATTAATTTTCACCACCTGCAGTGAAGGTGAGCAACCCCCACAAACTGCCTGGCTTCTCTAATAAGCAGCAAAACATAAGGCAACCAAGAAAATAAACCCCTTATTCCTTCCCCTGCAATGCCTAGGGATTGCTTTTGCTCCAAGAAGAGGGGTGAGGAACACTAGCAAAACCAAACTTCTGCTAGAGAGTATTCTGATCTTCGCTACAAGACTAGAAAACCCAACGTGTTTTTTGTGAGCTGGCAGGTGATAAAAGCTGCCAAACTCTGTGCTCTCCCAAAGGGCTGCGGGAACAGGGATTTTGTGTGCTGCAAACCCCCACTGACTGGCAGGAAAAGAGCTGACAGGGCATCCGCCAGCGTCACAATGGCAGTGCTGTCACTAAGCCTTGCAGCTAAGGGTTCATCACTGCTGCAAACACTAACTCTGGGAGACGAGAGTGAGAAAAATATCCATAAGACTATCTGTATATATCTGAAAATAGGGAAAGTCAAGTCATCCATGCTAGAAGCAATAAACAATTCAGTCCTCGGGAACAGAGTTTCTGCAAAGTGCTTCTCCATAAGATTTTGATATTTAACACTCTGGGAGTACACTTCCCCCACCACCCAATTCCATACACATTTTCATAAACAGCATATGGCAGGAAGAATTGTTATCTTTAAGCTGATCTCTATACCCGTATCAATAATTAAATCAAATTTTCCAGGAGCAAATTCATCCCTGCTCCTTATATAAGCAGATGATTTATTACATCAACTTCAGCATGCCTTCTCATGTAATGATTATAATGCATACGTATTACAAGACATAATCTCTATTACACTTCTTCTAATGTTTTTGAGTGCTTGATTTTGAAGGTTTTCTGGCACCTTTCAACCAAACTTTTGTACCAGATTTTCTGAGATCAGAATTCTAGCAGATGGCGTCATTATAAATAAAGATATAGCTTAAAAGCAGAGTTGAGAACTTTAGGTCTGTTGCAAGTGATCTAATTACTGACCTTAACTCTGAACAAGTTTGGAAAAAAAAAGAGAAAACAAAATGAACTTCTCTTTGCAAAACACCACCAGTGGAAGAGAACTTTGCTTTTGTAGTGAATTGCACAGAACTAGAAAGATCACCCCAGAAATTTTGGGTCAACCTTTGAAGTTGTGTAATGGATACTGTTCAGAAGCACATTTTAAACTAGATGAACTTTTTGTATATCTGTGTCTCATCTCTTATGCTGCTACTCCTTAACCTTGTCTCATCATCTCTGCTTCAGCATTTCCCATTCCTCAGAGTCTCTCCTGGTATCTCATATATTTCCAGCTCTTTACTCTTACCTCCTCCACTCATTCTTTCTCTCCTCCAAATCCAACTGCATTAACAAGCTTCCAGTCCTCTAAGCCAATCTTTTTCTCCCATCCACCAACTTCACAGCCCTAATCCTTTTTCCACATCGGTCACATTGAACATGCGTACTGCTCACAAATAAGGTGTGTGCAGGAGCTTAAGAACTGAGCTGCTTGACAATCCATGCTGTCTGGTCCCTTCAGCCAGCTTTCAAAAGTATTACCTCACTTGGGGGCTGTTGACAAAGGACAGTATTCCTAAGACAGCTTTACTTCTATTTCATTCAACATTGCTCCAACTTCACTCTAGGCAGCTCCTGTCACACATGCTCTTATGTTCCCCAGGACACACAACACACCAAGTCCACACTACAGAAAAACCACCCAACATCCTGCTGAGCTGCAGCAGAGTCCTGACATTATACCAGCCACTTTGAACTGAACCTACCAAAGCCATGAATTCATTTAAGGCTCAGGATAACCACAATGGTCTTGGAGGAGACCCAGGACCAAATGCCACATGATGTGGAAGTTGCCAGGCTGCAGGAGGATGCAGCCCTTCCAGTGTCATTTTATCCTGATTGTCTACCAGGCAAGGATCACCTTCTTCCTTATCAATTCCCGAGTTTCATCAGCTACACAGCTCCCCATAGACTCTGGGCCTCTTCATTCACTCTCTTGCTGATTCTCCTTGCTCCTCCTCATAACCAGCTATTTATCCCTCTAAATTACCGACAAGCAACTTAACCAAAGAGAAAACTTCCCTTCCCCTCTAAACCACCAGTTCTTTTGCCAGGCCCCAGACTTGGCTGGCCCTAATAGCTTATTCCTATAATGACAAATGAAGCCTTTCAGACACCTGGAGGTGTGATACAGGATGCGCTCAGTGTAGACACAGTATTTGTTACACGTTATGTGTTGCTACTGAAAATGGACAAACTGAAATGTATTGAAGGTTCTTTAACTCAGGCAGTAATAAGCAAATGTTCACAGACACAGCAAAATACAAAGCTTTGACAGAAAGGGAAAGGTTTCTAAATAAAAAACTGTCACTTCAGAAGTGATTGAATTACTTTGGCTGAAGTTTTTCAAACAAATTTAGCTTGCAGCACACTAGTGCCAAACAGCTTTAAAAACAGATAGCACTAACAATCCCTCTCTTAATAATCAAGGGTGGCACATGATCAACTGTTAGAAATTATATTTATTTCATGCAACTTGATATTACTGTGCCCATAAGAATTAAAGTAACTCAAAATAGGAATGAATGCATAAAAATCTAATCTCCAGCTTTAAACAGAGCTCTAGTTTTATCTAAGAATTGTGTAAGTTTCTTCAGGTATACTTACCATCAAAGTGTTTAAGTATTCAAGTATGACAGTTGTTCTCAGCTGCTTTTAAATACCACTGGAGGAAAGGCTGCACCCAGAACTGGTGCAGAACAAAGCTTGCTCAGATGGCTCAGCAGCATTTGCTGTGCTCAAGCAATACCTGACTTTCAGCTCAGTGTTCCCACATTCTTAGGAGCGTACTTTGGATTCAGGACTGCAGCAAGAATAAGCATTAAGCAGCAGATTATCCTTTACTATATGCATACGTGTCATCCACTGAAGTGACTAGGGAAGCAGCTGGGATCCTTAGAGCCTGCACTTAGACCCTGCTAACCACAGCCCCAGGTCTGGGCAAGACACAGACCCTTGCAAGAAGCCCAGCACCAAGGAGCAACCCTGAGCAGCTAAAGGAGATCTCCTTTGCTGTCTGTAACATAACAGTGCCAGTAAGGAGAGCTTTGCATTCAAAAGCAGCACACTGGAAGTAAAATTAGCTCAAAGTGCTGGATCGTGACTTGGCATCTAATCACTGCACCATCTTGCATGATTCACCAAATCAAGAACTCCCAAGTGGCTGACCTTAACAAAAGCTAACCTCCACCATATACCTACAGCATGATATTTTTATAGCTAGGGAATACAATACACACTGTTCAACACAAACATACAAGTCAGACTGTTGTGCATATTCTGTGCAAGCTCATTTTACAGTAAAAGAAATAATAATGAGAAACAAAAGAATACAATTCTTTCAGTTATGCAATAAGCCTTTCAAAAAAGCCCTTGAATATTTGATGGTCTACCCATGCTAGGCAGAGATTTGTATTTTAAATAAATTTTGCTAAATTCTGCCCTCCGCCTCAACAGGAAATTCCCAATATGTGAGCTAAGACCCTGCTCTAGATAAAGCATCATCTCTGTCCAAACAAGAACTATTTTTCCATTTTAAAACATTAACCCCTAAAAAGAGAACACTAAGTGACCAAGTGATTTAAACTGATGCTTCAGCTTTTGCATAGAGCATACAGGGCTTTTTCACATTTAGAAGGCAATGAACTAAAACTAAGGAAAAAAAAAAAGCTCTGCGTGTGAGAACAAGGTACCCTGATGAATCAAGTTCTCTCATTTAGATGCATACAACTGCTAAAAGTTGCATGTCCAGTTCTGCACAGACCCTCCCTTTGCCTTGGTTTAATTTCCCATTCTTCTGGCAGTTTGCTTTCTCTGCAGATACCTTCCTGTACCTGTTAATGAACCACACTGTCACCAGCTCCTGCGTACTGGGTTGGGTTCAGAACAAGTGACCAGGGGAAGAAGGTCTTCCACAGATTTTGGGTGGACAGGTTCTTCTCTCAGTCACCTGTAAATTACACAGTGGGGACTAAGACTACATGGCAGAGCCTGAGTAACCCATACCAAGTGAGTTGCTGCACGTGCACATAATGCATTCTTATAATTAATTGTTTGATTAATGTACTAAGCACACAGGATCAAAATACTCAATAGTAACCCCTCTGAAAGGCCTGTATCTACACCATTTTCACCAAGTATACAGCTGGTGTTTTCAGGCTATGTTTTCTAGCTCTCAAATATCACTGACAGATGCTAAACTTGTAAATGAACAAACACATTAAGGTAAGCATTTCAAATTTATTTCAGAAATAGTTGGCAATAATTGTCTTTCCACTCTGAAGGGATTTTTACAAAGACTTCTACTGCACTAAAAATAAATTAATCAAAGTCTCACTGTTGACAAGTCAAAAATCATAAGGAAAAGACCCCTCAGAATGAATTCCATTAAAAGAATAAAGTCAGATAGGTCTCCAATCCCATCATGACAGATACTCTGAGGAAGAGTGGTTTGAACAGGAAGATGGCCTTGAAGTAAAAATAATAATAATATTCTCTACTATATAATTTCTTGCTTTGTTCACTTTTCTGTGTTATTTTCTAGTGACAGCTGAAGAATATTGGTACCACCCCATGTACATTCATCTTACGAAAAACATGAAATTGAAAAATAAGTTATTAAAACTTAAGTTTGTCAGCATCTGACCATAGGCTAGAGATCACAGAGTGCTAGAAAGTTTAATAAACTGAACTACAATCTTCTTGCAGGCAGAAAGAATCTAAAGGAAAAAGAGACCTTCTAAAACAAGACATGCGAGCAAGGCACAAAGAGATCAAGTCAAATCCAACAGCCATTAAATCAATAGAAAGTTATGTCAGGAAAGCATGTAATCTTTAATACAGCACATTCTCACAAATTAAGATTATCTAGGAATCATTATTTGAACTGGTGATTGTCATCATTCTCCTTCACACTAACAAAATGCTGAAGCCAGCAGTCAGAGGCCATGGGTGCTTTTCTTCCCCACTTGTGAAAAAAGTGAAATTACAGCATTTCACATTACATCACTTAAGAGTACAGCATTAAAAAAAAAACACACACACACACAAAAACCCCAAACACATATTCTTATACTGCAATAGTGATACAAGCCTACTGAAAACCTGCCAGTTAAAAATAATCAACCTTTATGTTCAGGTTTCACTAAACAGACACTAGAGATGTTCCCAAGGCTGTATTTATGCCTTCCATCATCTGTCTGGTGGCCCGCAAAAGTCTTTCCAAAGTATTTACTCTTAAGGCCAGGAAATTAAATGAGGCAATGCACTTACCAAAAGAAAGGAGAGACAAACTGAAGAACAGTCTCAAGCTGGCTCAATACTTTTAATGAAACCTACAGTAACAAACGTTTCAGATATTTTCTGCAAGTACAAATGCTGTTGTGAGAATGTTTCTCTGAATCCTTAAACTTAGAAAAGCCTCACTTGAAATTACCCTCTTTCATCACTCTATGAATCACCCCATATGCACCCTTGCTCTTTACAGCCCACTTGCTGCTGTACCACACTGATGTGTCATCCTTAGGATTACAAAGGATGCTCCAACAAAGAGGCATCACCCACTGTTTTCTATAAATCATCTTGAACCTCATTGATTATCTTAACAAAGGCAGATCAGGCACATGTGCATCTTGGGCTGTCTCACACAGAGAAGACCAAGAACCTGAAACAATGACAATGTAACACCCTAGAATTCTGTACAGGACAATGATGACAACCTTTTGTAACAGGCTGAAAAAGACATTATTTAGTGTTCCCTAGCAAGTAGCACATGAAATGAAGCAGAAAAGATTTTTTTTAGGTCCTGAAGAAAGTGGGATGTCCATCAAGTGCATGAAGCATGGCCCAAAACGCTGATGTTGTATGGAAACATCATAAGATAGTTGTCTTCATTCAGGAAACATTAAGCAGGAGGGGAACATGTAAGGAAGTCATAAGAAACCCTGCTGGGCCTGACACCAAAGTTCTGCTTTCCATGTCTTTGTGTATATCAGTAAACATGAAATTTAAATTTTTACATTTCTGTACAGTGAAAAAAGCCCACTCAGACACCACACCTTTTATTCTAGTTTAGTATTCCACTGTTCTACCTTCAAGTAGAACCACATATTCTGAAGTCTTCTAACACATATTCCAACCACATTTTTCTAGCTAAAGCAAAATTTTCCTTCTTGGAGTTTTTAGTTTCTTAGACTGGGTAACTTGAACTAAAAAAAAAACCCAAACCAACCAACCAACCAAACAAAAACACAAACAAACAAAAAATTACATTGCAACTATTGCTCTTAAAGCTAAGTAGAATGGGTAAAATAAATGGTCTAAGTCATAGGAAGTCACTACTCTTTGACAGTGCTTTCAATTCCTCTTGCTGTAGCTGGGTCAAGTGCATTCACTAGCACACTATCATGGTTTAGGGTCAGGGCAGCCCTTAGACCTGTAACAGATGCTCTCTGTTAACCCCCCTCCTGTGGGATCTTGATTGGAAGAAAACAGACACTGTTACCATGAACTGTCCTTGAACCACGGAAAGAGTGCGAAGGGAGGAGGACAGTGGAGAAAAAGCAATAAGGCAAGAAAATAAAGCAGAGCAAAGTAGAGAAAAACAGGACATGGGGGGTACTGGGTGAGTTAGATGACACCCAGTCCTGCAGTAGATTTAGACACGTGAATGGTGCACGGGCTATCGCAAGTATCCAGTCATCACTGTTGTTGGTGTGTGGGGTCAGTGCAGCTTGCTCTATATAACCAAGGGATGGACTGGTAATAAAGGTGTTCGCTTTGTAACTCCCGTGGAGCTGCCAAGTCCATTCTTCCCCCACACCCTCCCTCCCCAAAGGGATGGGGAAAATGAATAAGAGAGAGACTTAGTGATTAGAAAAGGGAACTAGAACATCATAAGCTATCTGTACTTATTACTAATATTAAAACTGAGGCAGTGCTCAGTCTAAGATAACTGCTTTATCTCTGACTCTATCTCCACAGCCAGCATGCTACAGCATAGCTATACTGAAGGTAGAGTGCTAGAAATCTCCATCTTCAGGGCAGTGTGGGACCATACGCTGACTCCTGCAGCAAGAAGAGGGGTAAGCTGGTCTGTGTTGCTAGAGGCAGTGTGGTACAGGTGTGCCCAGCATCATTACAGCCATGTAAAACAGTTCAGTATGAGAATGTAGAACCGGCCTTTCAGATAACCCACGAAGAGCAGCATGCCTACTCAGGTTCTTGTGCTAGCCTTGGGCTAGTAAATCCTGCCACACCTGGGAAGGCTGCAAGGAGTCGGACTAGGTCTGTGAACCTCATGCTGAGATCTCAGGATTCTTGCCTGGTTAGAACTGAGACGCACCCAGCACCTTTAACTCCAAAAGGGCTTTTTAGATTGCACATTTAAGGCTTGAATGAACAAGGCTGGTTTGGATCTAATACTGAACCTAAGCCAAACTCCTCCTGGCACCTGCTGAAGATTGCAGAGCGGAAACATCCCATCTGGAGCCAGCAGGAGCCAGCTCAAGCCCAGGCGGGTCCAGTGCCAAGCCCTCAGTGGGAACCCTTTGCACTGCCACAGCCTCTCTGACCCAGCTCATCCAGCTCTCCACTGCGGATGGCCATTTCAGCCTCTCCCCGGTCCAGGTTAAGGGAGAGTGATTGTGCAAACAGAAGGCAGCAGTGAGAGCAGATTATGCCAGCCTTTGTGCCAGTGATTTTAATCAGAAGGGAAGGCCTGTGAGGAGCTGGAGTGTGCAACTATCAGAGCCACCTGATCTTCTGGGGGCACAGTGGGGGACAGAGTTGAACAAAGCACAGAATTCATGCCAATTACCCTCAAAATTTTAAGTATGGTTTTCAATATCTGAAAATATTATTTTCGGTACCTTGGACTAAAGTGTAAAAAGTATTTTGTGTCTGGAGGACTTCACAGTAACCAGGACAGCTTTCAAACACACAAGTGTTTAAGTACACAGTCAGGCAGTCGCGCATGTACGCACGTGGAAAACATCTGTCCACTCTAAGAGTGCCTTTCTATGATCGTACAAACAAAACATGCCAAGGTGTGAAAGGGTTTCAGGCAGCAGCAACACTGGTCCTTGTAGGGTGATAGAAACAGACAGATAATTTAGTTTTACATTATGACTGACAGAAAGCAAGTTTTCACAGTATAGCAGGAGTACAATTAATTCCCAGTGATTATTACCCTCCTAGATAGAAAGTTATACTTTTTTTCTAGATTAATGATTAAAGAAAAAGCTTAAAAATAACCATTACATTTTATTTTGAACTAGAGCATTAACAAGAGAAAATTTAGTCTCACTGAAAGCAAGCCTCACTTAATAATACAAAAGCTTATGGCATATAAGTCACTGCACTACCCTCTTACTCTCAGATCACCACAATCGGGGAATACTAAATTTCTGTAAAAAATGTCAAGCTAAAACAACATTGATAAACTATATACTGATAATAAATGTTCTCCATACCAAGCTGAACAATTTCCTGTTGAAGTAAATGGTGACTCAATTCCCACTCAGTGTGGACATTCCCCCCAGTTCTCAGTTTCAGAATCCATTGGATCCCGAGTGGGTGTAGACCATCAACAGTGTAACTGTCAGTTATCTCTATTCCAGCCAAACTGGATTTTCTTGAAGATCAATAGTATCTTGCCCCTGACAATAAATAAAGCCTCAAATTACTAATTTAACATTAATTTCATCTTAACAAAAAGTGTAACAACAGACTTCTGTAAACTTAGTATTGCTCTTGACATTTCAATCCTGACTGACTCTATGGTAGCAGGAATTTCATAACTGAAATTTAGACTGGTAATAGACTATGTAGGAATAGAAGCATCTTTACATGTGATCCCTTAGGGACATTAGCAAAAAACTTGGAGCTGGTATGTGCCCATGGAGAGAGCAAATGACTGAAGTCCAGTGGAATTAATGAGAATGACTAAGCTGAATTAAAAAAATATCACTTTCCCTTTCTATAATCTGCGCCAAGCTTTGCCAAATTTCATGTAGGTGTTGCGTGTGTTCAGGTCTCCATTTTCAGTAAGGAAAAGCAAATATCTGGATAATATACTGCAATGAAAGCCCTCCCCCCAAAAAAGGAGGAAAAAAATGACTAAAACCAAATGGTTAATTATCACACTGAAAAAGTCCATGCCAGCCCTCCCAGGGATAAAGATGCTTGGACATCACCCAAAACAAGGAGGACAAAGTAGATGCAGAGATACAGGGCTGAGGATACCGCTCAGAGCCACACTGACAAGGGCCAACTGTAGAGAACTGCAGGCCAGCTGTAAAACTGATCATCTGGGCGAGACAACAGCAAACAAAATCTGGCACAGGAAGGCCACAATAACAAATTCTGGGATGTATCCTGTAAATGGATTCAGTAACAAGTTCTGGGGGGACTGTTACTAAAAGATAATTTTGGCAGTGTAACTGTTAGCTCTTCAATAACATCAGTTCAACCAAAAAAAAAATTACTTAATTACCTGATACATTCCCACCCATCCAGCTCAGAACAAGGTGTTCAAACTCCTCTAGAAGTGATCAGCAGGGATGAACATAGAATGGTAGGGGTTGGAAGGGACCTCTAGAGATTATTAAATCCAACCCCCTGACAGAGCAGGATCACCCAGGGCAGACCACACAGGAAAATACTCCTGCAGGTTTTGAAAGTCTCTAGAGGAGACTCTATAACCTTTCTAGACAGCCTGTCCCAGGCTTTTCCTCATGTTGAGGTGGAACTTCCTGTGTTCCAGTTTGAGACCATCACCCCTTGTCATATCACTGGGCACCACTGAAAATAAACTGTCCCATTCTACTTGACACCCACCCTTCAGATATTTTGTAAACATTAATCTCAATCTGCTCCAGGCTAAACAACCCCAGGACTCTCAGCCTTTCCTCACAAGAGATGTCCCAGTCCCTCAATCACCTTCATAGCCCTCCACTGGACTCCAGTATTTCCCAGTACCTCTTGAACTGTGGAGACTGGGACTGGACACAATACTCCAGATGCAGTCTTACTAGGGCAGAGTAGAGGGGGAGGAGAACCTCCCTCGACCTGCTGGACACACTCTTCTTAATGCACCCCAGGATACCATTGGCCTTGGCCACGAGGGCACAATCTTGTCTCATGGATAACATTGTCCACCAGGGCTCCAAGGTCCTCTCCATGGAGCTGCTTTCCAGCAGGTCAATGCCTAACTTTTACTGGTGCATGGGGTTATTCCTCCCCAGGTGTAAGGCACTACACCTATTCTTGTTGACCTTCATTAGTTTCACCTTTGCCCAGCTCTCCAGTCTGTCTAGCTGATTATGACCACTAAATTATTTCTGAAAACAAAACATGTATTTGCACTTCAGGCCACCAAAAAGGTGGCTTGATTGGCAGGGACCAGAAGAGATAAGATAATATATGGCATAAAATAGTTAAGAATTCACATTGTAATTTTTTTTAGTATTGGCTATCATGAGCACTAAATGGAGGTTATACACTGGGCAGATAAAAAATCCACAACAAACCCTACAGATGAGCGACTCATTACATAAACTACAACTAAACTAGGACACAAGATGCTCTGAAGAACGTAAGTCTGCATGGGTTTGCAAAATAGTAAGACAAATGAAGCAAAGTATTGAAGGATATTGGAAAAAAAACAAACAAAACAAACAAAAACCCCAACCAACCAACCAACAAAAAAACCACACAAAACAAGCCCTAACTAAAGAACCAAAACCAACTCCAATTCAGAAAGCTACCAAGATGAAAAACTGCAAGACTGCATTATGTATTCTTGCAGGCTCTCACTTCTATTCTCTTGGACATCCACCATCAGACCCCAGACACTCTGGCAGTGTGGCCTTTTGCCTGACCCAGTATGCTGCCTCATACCTTACCCACGGAGCAGGACTAAATGCTGGGTGTTGGTATCTGCACTAGTGCAGGAAGCTTTTGGCAGAGAGGTTTACCAACACATTCTTCATATCTGCAGTGAAGTTAATTAGTACTAAGTAAGCACTACCATAAAAGTGCTTTGTCTAAATAGACCACTAGCTAAAATCTATTAGTCCTGTCAACAGAAGTAAATGAAGACACGTATCTCACCAGGACAGGAATGGAGAAGGGCTTGTTTGCTTGCTAGCCTCATGGTGTTAACCATTACACCTACACAAGAAGAGAGGATAATGTTTTCCAACTCAAGTCTGTTTTCCAACTCACACGAGCTCTGCTGCCCTATGTCACTGGCCAAGTCACAACCAAGCAGGTCTAGCAGAAGGAGTGTGCAGTTACAGAACAAGTGAAGCCTGGATTTTTTATTCTGGCTTGCTTCTTTCACAGGAGGTCTGATGACTGCTCCTGGATGGTGAATTAAAGCTCTGTTCAGTAAAGCATGTCTTGTCTGGCCTAAATATGTGATGTAGCACAAGATGTAGGAGAGAACCCATGGACGGCAGGAAAGAGGTAAAGGGGAAGGGCCACAAGCCTGTTTTCTGATGCAGCATCAAAAGTTAAATGTCATTATCTCATGCCTGAAGTTGTGCATCTCCAGGCAGGACAGCCTCCATTCCTCTGTGTTCACAAATGCTTCCTATAGAGTTCCACAACCATCCCCATCTTACGCTTTTGGTTTCTTAAGAACTATCTGGTATAATAAATTAACCCTTTTCAATGAACACAAGCCCATTTCAGTCAACACCAAAATCTACTATCATTGCAAGAGCACAAGACTGAACTTAAATTATAGATTCAACATTATTTCTAACTGCACCCAAGATATCTCTTCTCAGAAGATGAACATTACACACAGTTTGACTTAAAAATGTAAAAAATTCTGGCTCTAATAGATGTCAATCAACTACAAAATTTAAAATTTTTAAATCTTCCAAAACATAAAAGATTTGGGAAAAAAAAAATCTGTGGGGATTTTTTTTTTTTTTCCAGAAATCAAGATTCAGTTAGAACAGATAATTGCTCTCAAATACAACATACATTATAATGATGAAGTAACACCTAGGGGTAATGTAATTTTAATAGCTCATCCTCTAATGAAGTTTGTCTTCTAAGTTCTGTTGTATTTCATTTTAATCATATTTTAATGAGATTCACAGAACAGCCCAGTAAGATTGAAATAGGTTACAGTGCTGAGAAGAACTGCCTCAGGGTAAGTGGAGAAAAAAAAGCCCTGGAACAGACTCCTTGTCAGCAGCACATCATGCTGCCTTCATCTGACAGCTCTATTCTATACCAGCATGTCTGGGATCAGAGATGATGCTACACCAGCCTGTTACACATTTAATGAATCCAGCCCAGAAGAAGAATATGGGAGGACCTTGCTTTGTGTTTCAACTGCATGTTTCTTTGACAAGAAAAAGACTGAGGGAAACCCTCTCACACACAAGGCTATTGCCCTAGAGACAGTGGAGAATCTTTACATTTCCTTTCCAAGTGTATAAACACGAGCCTGAGAGGAACAGTGCAACAGGGAGTGAAAGATGCAGCAGGAGCAACAGTAGGTAATTTCAAAGCAAATTAATATACAAATCTGTATTAAACAGATCATTCTTCATCCACAGTAGTTCATATTTTCCTTACAGCTTTGCTGTAAAACAGCTTCATACAAACCTCCTGTTGATATTAACTAGAATAAAAAACAGAACACGCAGCAATAATGGACACGTTTCCTATATTTATGAGGAGATGACTGACTCATTTAAAAGCTGTCCCACCAGTAAATAATGCAATGAACAGATATTACTGGTGCTAACTTCATAAAAATTGAAAACAAGGCTGGACAAGTGGGTCTGATAATGATAGAAGTAATATGATGGCAGGAACCAAAAGATAAACAATTAGCACTCTTAACTTTCAGGAAAGCAAAAAAAAAAAAGAAGGAAAGAGCTTTCTTCTCTCCCTTCATCCTCAAAGGCAATTTTAATCTCTACTTAATATTTATTCCAGCAAGCTCCAATGCTTTTCTATGAACTATGCACAAACAATGTGATCCCAACCTCTGTCAGAGGACAGGGACTTAAAGGCCATGCCCACACTAGATTTTAAGCTCAGGTTGAAGTCCTTGACTTGATAGGGACAATTCCCATTTAGGGGCAGCTGAGAGTGCCCAGACTGGCCTCAGCCTGGAACCAGGATCCCCAGGGTAGATTTGCCCATAGGTTTCTTTAAGTGCTTCTCCATCCCCTGTCCCTGCTCCAGCTGGATAACTGTACTCATGCTTGTGTAACTCCACAAAGTGGGTGGAAGAGTCCATGAGAAATCTGTCTGGATCCCTGAGGCCACAATTCTTCTCTGTGACTGGCCATGACAGCTCAGATCTCAAATGTGTCTAGAGCACTAACGCTTTCAGTAAAAATATTGGCTGCCCTGGTTAGTAAGGAAATATGATAATGGAGGGTTGAGAACAGGCAGGGCATCTGTTGAAAAGAGTAGACTGAGATACAGTATTATATAAAGCCTTAGAGCAAACAGAAAGCTGTATCTACAAAAAGCCTTTTCAGACAAAAATACTCTGTCCAAAGCAATATCCAACCTCTTGGCCTTATCCATTATCTAGAGCAGCATTTCCCAGCAGTTTAACTCTCTCTGCAAGCCTGTTTAAACTCAATATCCACACTTCCCCAGACTTCTTCCAGAAGATGCTGGCAAGGTCATTTTAATTCAGGCTTCAGGCAATATTAAGGCATCTTTTCATGTCACTCAGATGTTTAAACTCAAAGTCAACTGTGTCATGTTGGCCACCTCTCCTTGAATACAACCTACCCTTTGCCTTTATAATCTTAACTCCGGACATAGCAAAACTGAATCTCCCTCTCCTTACTACACTTTTTTAGGTTATGGCTTTGTTCCTCCTTATACATTCAGATGTACATCTGTAGTAACAGATGACAGAACTAAAACTGCCATTTTATCCCATCTTTCCACAGGGACGTTCAAGAGTCCACTCAAATGAGAGGGAATGTAACACACCGTTATGCACAACATGCTTTGTTCCCAAAGTTGATGTTCAGTTACATGTAAATCTACATTATAATTTCAATATATGGAAAAAGTTACAATTCAAAGGTATTTTCTCATTCTCATTTCAAATTTTCTTAACCCAATTCTCCCCATGTGTTTTTTCTCAAAATTTTTGCATAGCTCTCCTCTGCAGTCTGTTTCTTCTCTCAATACAGCTGAAAATAGTTCTCTGCTTTTTCCACACAACTATTTGAAAGGAATCTTTTGTTATATTGCCATTACCAGTCACCATCCCTTAAGAGTTCTGAGGTTTCATTTTCTGACTGCCTCCAACTGTCTTGGTCTTTCTTACTGTCTTCCCTAGTGAAACTCTTACACTTCTATTGACTAAGGAAAGGAGGGGAAAAAGAAGAAAAGATGACTATTTGCAATTTACTGGAAACTTGAATCATAAAAAAATACAAAACCATAGATACATTACTGCAAACAATTACTGCCAGTCCAACTCAGCACATAACCAATGCACTGCAAAACCAGAAAAGCCTCTATACATGCAAATATTTAAAAAGAAGTCTGAATCAGTCAGCATTCTAAGCATGACTACACAGAGCAGCATTGCTGTCAGGCTGCCCTGAAGTTACAGCTATTTTGATACAAGAAGTTGGAAATGCATTTAAAAGTCAAGCATGCTCATTGAGAGCACTGATCAAAACACCTTCCCTCAGCCCCACAGCCTGAGCTGCTGCTTTCCCCACCTCCTCCACAGCCTGGTTTTGGGACCTGGTAGCTACGATGATACACCATCACTCCACAGACACTTTGTGACTTGGCAAACTTGAGATATTTTAGGTTTTATGACGCAAAGGCAAGTAACATTTGATAAAAGAATGAGCACAGAGTGATCTCAACTATCATCATACATTAAATCAAACAACTGAAGTGGAACAAGTGTCTGTATAAAAAAAAAATGTGGCTACTATTAAATGATTACATCTCTGGGGGAGAGAAAGCACATGCTTTTGAATAGTGCATTTATGTCATAAGTAATTAAAATAAAAGTCCTAAGTCAATCCAGGTATGCATTTCCATATTATAACAAGGTCATTTTAAAATGTGAACCAAACATTAAAGATGTTTTGCTATTCTGGATGGAAAAATCAGCCATCAGACTTGCAAGTACTTTATTAAAAATAATTTTCAAATCCTAATATATAGTACGAGACCTTGAAAAAGTCATTGATTAGTACACAGCTATGAATTTCCTCCCAACTATTTCCAACAAGCTGCCGCATAGATCTCAGCCATACCATTCTTCATTCACTGTTCTCCCCGCTCCCCATTCTGAGTTCCAGTAGCCTACAGTAACTGGGGTCTGACTTCGTCTGTATTTTTGGACACCAAGCAAGTTAAAACCACAGCAACCAGGAGACAGAAATTACCCAACAGCAGTTACTCCTACTGAACACTAGTTGCTAAATGCGGACTGGAGAGGGAAAACCACAGCATTGGAGCCTTCATTACTGAGTCTGGTTATGATGTGCAGCTTTAAAAACTCTAATGAGGTAATCATGTCATACAAGGAAGGAAGGGAGGCTGTCCTGAGTCCTGCAGTGATCCATACTCAGGCTTATGCTGTTCAATGTTCTCAGAAATGACCTGGAAAAGGAGCACATCCTGAGTTCCCAGATCTTCCCGACTGTAAAGACAGACTGACCACAGATGTCAAAAGGGCAACTGAAGGGCCTTGCAGTACCAAAAAAAAAAAAAAGTATAAGAAAGCCAAACAAAAAAAATTAGCTATACAATGAATTCTGAAGTAACTTCTATTAAAACAGACAAACAAACAAAAAACCACAAAAAACCACACCATAAACACCCCACAAGAACCCGTAAGAATGAAGTACTGGGTTTATGATCAGTGTTTGTAAGAAAGGTCAGTGCAACCCCCATCACTGGGTGGAGAAACAAACCAGGTATTGGGAAAGCAGCAGAGAAAGGTAACATGATTTTTATGTATACTGTGTATACATAGATGATATTTACAGTATAATCCATGATCCAGTTACATCTGTATTGTGTGTAATTTTTGCTCTCCCTCCATCAAAAGCCTCTTCTGTTCTTCAGATCTCAGAAAAACAAGCTACAGTCACATTTGACATTATTTTTGAAAACAATCTTCCAGTCCTGTCTTCTCTCACGTACAGAAATTTTTACTTCTCTTATTAGAAATAACACAGTATCATCTTAATAGATTATTTTAATAGACAAACAGAAGTCTGCAAAACTGGCTCTAGGAGACATACTTTCTTACTAAGACTCACCAAAAAGCATGATGAACTAATAGAATCCAACTTCTGTTTTCTCAAAATAGTTATGGAAGAGATCATATTAAAAGACACCACTTGCTGCTGAAAAAAGAATTATGCTAAATATTCCCTCTCTTAGAATACATTTAGCACTTCTGTTAAGCAGTGATACCAGTTTTTCCTCACATCTCTGACAAAGCGACTGGAATAAGCAGTGGTCTTCAAATTAATTTATAGCAGCTTGTTACTGACCATTAACAAGCTCAGACATAAAGACAGCTCAACATGCTTGTGCAGAGACTTCCTAGATGCACGAGAGCCCAACATCAGCTAGACGTACACTTACATTTCAGACTGACCACAGCAGTAACTCTGCTAATCACGGAGATGAAAGGATTTGCAGTCTGTTGGAAAAGAGAACAAAGACCCATGGCTACAGGAGAAAAGCTCCCTGCTCACTGGGTTAGGATGTTTCATTTGCAGTATTTGAAGCAAAACAGCTTGTCAGGAGGTTTTTGACCACCCATTCGCTTTCATTTCACAGTGGAATTAGGTGATATTATCTATAGTTAATTGTTGCAATTCGTAGAACAGGCTGAGTAAGCAGTAACCTAGGCTGAGCCACACTGGTTTAACACAGCTTTGGAAAACAGAAGGCTAGATCATCACCATACTCGCATCTGCAGCATAAAACAAACCCATGACCTCTTGGTCAGAGAGCCATATCAGCCTCTTCAAGGACAGACTTCATCCAGAAAGACAAAACAGGCTCTTTAGGACAGGCAGGGAGATGAGGAAGGGGTGTCACCCTTTATGTCAGTGACCATCTGGAGAGCATGGAGCTCTGACTGGGAATGGATGAGCTTATGGGTCAGGAATAAAGGAAAGGCAAGGACAGGTGACATTATAGTGAGGGGTCTCCTACAGGCCACCCAATCAGGAAGACTGAGCAGATGAGGCCCTCTACAGACACATAGAAGCAGCCTCATGTTCACAAGCCCTGGTCCTCAAGGGGATAACACTCTGATATCTGTTGGAAGGATAACACAGCAGGGTATAAGCAACCTAGAATGTTCCTGGAAGGTGTTGATGATAGTTTCCTTCTCCAAGTGATAGAGGAGCCAATGTAGAGAGGAGCTATGCAGGACCTTGTTCTCACCAACATGGAGGGGCTGGTGGGGAATGTAAAGCTCATGAGCAATCTTGGCTGCAAGGACCATTAAATGGTGGAGTTCAAGATCCTTAGGGCAGCAAGGAAGGCCTAGAGCAAGTACACTGTCCTGGACTTCAGGAGACCATACTTTGGCCTCTTCAAGGATCTGCTTGGTAGTGTGCCAAAGGATACTGCCCTGGAGTGAAGAAGGGGACCCAAGAAAGCTGGTTAAAATTCAAGGATCACCTCCTCTAACCTTAGGAGTGATGGATTCCAACAAAGGGGAAGTCAGGCAAATACATCAGGAAGCCTGCATAGATGAAGAGAGCTCCTGGACAAACTCAAACACAAAAAGGAAGCCTACAGAGGGTGGAAGCAAGGACAAGTAGACTGGGAGGAATACAGAGAAATGTCTGAGTAGCCTGGGATCAGGTTAGGAAACCCAAAGCCCTGAAAGAACTAAATCTAGCCAGGGATGTCAAGGGCAACAGGAAAAGCTTCTACAGGTACATGCCCAGAGTGGACAGGCACCCTCCTGCTACTGGGGGAAAAAAATAAAAGAAAAAAAAAAGAAAAGCAGCTTCAATTTATGAAGTGATGTGAGATGGAGGTAGTAAAGAACTTGTTAGACACTCATTGTCTACCTCTGCTCTAATAACTCTCTGCTAAAGAACTCGCTACAAATGTAGGGCTCATTTGTAGGCTAGGGGGTTTTAGTATTGAATGTAAATATGTAAACAAACATTTCACAAGTGCTTGAATCTTTTTTTTTTTTTAAAAAAAAAAAAAAACAACACAAACCAACCAACCAAACACAACAACAACAAAAAAAAACCACCAAAACCTCTACTTCTATTTTTTCTTCCTTGGCCCATATATTTTAAATGTGTCTTGTAATACAGAAATGCTGCCAAATGTTTCCCTGTGAAAAACACCAGGGTAATAAAGGTTTGGAAGAAATATGGTGCTCAGTGTAGATGATGTCAACATATTTGAATGAAACTGGACAAATGCCATAGTGAAATACAAAAACTGAAACTAGTCTGGGGAGAACAAGTCATGCTTCCAGTTAAGTCTGTTAATAGGCAAACCTGGCTGCTGAGCACATCGGACATTTTAGCTTTCCAAAGGGAAACATCACCTTTCTAAGACACTTTCTCTCTCATGTCTGTCTAAGAGGGAGTGGCACATTTCAGACATTTGGACTATAAAGCAATGACAACAATGCAGAGTCACATGAAGCTGTTCTGTGCCAGCTGGGTAAGCTTCCTGAAATTTCATTCACTAAAAGGTCAAGAACTTATGGTACTGTACATATGAGGCCTTTTATAAATCATTTGAAATTCAACTGCCTGTAAGATTTTCCTTGTGGTTTAGTACAAAACTAACATTTCATCTATTTGCTTGGCAGTGTGACATGTCATCCACAGGCATTCTGCCATGCAGGAAATGCATCTGATCTTTTGTGTAGTTTTTGGAACCAACTGGCTCTCTGCCTTAGGAAAAAAGTTCTAGAAGGTATGACAGACAGCAGCAATTTCTGATTTAGATGGGCAAATCACATTGTAGCTATTCTAAACAAAGAAGCTATCCACCTTGCAAGACATAAAAACCATAGTAATTCATATTTTAAATTAATAATTTTAAATGTAAAAAATTAAGTCATGTAACCTGGAAATATCAAGGATTTGAAACCTGGTATCCTGCTGAGCCTAATCATGTGTTCAGTTATAATCAAACATATATAACCAGCAAAATGTAACCTCTGGTTTCAAAACAATCCTGTACTAAAGCCACAGGTAATCTGTCTTACATAATACTACTTGCATTTTTTAATCCTGTTAAAAATACTTGTGACATGAAATCAATGTCTTCTATTCACAAATGCAACATCCAAACCAGGAGCTGCACTTATGTAGTAGACATGCTTTTAAGCCTTTATTTTATGAGTAGCCCTTTTGTAGCATTTGTGGCACACAAACTGCACAGTACTTTCTTTATCTTGATTCTGCTATCAAATTATGGTCTAAAACAATTTGTAATTGTGGAGAAAAAACCCCAAACCAATAACAACCAAAACAACAGAATGAACAAGCACATCCCACAGTAAGACTCAGATATCAGGATTTTATCTGTGGGCATACCCAGCACACTTAGTCACCAGCTTCCAGCATCATCCAGGGACTGAAATCTCTCAAATCAGCCACTTGTGCCCCCCCCCCCAGCATGATGGGGGGTC
>VWZY01013532.1:409111-420417 GCA_013399075.1 Chloroceryle aenea | reverse complement strand
CCGCGGGTAACCAGAACCCCTCCAGGTGGAAACTGTGGACCGGCCATGAAGTTACCCCAGGCAGCGCCTGCTGTGCATAGGTCAACTGATAGGAGTTGCTTGTATACTTACATATATGAATAGCAACCCAGGTCAAGAATCTGACATTCACAGACACTCCCTGCAGCAGCCAAAACTGTTCCTGGTTACGTAGCAGACTTCTGTATATATGCAAGACAGTCAGGAGAAGTTTTGTTCAGAGATTAATGTAACCAAGAGAAACATATTGTGCATCAACAACAGAAAACATTTTGTGAAATCTCAACTAATCAAACTGAAGAGATTCCCATCACCATCCAGTAAAGGACCAACAGACACTACTGAAGAGATTAGATTCCCCAAATGAGCATTACCCAATTCAACAGAAACCAGTCGATTTCTTTTCCAATCCCCTCTTTAAACAAACTGTCTGACTGTTAAACAGTATCAGGAGTGCTATTGGAAGGCAAAGGATTACATTGTCTTTTTCACAGAAAACACTTCCTAGCCTTGGCCATCACATTAAGTCTATTGCATCTGCATCTGTGTTGTTTCCTTAATGGTTTCCACATTAAAGTTTTTGGAATATTACCTAGAAATATTTGTTTTAACAAAGTTGCACTTAACTAAATGACAAAATGATCAAAAGCCCAATTCATACTTCAGATTTATCCTAGAGGCATTACTACCATTTTATGTAGAGGGCAGAGCAGAAAAAGCTTTAAAGACCAAGACATTTTCATGTAATCACAAAGCAATGACACCAGATGGAACAGTAAAACCTCATACATTTCTCACACATTTTTCTCCATCACCAGTGTTCCTGCAAGTGCTTTAAAATCCTACCCAGAGAGGCTTTGAACAGTGTTTCCCCAAATGAAGGTTCCATCTACCACTTAGCATTACAAGTTCTCCGATTAGTCCAGGTGTAATCAGCTTCACAATCACAACACACAAATCAGCTTTTTCTGTTGTTGTTTTATGGCTTGGGGTTTGATTTAATTTTTTATTTATTTATTTATTTATATTTGTTTTCTTTTCATCTGGGAACTGGTGCTGATGAGCAGTGCAGTCATCACCTCGCTTTCCCACATCTTTCCTACTTTTCAGCTTTGTACTCTTTAATCTAATCAATAATTGATTAGAAGACAATATCAGCTATTCATGCCAAAGGCCAAGTCAGTGAGGATAATCTGGCCATGATGATTCTCCAAATTCTATAATGGTGCTTCCTTATCTATCTGGGGGATATTACCTTTTCTTTACAATATAATTGTTAACCTTCCAGTACTAAAGCAGCTGGATATAAATTGAAGTTTTCCTTTCCACATTCCCAATAAGATTAAAAGCCTCAAATCCAGCTTCAATAATAGCAGAGAAAACCTTTTGATGAGTGAGGTACACTACATGATATGCTTCTGAAAGAGGAATACTTACACTAAACACATCCTTTCACAGTTTTTAAACTCTGGTACAGAACAGTGTAACAATAATGTTTTTCTCTTACAAATACAAATATATTTAGTGTAGCAGGCTTTAAGATTATTTAAGAATACAAATGCTACAAAATGGTACTGCATAGTTATCATTAATTGTGTCCAGGAGCTGTAATTATAAATTACAAACTCATTAGGACTGGTACTGTATAGACAGATAGCCACAGCCTCAAAGAGCATACAGAAATTTGCAA
This sequence comes from Chloroceryle aenea, assembly GCA_013399075.1. Classification (NCBI taxonomy): domain Eukaryota; kingdom Metazoa; phylum Chordata; class Aves; order Coraciiformes; family Cerylidae; genus Chloroceryle; species Chloroceryle aenea. Next base: position 418,709 of record VWZY01013532.1, on the reverse strand, counting down.
AGTATTATATGAAAATTCAGAATTCATTATACAGCAAACAAAGGTTTTAAGATTCTTACTTCAAAGTCTGCCTTATTATGCTTAAGTATGTAAGCCTTCTCAAAAAGAACTTCTAAGTTTTGGTTTACAGTTCTGTGCCTATTACACAATTGCACTCAAAGCAAGATTTACACACTAATTACTTGCCTGTGCCTGAATAGGTATTTAAAAATCTATCACGGGATGACAGAAATAGCCATGAAGAGATAAAGACGACAAGGGAACAAAAACAAAAGTGTTTCTCTTCTGGGTCCTACTTACAGACTTGCAAGTGGTTCATTCTGGACTCTGTGCAAGTCTTTGTTTGCGGATTAGTGTTCAGAAATTGAATTACACTGCCAATGTTAAGTGACATTTTGTGTTCTATCAGAAAACTGATGGGTTGTCTTCCAGTGATATTTAATGTTAAAACTTATGGAAAGCTCTGGTTTTTGACATGTAGTATTTAATGTTGAATGGCAATATATTTAAAAGTGCATAAAATGTTTTAAAATTAAAGTAATATTTCAAGGCAATGCCAACACAATGTCATTTTAGTTCCCTTTTTTGTTAATTATAAAACTAAATTACTATTGAAACTAGGAAAAAAGTAATCTAATTGAGTAATTCATTATGAAATGCAAATTCATAATTCCACTAATCTGAAATCTACTTCTAAAAATTATAAAGTATTAGTCAAAGTAGTGTTTTAGCTCAACACAGTGAATTATAAATTATTTCACACAACCACAGATAAAACCTCCCACAACTGAAAGCAAATACTGAACCATTTTTATAGATGTGCATTTAGAAACAAATGTCTCACTCCATCCTTTACCATCCAGGATAAGTTAGGCACACAACATCAGGGATCAGCATTATTCTGAATCTTCAGAAACATGTGCCTGTACTAACTTGCACTAGCTTGCAATTTCATTTCAGCATTGTCACAGTTCAGATCTTCCATGTACATGTATATGCACACATATAGTAGTGTGTAGAATAATCACTGAAGCACAGATCAGGACACCATCAGTGAAAGGTCATTTTTTCCACTCCTGAGCAACAAGACAAGGAACAGACGAGCCATCTTCATAGGAATCTTACAACTGATTTTATTTTTGCACCATCTTTAACTTAATTCAAATGCAAATTCAGACAATGCTTAATAGTTATGGGCATGATTCTCTACAACAACAGCTTGAGGTTTTATTTTAGTAAACAAAAATCATAGCTCTATTCCCTTAGTAGCTATTTGTAGGTATTAATTAGACCTTTTCTCTTTGCTCTGTCTCCCCTCACTTTATCTCCCATACTTCCTCTGGTTTCAACACTTTCCTATTCTTATCTCTTCCAATCCAATTAATATGTGGTTTCATGAGCAGTCAAACCAGAAAGCTACATTTGTAATTTGAACTTTTCCATCTAAAATAATAAAAATACTGATACTTACTTCATCTTTCTGTGTGAAACTCCTCTCATAAGTGCAGTTAAGTACAGTTGCTACAGCTGGTGTGTCTTTCAATATATTCTAGTTGATATAAACAGGGAGGGGAAACCTCTCCCAAATCCTCAAATCTTTTAGGACAGCTTTACCTCAGAAGCAAAAAGAAACCCACTTAAGTGTCTATATAACATAAAGACTACCCTTTCTACTAATGAAAAGTTTTGCTTTTTGCCTGTCACCCCTTTAACTTCCAACAAATTACAGCTATTGCACATGTCCTCAGAAGTACTGTTTCTGACACTGTATTTAAGGGATGGAAACCCTTGTAAAGAGCTGTCAAGTCTCATAACTTTAACCAAATTTTTCAAAAAGCCTGATACAAAAATCAAGTGATAATTAACAGCAAGTCAAGTTTCTTTTTAGGTGCTTCTAGGCTTCTTGACATGTGTGTGTGGGGGGGGTGTTAAGAAGCTAGGACACATGAGTCAAGTGAACTATAAGGATACAAATCTTAATAAATCATTAATTCCAGTGATAATCTTGTGTGTCTGATGCTGTCAATTCTGCTAGTGCCTTTCCCTGAATGTGGTAAGAAACTCATATTTCAGTGCTGAGGGGTTGTGAAAAAGTACATAAAACCTTAGATGTAAATGGAGAAATTCTTTCAGATAAAAGTTTTTGAGGATGATATCTGCAAACCATCTTACGAAGGACCCCTCCAGAAATCCTGCTGTCAAGGGAACTAGGCCTACTGAACATGACAGTGGGGAAATTGGAAATCTGGGGAAGCTTTTAAGGCTATTGTGATGATGCTTCACCTCAGCACGGCTGGGAGAATTGAGACCCCCCAGAGAGCAATCAAAGCTCTTAAGACTACTGTGACTTTTAAAGAAAGGGATAAAGACTTTGCTTTCCTTACAAAAAATGTCTAGGTTGTAGAGGAAAGTAATTTAAAGAAAAGACACTGTTACCAACTTGAAATGGTGCACGAGCAGTAAATGTCAACACATGACACGCTTTGTCTACATTCATAGCAAGAAAGCTAAATAAAAATTACTGAACATCATCGTTGAGTATAAACTACAGTATGGCACACCTAAAACCAGCTACTTTATTGAAGTATTTAATTTTAGCTTTAACAATATTTTCTTTGATACAAAATTACTTTAAATGACAAATATTAAAAAGGAAAATAAGAATATGCAAATTGAGGGATTCTTACGAAAGCACAAACTATAATTCAGACAGAACTAAATTATTCTTTAACTACAAGACAGAAACTATTAAGAAGAGCCCATTTTCATTTCAAATAAAGATGGACACAGTCCTGGAAACATGTTTGAATTACAATTACTGGACTCAATATAAAGGTAAATTAGGGTAAGTTTAACAGTCATTATTTACAGGTCAAAATACATGATCTGATGAACTGTTCTGACTTCCACTGTAGGAATACAAAACCACAGATGAGTTCTAAGCAGATCTAATTACTTTCACCTTACAGTGACTAAATATAATATTATTTCATGTTTATGAAATTCTGTGCATCTATACTATGTTATTTGTTCAGTGATCATCTCCCTGTATTTTCGCAGGCACAGGCAGTCTCCTTCCTAAGGACACTGAGTCTGCCCTCTGGTGGTCACACTCACCTTCACATATTCCCACTTTTTTTTTTAAATTAAAAATGCACTTTATACAGCTACTGCCTACAAGGTTTAACAGGTAATTTAGCTTTTAGTCACCCTGAGCTGGCTTACTTTCCCGTTATGTAATTGCTTGTATTTCAACTTTATCATGCAGCAATAGCCCACAGGTAATTTAAGATGTTGCTTCTTTTGTCCTTATCTAGAACCAAGTTTAGACACCATTTTTTTTACACTACAGGAAAACAGAAAACCTGCAAAAAATCCCCAGAATAAAACAAAGTTTCAATTTACATTGAGACTGTAAATTTTGTGTTGCCTGGGAAAAGATGCTACACCTGTAATACACTGCAATGCTGGCTACAAGACTCCGAGGCCCATAAATACATCAAATGCTGCTAAGGGAAAAGACAGATTCTTGAAAGGTTGTTTGTACATTAAAGGCATCAGAGCTGTACCATATACAAAGTCATAGAAGTTTGTATATCATGCAAGACTGATATGGACAAAAAAAAAAAAGAACTAGGATCTGTAGTCCAGTTATTCTCACTGCTCATCTGACAGCCACAAGTTACCTCCTGTAAGAGGGAAGCAGTCATGAAGCTTCCTTCAGTTTTTATATTATACATCCAGGAAAAAAAATTAAGACTTCACAGTCAGAGAAGGAGTAGGTAGAATCCTCTCTCCCTCATGATTTGATGCTTTTGAAGAGATCAGATGATGTAAAGCAGACAAACTTCAGAAGAATTCAAAATACACTTGGCATGTAGCACACTGACATTAGATTTGTTGATGTAGATGTCTAACCAAAACCAGCTCATGAGTAGACAAAAAGCAAGCCAAACTCTACCTAAGGTGTATAGCTCAAATATGAAGGGTGGGCTCCTTCACACTCCCAGAGATATCCCAAATACCTTTGTAGCATTACTTGAACTAGGTAGCAGTAACAGTTCTCTCTGCCCCTATGCCCTAATCAAACCTATACCTAGGGGAGAATAGAGATACCTGCAATTGAAAGCTCAGCAGTATGTGGCTTCTCTGCAACAGCCTCAAGAATGTATGCTCCCCCTTCTACCTCCATAGCCATGATACTCCCCATCTGGACTTCATGATAAAGAATAAACACAGTGGTAAACAGAAGGAGGAACCTTTCACATCTGGTGGAAAGACCATATCCTGTCCAACATCTGGAATCACAAGGGCTCTTGTCTTCATGACTGTATTACAGACTTAGCCACTGCCAATACTGAAATTATTTCCACGCACTACAGAGAAAGCAATAACTGCCTCAAACTGTGCAACACATCACACTGTCAACTCCTGCTTTTAGTGTTACTCAGAACTTCATTAATGATGTGGAAAATGGGTTGCCATTGTGTCCTAAACCGACTTAGCAACAACAGCAAAACCTAATCACACTGGCACCATTATATTGCTCATAACTGAAAATGCTCATCATTCACGGAGAACACAGCTCTTCACAGCAGCTGTATCCAGGATGCAGAACTGACTACTCCAAGACTCAAGAATGACTAGAGGCCTCAGTTTAGCCAACACTGCATGCAAAAGCTCCATTTCTGTTATTTTCCTTTCTATTGGAGCACTCCCCTGTTGTAAACTTGCTCAAGTCCTGTACAATTTTGAAAGGATGGCAAAGGAAAATGAATTTATCTCCCTTTTCTGAGCTTCAATTTGAAATACCTAGCCAGGATGGATTAATAATCCACAACAATAAAATGACTTGCACAGCCTATTAACACTTCATCTCACCCAAGAGGAGAGCTGGATTCTGACTGTTTGTGGCCACATAACAATTGCAATTGCTTACTCCAGCTGAGGTGACGCCGACAACAAAAAATACCTTCCATTTTCAAGGAAAGAAGCAACTCAACAGGATTCATCTTTGACATGCTTTTCAAAATTCTTCCCTCCCTCAGGGCTGGTTGCACTTCCCACCTCACACCAAGGAGCTATTCCCTGCTTCATCCCATACACATACATAAATTGTATATACATTCCCCCTCTGTGTGTTCTCCTTAGAGCCCCCTTTTCTCTTCAAGATTTCCAGTGAATTTTATTCCCAACTCCCTCACTACTACGACTTCTTCCTAATGCAAAGGTCAGTAACACATTTTGTTTCTCATCCTTCTCTTCACATAGTGGTCCTCCTCGTGGACATTTTGCTCTTCTCATGCTGCAGGATTGAGTAGGAAGACTTCCCTTGGCCAGTGGCACCGGTGCACTGGTCAGTTGACTCCACAGTATTGTTCACCAGCAGAACTCCTCCCCAACAGCAAATCTTGCACAGAAGCTAGCTTTTGCACTCCTCAGTCGTGCAGCATGCCTTTGCATACTCATGGAGCCCTGCACAGCTGTGACACTGTAAAGGCAACTCCTTTACATGATCCTTCCAAATCAAGTTGGACAAATGCAGCAACACTGAAAAGATGGGAAAAGAGAAACTAGAAGTGAGAGGCACAGATCAGAAAGACAAAGAAAATCTGTATTCATGTATGAACACTGCCAGCTCCTCACATAGCAAACAGTCTATAGGAAAATGGGATGTAAGTATCTTGAGTGGCTGTCTGGAAAACCCTAACTAGTGACCAGAACATAACTCATACAACCAGGAAGTTATGGATCAACTTTTGCTTTCCTCAAAGAAGCTGTTAAACAGTAACAATTCCATACTTTAAACCAGAGGAAATCAAAACATCACATATACCTAACGGTGTGAATTATTAGGACAGCTGTAATCCCACTGGGACACATTCAAATTCAGCCATCTTACATGAGTATTGACAGAATTGAAAGAGACTACATTCATACTAATTCTCTCCAATTTAATTGACAATTTAGACAGATAGTTCCTTTCTAGAGGGGCTGTTTTTTAAAGTTATCACGTCCTCATAAGTTGAACTGGCCTTTTTTTCCCTCACTTGGCTATTTTTGTGCATCCGAGAAGCTCTGACTGAAATGCTGCTTTTTATATAAAGTTTGGCTGCTTAAAGTAGAATGGGGGTACTGTGAGCTCTTACAGAAACATTTTATGATTCAAGCTGTTATGCTTCCATACTAAAAAGTTAACAAGGGGAAAGCTGTAATCACATTATGAATTGAGCCATTTCAAAACCAAAACAGTGTATTCACAAAATGAATACTAAGATACATTTATCCCAATTCATACAGCAAAACAAACAACCCCAAAAAAACCCAACTGAAAGCTTCTTAAAACAGCTAATAGAGGATCCAGATGAACCTTTCTGTACTTATTCAACATTTACTAGAAGAGAGAATCTGAAGACCAATCCAGAGGAGTATTTGCAATGCAATTAGGCTAGACAAGTAAGTCTGAATGTATGCCAGCTGCAGGAGCCTGCCCTTAATTCACACAATCAAATGTCTAGCATGTCACACAGTGTCTAGCCTCAGTATCTCCAGTATTAGAAGTCTCATCAGATATGTACTTGTTTACTGAGCATCTTAATCGGTGTCTGAACACATATCTAGCTGTACCTTCTAGCAGTCTATATGCCAGTCCATCACCATCTGTCAGTTAAAGCTTCCACAGACAGAAGGAAAAAAAAAAATCAACTCAAACAAATGTGTTCAGCACTCAAACTAAGCTATCATTCACATTTCAATATAAGACTTGAATTCCTTTTCAGTGTTCTTCAACTTTGACCCAGCTCTACCCCCTCCTTCACTGAAAAGGGCAAAGACAACAGCCCAGCAAGTGGGACAGGCAAAACAGACCTCCTTTGTTCACTTTTTCCCTTTCAGTTTTCTATTGAGGTAAATAACTGAAAGCTCAGCCAGTAGCCCAGAAGACAGCAATATAGCTGGCTTGCTACTATCCTTTCCTGGTTAACAAACAGTCAGACAAAACTTATGGTGCATCATATTAATCTTATTACTGCAGATTAACTCTTTACAAATTCCTGTAATATTAGATTTAAGACAATACTCATAAATGCATAAGTTACAGTATCTTTAATACTAAACTGAACAGGCAACACACAATTTAAAATGCAACAAATTCTCACTGTGGAGAAAGTATAACTGAATTTTTTGAATACTATCAGCCCACTCAGGAAGGCAAAATCAAATTCATTGCATATTGCCCAGCAGACAACCTCCTACATTATTCCCTCAGCTTACATTACTGAGATATACTTTCTCTGTATGGCTTCCCATTTTACCAGCTCTGTTCATAAAACATAGGAAAATGAACATACTTGGTGAAAGCTAAATAGCTTTACTGTACTATTTCAACACAATGCAAGGTAAATAATGGCAATTCATGGTATTTGAGACAAATTAATTAAATTACAGACTAATAGCAATTCCACAGCTGCAGGCAAAACAGATTAAATTTTTAGGCTGATTGAGCTATTTGAGCTGTGCAATAATTTATTAACAAAACCCAAGCCCTTAGTGTATTCAGTGTGTTTTATGTCCAGATACCAGGGAGTCATTTCCCTACAGCAGGAAGAATGGACAGACTAGCATTACTTTTTCCTGACTTGAAACTGGAATCCTCAAACCAATAACATCTGTCAATAAGAGAGACATCTCATTAACCCCAAGAAATTCCAACCTGGTTAGTAAAGCTTCTGCTACCACCTTTTTGAGCACCAGAGAGAAACACTAAAGCACAACAAGCTAACAGGGGGTATCAGCAAGCATCCACTGGATCCATTGCTTCATTTCATTTCCTGCAAATGACCATTTTAAAAAGCTGATTTTATTACAACCCTTCTTATCTAACAAGCTGTGGTATATGTGATAATATTATCCCTTCTGCAAGAAGATAAAAGAATAACAACTAAAAGGCTCAGATTCTGGTGATCTCCTTCACCTTCAACATTATTACTTTTGAGGGGTTTTTACCATGGCCAGTAAGACTAATTACAGAATTAAGATAGCAATACAAGTGCAATTAATTGTGGATTTATTCTGCAAGTGGTGAAGAGGGCTTTAGCTCCATCTTTAACGCCAGCTGGTACACACCACCCCGCCAGCTGATGTGGTCACACAGCTGCACGCTTTCCCTTTAGCTACAACACCTTTGCACAAGCCAAGATGTGAATTCATTCAGTGGTTGTGTCAACATCAAGCAGCTTCCTGGTTTTGCTTCTTTACATTCAATATTCGCAGAATACATCACTTGCTCCAGTCTGTATTGATGCAGTCTAACTACTCATTTTAGACACCCAAGAGAATTTCACAAGTAAGTAACTTTCACCAAATTCAGTATCAAACTGTTTAACAACTCTCATCACTTGCTTTGCAATTTCTATTCAAAGCTAAGGACAATCATCAAATGAACAAACACCCGAGGTGTGTTCACACAAATGGTAATTTCAAACAGACCAGACAAATATTAAAATACACTGCACCTGCAAGTCAGTTCTCTGAATTCTAGGTCTTTTGAGCTACTATGTAACAGCATATTACCCTTCTCTTCCCAGCTTTTTTCCTTTGCTAAAGGCCACCAGCAAGATGCATCTCATCATATGTGCTGCTCTCAAACTCAAAATGAAGTCCAGATGCTTTCTGATGTTGTACACTGACCTATTCCATGCACAGCCCCCTATAATTACTACCCACAAATTATCACAACAATTAAATTACAAAACAAGTAGAAATTATTATATTTACACCTGTTAGATACAATTAAGTTTTCGGGTTTCATCTACCTTTTCCATAATATACCTAAGAACCAAAATGTATTGCAACACTCAGAGAAACATCCAAAGACAAGGAACATTATAAAAAGAGAAAGCCAGGTGGTTAATATTGGCTTCTTGACTCAGTAGAGGATTGTTTTGAATAAACAGTATAAAGCCGAACCTCTGTGGATAAAATAATGTCTTATCATGATTTATAGGTCCTATTGTAGAGTCACATATCACATTTTCAATTGTTTTATCTAACTATACAGACAGCTAAGAAACAGTATGCCTTTCACGGAGTGCTTGTCAATATGGAACTGCCTTATTGACTGGGCTGGAGCACACTATGATTTTAAATATTTAAACAGCTTGGCATTATTAATCAGATACTGTTTACACTTAGACTCTGAAGCCTTGGTCCGAACACATTTCAGACTTCCAAACTAACAACATCGATGCTGAGAGCTCAGTGGTAGCCGAAGGTTTAGTTAATTATTTACACTTTTTAACCAAGTGTATTTGCTGCTCAGACTTGACTGCGATTTTCTGCGTTAGTCGCCACCAAGAGGAAGCAAAACCAAGGGCAAATAGGAACAGCTCACAATCCATCCACATTTTACTGATTTATACGGAAATAAAACTAGCGTTGCTACTCGCTGCAAGAAATGCAGGAAACAAACAAACAAACCCAACAAACAACAAACAAACAAAAAAAGAGCCGCTAAATAAGCGTGCAAAGGCCGAACGGCTGCATCCCGGTACTTCAGCACAGACAGCTCCTTCCCCCGCACACGCCGCCCGCCACCGCC
>VWZY01013532.1:397121-408767 GCA_013399075.1 Chloroceryle aenea | reverse complement strand
CGGGAAGTCGAACGCTCGTCAGGACACCCCCACACCCAACTCCCCCCATCAGCGGTGCGGGCCCTGGCAAAGGCGGCGTTTTAAATAGACGCATTATTTTAGGCAGGCAGTGCCCCTCTAAATAGACGGTTTCAGCTAGTTCCCAAACTGGAGACAAGGATATTATTTTACGCTCTAGAAACGTCCTGCTGAACTCGGTAGCACAGCTCACGTGTGTGTAGTTAAACAGGGGTGTCGGCAGGATTGGAGCAATAATTTTGGCCATTGCGGGTACAACAATACAGTAAACGAAACCGACTTTGGAGAGACGGACGCTCGCATTGCCGCCTTCTTCTGGGGGGCGGTGGAATCCTCCAGGCATGCCAGTTGTCCTGGGGACTGCCGCAAATAGTGGAGCCATTCGCCTGCCCACAGGCTGTACCAGTCAGAGCAAAATCGAAATAGGTTAAATTTCCAGTTCACAAGTTCAGGAAGTCAGACACTGAGATGCAGTTGCTTAAAGAGGAGATCTGGATGGGACCATTTGGAGAGGAAGAGGCTTAGATGAGGGTTGTTGAAATAAACTTTTCTGCTGGACGCTCCTCTCTATCACAAAGTGCTCACAGCGTTCACATCCCTCTTGCATCTTGCAGTTCATTTAATGCACAGTGTTGGAAGGCATTTTAATATCATTTTGAGACTTCTACAGGCTATACTCAGTGACACTCAAAATTAATCCATGTCTACATTTAACATGCAGCAAATACAATTATCTGACGCTGCTGAACTTGCTTTTGAATCAGCCATTTTAGGAATACTATTTGTGTGTTTCAAGGTGGCGGCTTTTATAGCGGTTAACTCCTTACACATTTCAGGAAAGAGCTCTCAAGGTGAACTCTGTGGTGATAACTTAATAGTACAAAACACAATGCCCAGGATGAGCAAAAAGCCCTTACCCTGCATCTCTGCAGAAACCCCATTAAGACTGGCAAGTAAAATCTGAACAGCTGACCTACTGAAAAACAACACTCTAGGTGAAAAAAAAGATTCTCTAAATGATACAGCACGTGCATAAACATATCCAAGGGTTAAACAATAACTCAGACTCTACAGCTTCAGACAAGCTCCTATCAATCCAAGACCAGGTTATTATTGTTTGAGACCTGAATATGCAAAGAATAGATGAATGTGAAGAAAATCCTTCCAATAACCAGTGGGAAGGAAGTACTTGAATTTATTGTGTACCCCTAAATGTGCTTTACCTTTGTTTGTTTGCTTACACTTTTGGAGTTTTTTTTGCTATACAACTCCTATGTTCCCAACTAATTTATTCGATCTTAAATACAAAGACACTACCATCTAAGTAAACATTCAGCAGTGTGTAAACAGGGGCCCTGCAAGATTAGGATGTCGCCTGACTTTGCTTCCAAGCTCCTGTGTTCCATAAGAATATGTAGTCAGTCCTGGCTTTGAGAATGTATGGGTATAGCACACTGAGAGAAGGATGATTTCTCAGACAGCTGTCTTTTTGCATCCTTGCCAGATTCTCAAGGGAACATGGTGAGCCAAACCTTCAGGAGGTGGACTGAAGAACTGCAGGCCACTTCAGGGAAAAGACTTGAGCTCAAAATTTAACTTTCTTAAAAGGCAAGAGCAAAGATCCTCTTAGTATTTGGATTGCAAATGTACCAAATTTCATAAGCATAAACCAGTGGGCTGTGGCAATCCGCTTGGTGCAAGTTATACCACAGAAACCAAATAAATGAAGAGATTGCACTGTTGCAGGGAGGGTGTAATAAACGACTCTAGACTGATGTATCATTAGGCTGAAATGTTGCAGCTGGTATGGTGATACCTTATGATTCTCCTAAGAATTTCACCTCCCTATTTTTTTATATTACTGAGATAAAGAAATACACACATTCAATAGCACAAAGCAGAAATTTCCAAATGGTGGCATACATGTAACTGTCAACAAACAAGTAAATTCAAAGGTTTACACAGCCTATTACAAATTCAGGAGCTACTTCTGCTGGTGATGGCATCCACTGTTGTGGAGAAGTGTCACCCATACTGGCAGCAGGATGGTGGCTCCAAACAAAAAGAGACAGGTAGGCTTGTTGGCATAAACAACAACAGTCATTACAATAAACAGAAGTTGTGTGGCTGCAGGAATATTAGCTTTCAGATTTCTTCTCTGCTGCCTTGCATCTTTTCTGTAGTCATCGCTCTATGTTTTGTAGCATTTCTCCTCACTTTGCCTGCTGCAATTCTATCTGTGGATGTGCGGTCCCAAACACGTATCAGTTTTCATGTTGAATATGAACCTTGAGTCACCATTTACCACCACTGTCTACATGAATCTGCTAGGCTTGATTGTGGTCTTTGTTTAGGGAAGCATTGATCAGGTACACAACATATTAATTTAACTGATCTACAAAATTGATACACATGATCACAAGAAAAGTTATCAAAAAACTTGTCTGTGCTGGGTATCAGTTACGATCTGCACATTTGCAAGTGCTTTTAGGAGGAGATTACCGAATAAAATCTTCCAAGGCTGATACATTGGGAGAGGCTAGCATTAGCTGTAAGAATCCTTTGACATTTTCTTCCTAGACCAGATGTTTTTAAGCGATGTGGAAAGACAGCTTGGGTTGTTCATCTCACCTAACTTTAGATGTCTACTATGTGAATGTCTGCATTTGAGCTAGTCACTCTCTCCACTGAGTATAAAGGGAATCAGAAATAGGCACTTTTAGTGTATGATTCATCTAACCTATTTTAAATGTCTACGTTTAAGTCTAAGCAGAGTTGCATCCTAGAAATGCCTGTTTCTCTCCATTGACTGTAACAGGACCAGCGGGTGTCTTGTTCAGCTGTAAATGTCTGCGTTATGAGAGTCTTCATTTACTCAGCTGAATGCCACCCTGTGATTTTAACATGAGTTATCCCACAGTCCCACTGTTCTCCTTGGTTGGAGGTCTTACAGTGCATGCAAAGTACTTTGTGCAAAGTAAACCAGCATAGGAATATATTCCCATCAGCTTGTTTTTGTGTCAAGTTTAGTCAATCAGATGGCCGGGACTGAGAATACTTAAGAGATCATTTTTTTTAGGTAAAAGAGAGAGGTGGCCTTTTAAAAATATCCACAGATACCAGACCATGCAGACCATGGTGCTTTTGGCTGTGCTCAGAAGGTGATCTCAAGGAACATAAAGGACCATTGGAACTTGTCAAAAACTTGAGAGCAAGGATTATATAAAATACATATTTAATGTGATCCATGGCGTATTGCTGAAACTACATCTATTTTTGACAACCATATTCAACACTGTGAAATAGCTCAAGTCAATGGGAATTTGATAGTGATTTCAACAGGACCAATGTGTTATCTGGTATATGAATAAAGGAAGGAAGTCCTTCACACACAGCAAGTTAAACTGTCTGCAAACACCAAACACATTTTGTTGAGCATGATTAGAGTTCATATTTTTTCATTAGAAGAGGTTGGCTCATACAGTTAAAAATCTCTTACAAGCCTAACTCATAGTTCAAGTCTCTTGAAAAACTGCTCCACAAAGATCAAAAGTCTACAGCACCAAGCAGTTTATCCAAGGGACTGCTAACGTGCTGGATACTAAGCAGCTCCACTTTAAACACCAGGAGCTTAAAGTCAAGCTGTCCTTCTGATCTGACTTGTTACATCTTTCAGCTCAGCACCTCACTGGTTAACAGCACTTGTCTTCAGTGGGGTGTTTTCCATGATGGAAATGAGCTAGGAAACAACTGAAAGATTCTGGAAAGTGCCTAACCATAACTATTAGAGCTATAACTCTTGCGTCATTACAGTCCACAGTTCTTGTACTTGTTTATTGTGCACATACATAATTTGAATGAACTTATTGATACACACACAAGAAAATTAAGCATGTACTTAAGTCTTTTCAGATGACAAAGAGCAGAGTTGGTGAAAGAGTAAGGTCTGCTCCCTTTCCCAACACATGGTAATGAATTTTGATCACATGTAGTAAGGCTTAGAATGAAGGAAAGGTTTTGCCTGGGAAACTGAGAAGAAGGAGAGGAAAACTTTGGTGAAAAATTAAATCCATTATGTCCTTTTGAAGTTTTCCTTTAGTCTTGCAGTAGAAAAATGCCCAAAGGGCTTTTCTAGTCTGCTCTGTTAAGGTACACCTTGTGCTTTATGTCTGTTGGACCTTATAAGGATGAGATTAGTTTTAAATTACAAACACACAATTTCCCTAATGGCTTATGTTTGAATTTCTTGAAGCAGTTTAAATGAGAAAATCTCTGGATAAATTGACTGGCTCTACTAGGTTCCCAGAGGAGAGATAGCAGTTCATGGTCTGCAACTTTCTGAAGCAGAAAACAGTGAACCATCAACCTTATTTTTTTCTGCATAACCAAACGAATTTCCAAAATTCTTTTGTATTGGTCACCACATCATCATGATAGCTATGTATTTTTGAACTTCAAGAAAACTGTAATTACCTTAAGTGAAAGATTTTGCACTTCATGTTTTTATTTCTGTTAGCTGAAAAAAAAAATAAAAAAATGTACAATTGACACAGGCAGAACACCCAGGGTAGGAGGAAAAACAGCACCTGCACATCCCATCACCTCGATAGAAATGAATACAGGAATGCAGTTTGTGAGCTCAGATTTAACCGGCAATGAGGGTAGTTAATAATTCATAGGGTCTGTCACAGTCCACGCACCAAATGGTGTTTAGAAGCTGTGATTGATGATCACTGCAATAGCTAATCACTAGCCCTTTGGGAAGCCTGGAAGAGGAGCTGGATCCCCTGGGAATGTTCTAGTCGTGATGTCCTCTAGGTATGAATTGGGAATTTAAGAAGAGTTCAAGAAATCTGACCCAGATGAATCAAATATTTCAAGGCACTCAGGAAAAAAAAAATACTGAAAATGTTTAATGTGGAACACAACAAATTAATTAAACCCAACGCATTCATGCATCACAGGAACTGTAATATATGCACATTTAACAAAAGAAAGGAATTTTAAAATTAAAAGATGCTCAGATATTCCAAATGCTGACAGGTGATATTCTGTTGGAAATTATTTTGCTCATGCTCCTGAGACTAAATTGAGGTACAGTGAATTTGCAAAGATCCTGTTGAATTTGCAGGTGGGAGCCTCAGCGCAAACAGGAGGAATACCTTTCTTTTATCCTCTCTTTCCTAATAGAAAGTTGCATTGAGGCATAAGTATCAAACAGGTCTAGTTTTACCATTCTGTCTCTAGCAGAGACCACTGGTTTTGTGTTTTGTTTGATCTCTTTCCATTCATGGTATAGCAGCACAGCAGTTCTCAGGAAACAACCGAATGCTTCACTATGTCCTCTTCTGCTCGATTTCCTCTAACTCCCTGCCCTTTATTGCACAGTCCCTGAGCTTCATTATTTTTCCTTTCTTTTCTGGCAAGTGCATGTAATTTTTCTTTCACAAACTGAAGGAAAGTGACACAATTTCTGAGAAGAATGCTGGAAATAAGTCTTCTCTGTCTCACTATTTACACTATGCTGGATGAGCTAGTATCACATACAGCAATTATCGTGAAGTTTCATTATCTTCCATCTATGTGCTGTATGTCACCCAAATACATGAATAACCTTAGTTAATGATGTCTGAACCCTGGTGTTCACTCACACTTTTCTCTCACTGGAAGTGAGCCCTTTTCCAATTCACATTCCTAAGACTGTCAGTTTTTCATTCTATAACTACCCTTGCTCCTTCCAAAGTGCTCAGGCAGGGCTCACATTTAAAGGATAATCACCTCCTCTGGTGCTGGAATCCACTTCCCCGCTTTCTGTGATGCTGACTGCTACAAGAGTCCCACAGATTCCTCAGCTCAGGAGATCCCTTGAGTATTTTGAGAATTTTCAGAAGCAAATCAGTAGAATTACCAGCTCTGTGCCTTAAGTCCCGTGGCTGAAGTGACAGAGTAGGTGATACTTCATCTCCAACAGTGGGGCAAAATAGTTCTCCTGGTTTACTCAAACTGGTTAATACCAACTGAATTTTAATCTGAATGTTTAATAATAAAGGCAGAATGGAAGCAAGCCTAAAAAGGTAAAGTGTGCAGGTTTGTTGTTTCTTGGTGCTGTAAATCCCAACCGGTGACAATGTGGTTTATATGCTGGTGCTAGCAGTCACAGGTGTAGCTGGTGGACTCTGATGCCCAGAGATGGAGGCAAGGTGGGTCAATCAGCCTTAGGAGAGACAGTGGAAGCATCTGGATCTATGGAACTGATTCCCCAACCTTTTAATCTACTGCTACAATCCCTAAAATGGAGCCAAGAGAATGCCTGTACTCCTTATGGGGAGCTTTTAACTGCATGTGGATACATCCATTTTTCTTCTGTATGTGTCTGTACACCTGTTCATTATTTTCCATTACCACGGATCACAGAAACAGCTTTAAGTCTGAATTCCCTCACATATTTAAGTATACCAAATAAACATTTTATTTAGCACATTCAATAGTCATTTACATATTTGATATAAGAATATCTGTGATCAATAGGTGAATGACATTGTGGCTGTTTCAGTCTGTGCCTCCAAGCCAAATACATTTATCTGTCATCTAGATTTCTCCTCAGAAACATGGTAGATATATTACCTTTGATATCAAACTTTGGGTTTTTCTCCTAACCTCCACCTATGTTCTCAAGTTAGTTTTGTTGCGATTATGGAGGAACCTTCTACCATACCTAACATCTATCCCTTGGCATTTCTCTCTCTCTATATATATATATAATATTATGGTATTTTACCTATGTAAGAATGATTTTTCTCATTCTCCAAACAACTGTTGTTCTGAGAAACATTTGTGCTGATCTCGAAGACTTAGAAGTGCTGTAACACTTTTATCATTCTTTCTCCTATGGCATAAATTCAAGAAGTAACATGAAGACAGCTATCTTAGTCAAGTACATGCTCTTGTCCAGAAATAAACAAAGACTGTTCTGCAAGCCATTTGACAATTGTTTATAACAACAGCATTATGTTTCAAAATAAGGCGTGTGACCATTGAAGTGAATACTTTAAAACACAGCATTAGAGATACAGGGGCATCAGAAGTCAAACCAGCTATAGACAAGTCCACAGGGCAGAGCTAAAAAAGAAATTAAAAAATAAAGAGTACTTCAGAATGTGTGATAATGACATAGAAAAAAAAATTATCTTTTCTGGGAAAGAGAGAGGGAAGATCTTGAACCAGTACTCAGGTAGGAACTCATAGAAATGCTATCATACCTGTTGTTCCTAGGGAGGTAAACCAAGACTTTGATTCGCAAAAGCTGTTGTTCTAGATCTTGAAAGCAAGATGAGATAAGGCACGATGACTTGTCTGAGCAAAACTATGAAATCTTCTCAGAGATGTGGAAGAGTAGATGCAGCTGAGTGCACAGCTGACTATTTGCCACTGTCTACTGTGACATCTTGTTCTAGTAACGAGAGATGTACGTGTAGAGATTAGAGAGCTACACAGCTCTGACACTTCTACCCGAATAAAAGCTCAGAGACGTAAGATACTAACATTGAGCCTTCTGTGATCTGATTTGTTGACCTTCACAGGAGGTGACTGCAGACAAGAGGCTAATACTAAAACACAGACTCACTGTAGCAGGTATTCTTTAATTCAAGCTAAATAAAGGCTGCAGTGCGCAATCTCTATAAAGCTGTTTGAGCATGTCTGCATCAGATTAGAAAATCAACTACATTCAGTCATTTTCTAATCTGCTGTCTACTGTTCTAAAGAAAGGGCTTATGAGATGCAATGTGTTTGTTTTTACAAATACAGTCTGACAGGGTGACTTACCTTCTGAAGAAACACTTTATTCTTGTTTCTTTTTAGGTAACTAGGGAAGGAGAACTGTCCAGGAACTGTCATGATAAAAAAAGTACATATTCTGAGCACCTAATTAGAAGGTCTGTTTGCTGCTGTATACAGGCTTTGGGTCTGCTTTGTGCAGGTTCAAATTCCTTCATTGTCTTCCCTTAGCATGCCTCTGGCAGCACCCATAATGCTCTGGGGCTCTGGAGAAAGACCCAGCTGATGTTTGAGGGCCATGTTTCTCAAGGAACAGGACTCTTTCACTACTGTTCAGATCACCTCCTCATGGAGTCTGCAGTGATTTGAGACTGACAGCATGTATTCCATGCCACCTCCATGATGAAACCTTTGCCCACACAGACAGCACATTTCTGCAAAAGTATGTCAGCACAGGCACATATTGGGACCAATTGGGTTATTCCACCACCAGCAGGAGAGCACCCTCTAATGCAGCAGAAGGCTTGAGGTTTGGAATAGCAGCCTGCCTATGCCCATGTCAGCCCACACTGTCAACCAAATGTCATACAAATGGCTTGTAGGGATAGCAGAGCATCACCCATGCTTCTCCTTTGACTTGCTCAGGAATCGTGCTCCCTTCCTCACACACCTGAAAACCTGCTCTAACACCCCACAGCCCAGCAGTGAATCTAGCTTGGGAACTTTGTTGTCTGTTGTACAGTAGATTTCTCTGGGAGGGTAAGGTTGGCTTCTTTGAGGAACTGTCCCAGTCAGGAAGGAGAAGGCTTGGCAGCAGCTCCCTGCTAACAATAACTTCCCTACCAGCATCCCTATATATCAGCTGGGCATGCGATACCAGGTCTGTCAGGTATGCTCTTGATAGAAAACGTTACCTACTGTCAGCTGGAGTTTATTTGTTCCAAGGACTCCACACCTCTGTTTTTGCAATCCCTTATCAAAGGGATCTTATGCAGGAGGACCTCTTTACACTGCCAGTGCTTTACAATGCCTTTAGAGTTTGGCATTCTAAGCTTAACTGGAAATCAGACATTTCAAAATATTTTGGAGACCTGAGAAATACTCCTTTCCAGTGCTTTTAGTCACTTTCAGCTGACTGGTCTCCTGTGAATGTGGAGTATTGTTTTCTGAGGCCTGCCTGAAAGAGCTGTTGTAAGGGAAAAAAGCAAAGGCATTGTGACCTGGACAGTAATAATGATCTAAGTGTTCTTCCGTATTTTCTCCAAAAGGAAAGAGAAGTGTCTTTTCAGTTGCATTTTATAAAGGCCTGACTAGTCAGAGTGACTACTAATATGAAGTGGTTACAACTCTACTGTGGAGGAAGAGAACATCTGCTGAATAAACTGGTTGCAGTCTCCCAGGCCAGCAGGGGCCATTTGCAGAGAGGAACTGCTTGGAAGTAACACTGCTTTCTGGGTGTGCTGCAGTGACAGTACCTTTCAAACAACTGATACCAGTTACTGACAAAAGACAGTAGCAACCCCTCAGTTTTGATCTAAGACATTGTGCTGGGGTACTTTTCTTCATAAAAGCTTGTATGGGGGCTGTGTGTTGGATTTGTGCTGAAAACCATGGTGATAACACAGGGATGTTTTAGCTACTGCTGAGCAGTCAAGACCTTTTCTGCTTCTTGCCCCACCAGTGAGCAGGCTAGGGATACACAAGTGGTTGGGAGGGGACACAGCTGGGACAGCTGACCTCAACTTAATCAAAGGGATATCCCAGACATTATGACACCATGCTCAGCAACATAAAGCTGCAGGAAGAAGAAAGAAGTGGGGAATTCTCAGAGTGGTGGTGTTTCTCTTCCCAAGTAACTGTTACCCATGATGGAGCCCTGCTGTCCTGAGGATGGTCGCGCACCTGCCTGCTCATGGGAAGTGGTGAATGAATTCCTTATTTTGCTTTACTTGTGCATATGGCTTTTGCTTTACTTATTAAACTGGTTTTATCTCAACTCACAAATTTTGTCACTTTTATTTTTCCAATTCTCTCCCCCATCCCACCTTGGGGGGAGTCAGTGAGAGGTTCTGTGGTGCTTAGTTACTGACTGGGGTTAAACCATGACACACATGCTGAATATATTTGGTTCTGGAAACTAACCTCTTTTTTAGCAGTATTTGGTTTAAGTTGCATTATGATGCACCTGCTCTAAATGTATTGCTTTGAGATGACGATTACCTGAGAGGCTGCAGTTTGCTGAGCCCTGCATAATACATGAGGAAAATCTTTTCTTCTCTGAAAGAAAATCTAAAGTGAATGCTCTCTGCAGGTCAGACATAAAAAATATAGAAAAGGCATCACACTAGAAGTATTTTGTCTTGCTTTTTTCTTTACTATCTCCCATATACACGACCATTTCTATATATGTGAACCCACACAACAGCTGCCCAGAGCACATTTGCTTCCTGACTATTTCATTTTAGCTTTCCTTACTCATCTGTAGCTCTTCCCAAGGTTTTATGACATATCTAGTGCAAATTATTTAAAACTCAATCTGCTATAGTAATATTGTTGCCTTTCCTGCTGTATTCATACCCAGATTTGTCTAAATATTGTTCAGACCTGTTTGGTGATGGTTTAAAATCTAATAGTGAGAAATAAACCAGCTAGAATGGACACACTGGTCAAGTTTTGAAGTTATGACATGCTAATGTCTTAGTAGACTGTAAAGTAACGCTTTGAAGTCAGATTTAATAGTGTCAGTGGTTTTGTCCTTTGACTCCGTATTTTAAGCAGTATCTGATTTATCTGCCTTTCCTTGTGGGAAGATAGAAATATTCCCTATTCAGCTTTTAAACTCTTTAACATTTTCATGTTGGTTTTTTTTTCTTTACAATATAGGTCTTCTCATTTCTTGGAAAGAAAAGCCTTAGTACTGTTTGTATGCAAGTGGATACAGAAGCTCTGAGCTGACCTATTTACTAAGCTGCTCACCCTAGTTGACATACATGAGTGCAAAATGCAGAGTTTAATTGGCCTTGAATATTGTTTTCTGTAAATGTATGTGTGTATAGTATATATAGCTATAGGAGTATGTAAGAAAAAATAGGTAGATGATAGGTCTTTGAAAACACAGCTTCTGTATTCAGTTTCAGATGTAGCTGTCACAGACCCCAGGCAATCTCTGTTACCAAAGAAAAACAGTTTTCATTTATTTGGCAACTCTTCAGAGAAAAAGCTATGTTCACAACAATCTAATGGAAGTTCTTGCCTGAGCAGGGATGTTCAGTGTGGGGCTACGGGTCATGTACAGTCTCATTCAACAAGTTCCATCTCCCAATTTTTTTGGAAAATAATAAACAAAAGAGAAGGAATTTGGCTTTAAATTTCTTTTGAGTATTCTCTGCATGGTTCCAGAACAGTAACATCAGCTTGCAACTTAGCCTAGAAAAAACAATCTCGATAGCAAGATGAGGCAAGTATTATCTTACTTAAAATAATTGTGGCGCTTTTTTCTCTGGTATCTCTTACTTGGCACTTTTGAGGTCACACCTTGAATACCATTTTCAGTTTTGGGGCCCTCACTATAAGAAAGATGTTGAGGTGCTGGAGTGTGTCCAAAGTAAAGTTGAAATTGGCCAAGGCCTGTTGTCTAAGATACAAGAAGGATAGGTGCTGGGTCCTGCGTTTTGGTCACAACACCCCAGGCAATCCTACAGTCTTGGGGATGAGTGGCTGGAAAGCTGCCCAGCAGAAAAGGACCTGGGGGTGCTGGTGGGCAGCTGGCTTAATACGAGTCAGCAGTGTTCCCAGTCAGCCAAGAAGGCCAGCAGGATACTGGCTTACATCAGGATAGTGTGGCCAGCAGAA
>VWZY01013532.1:385913-396709 GCA_013399075.1 Chloroceryle aenea | reverse complement strand
GGAAGAAATTCTTTACAGAAAGAGTGGTTAGGCACTGGAACAGCCTTCCCAGGGAGGTGGTTGAGTCACCATCCCTGGAGGTATTTAAGAATAGGTAGACCTGGTGCTTGTTGGACATGCTCTCATGGCAGGCATGTAGAGGGTTATTTTGCACTTTTGAAGCTGCATTTGATCAGGGTATTTAGGGGTTTTTTTTTTATTATGGGTACGATTGGATTCAGTGATTGAGGAGGTGCTTTCCAACCACGAATAGTCTGATTTTGTGTGACTCTGTGAAACAGCGGGTAAATCGTCTAGAGAGCAAGTCTTATGAAGAGCAGCTGCGGGAACTGGGGTGGTTCAGTCTGGAGAAAAGGAGGCTCTGGAGAGACATTATTGCTCTTTACAAATAGCTGAAAAGAGGTTTTAGCAAGATGAATGTTGGTCTCTTCTCCCAAGTAACAGGTCATAGGACAAGAGGAAATGGCCTGAAGTTGTGCCAAGGGAGGTTTAGATTGGATGTTACAAAAAAGAAAAAATTCACTGAAAGGGTTGTCAAGCACTGGAACAGGCTGCTCAGGGAGGTGGTTGAATCATCATCCCTGGAGGTATTAAGATGTGTAGATGAGGTGCTTAGGGACATGTTTGGACTTGGCAGTGTTAGCTTAACATTCGGACTTAATGATCTTAAGGGTCTTTTCCAACCTAAATGATTCTACAATTCTATGATTGTCTTACTTGCCTGCTTGAAAATCCATTCAGAGGAGCTGTACAAAAAAGGCAGGACAGAACCAGATTTCTGATTTCAATAGAGCAGGCAGTGAGGAAGCATGGAGCAGCAGCTTTGCTGGAATTATGCCCAAGAGTAATTAAAAAATTATTTTTGAGCATTTGCTATCAAAATTTTGAGATATTCAGGAAGACTGTTTCCCTGTGATAGTATTGTGATGTTTATTGTCTTCGTCAAATATAAAATAATGGTGTAAGCACAAAAAGCTGTTCCTTTTCCAGTTTATAAAGGTTTGAACATGAAAAAAAAGCACTTTTAAATGCTAAAATTGTGTTTGCTGAACACAGGATTGCACTTGATGGTATTAGTAATCTCTCTGGGTTTTCTCTGTGGTTTTACATGAAAATGCTGTACTACAGCCTTTTCCTGCAAGGTAAAGGTTCCACAATGCCACTCTTATTTTTTATGCTATTGAAATTATATGGTGAAATAACTGTTGATGATATTGTTATGAGAAACTGATAAATTAAATGACATTGTAAATAAAAAGCAAAATTGCACTGATACTAAAGATTAAATGTGCATTACCAGGGATGTAAGTACTGGAGTGTTTCAGTGCTTGTTTAATTTTTATATTATACTGAAAAATTGCTAATGGCTCCCCCCTTACCGAAGTCTGCTAATTTCATTAAAATAAATAATAGAATTGACCTTATTAAATCTTGAAGAAAGAATCATTTTTTAAAAAAAAATTGTTCTGCTGATATACATAGCTGCAAGCAATGAAGGCCACCAGCAGAGTACTGGACCAGGTGGCACACTGGATTTAACTGGTACGTACCAGTATATCTGACTGCAGGTCTGGGAATCAGGAAGCTGGGAGTGAGGAGGCTGAGCAGCAAACAGGGGCAGCAGGGGCAGCAGCCCCTCGAGTTCACACCTCAGTGATGTGTGGCTGGAGCAAGGAAAGATCCTAGTTGTTCCTGCAGAGTCTGAGGAAGAGGCACTTGGCATGTTTATTTTTCTTAGCAAATTAATAAAATTACACTAAGAACATATATTACTTCTAGTACCAAACTGTCCCTCAAATGGAACAGTTCTGCAAGGTCTGAAAATTTGACTTATTTTTTAGGCAACAGTGAAAAAAAATCCACCACCAACAACAAAAAGCCAACTGGTTTTGCCTTCTTGCTTTATCTCTGAGTGTAAAAGACTATGGGTTTATATCACAGCTGTGCCTGGGATTGCAGTCCTTCGTCAGAAAGAGGAAGCCTTAACACAGCCTCTCCTGCAGATTATGTTTGGATTTAATACTTGTGCTTTTGAGAACAGTCTTTTCATGGAAAAAAATGCCAGTGAGTAGTAAGCACACACCACAGGATTTTCCTTCCTCTGTCTTGTGTCAGCCTCTATCAGCTCCCGTTACCCACTAGACAAGGAAAATGAAATTTCAAGTGAAATGCTCTGCAAGTGATGAATCAAAGACATAATCCTTATCTATTAGGCCAAATGAGAAGGAGCTGTTAGAAGCTTCCTTAATCCTATGGAGTCTGTATATATAAGGGGTTAATGAGTTCTTACCTGCCATATAGGTTAGAGGGATCCAGCTGGCCATGGAGACTGGTCTCTATTCTCACAATGCATCACGGAATCCCATTCACGAGCTCGGTTTCTCTTGCTCGCTAATTCTCCATATAGCTATACTATAATCCCACTCCTTGGAGCTTTAGCACCTTTTTACTTTATGGCTAAATTTATTTCTGATCAGTTTGAGCACCTTTTATTTTATGCAAGTGTCACCCATTAGCTTATTATCTTTCCCTCCTTGAAGTATTTTTAAATAGCAGCTTCTACCCTCCTTTCAGACCTTCTTTTGTTAGACCCAACAAGCCATGTTCTCCTAGCTTCTCTCTGGCAGCCTTTCTTTGCATCTGTTTTAGTCTGAATATGTCTGTCTTTAATACCAGAGACCAAAATTATAATTATACTCAACTGCTTCTTCCTATGCCTTCTGCAACAGAATCAGTATCACTGCTGGAATGGACACTGATAAGAAATGTCCTAAAATCGGTGATCACACTTTGACATGTAAAAATTTTATTTGATTTGATAATGAAGCATCCTTCAATTCAGATCTCCTTCTGCATAGTTAGAAACTAAGAGATGACCTAGAGGCTTCTTCTAACTTTGCATAAAGAGAAAATATTTTATGTATAGATCTTTTTATTTCCTGGTGTGGATTCATTCTTCCTGCCTTTCAAAATCAGAGCAAGGACATTACGTCAATTTTTTAAAGATTTGACATGATCACTTTCTAAACTAAAGCATGAACTTCCAAATTTTCTTTCCAGGATGCAAACTGGAATGTTTTCAAGTGGGAACACGCATCTACTCAGACAAGCCTTGTTGTCTTCTCTGAATTCATGAGTTTCCTGGAATGCTTATCTACTCTTGCAATTTCTTAGATTCAAAATTCCCCTTGATACCTCATTTTTTTCAGTTTTGTTCACATTTTCCTGGCCAAGGAGTTCTCTGGTGCATTGATAACAGTTATTTTTGTAGCTGTGACTGCTGACTCAATCTCAGTTTGTTAACTGGATAACCACACGGCCTTTCCAAGGGTATTTCTTCAAAGCGAGATTCCTTTAACCTGATGCTCTGTGTTTAGAGTATTCCTTCTCCCATTGTTAGCTTGACATTTTATTCTTCAGAACTGCTTTTTTCATTGTAGCCTATTTTCTTCTCAAATCCATGCTGCACTGAAATCCTAGTGTTCGAAATATTCATGATCCCTCCAAGATTCAGCTGTGAAGAGAGTTACCGTGTTGTTCATTCCATTCAAATGATATGTTAAAATATGCCAGTATTTGACTCAGCACTAATCCCTCAGCTCACTATCAGTAAACCCCCTTAATTTAAAATTATTTTTCCTTATTTAATCAGTCCTGATTCCTCTGCTGTTCTCCTTATTCCATTTTCTTCTAGTGAAGTATTATGTGGAATTCCACATCTAATGCCTTAATAAACTTCCTGAAAATAGTTTTAGGTTATAGTCTTAAATGCTGTAAGAACAAATCCATGGTAGCTAGGATTCCCTGCAAACTGCTATTTTTTATTTTTTTTTTTTTAAGTAACTAAAAACTAATTGCAGCTAGAGGGATAAAACTGTTGCACCTACGCATCTGAAAGTGGTTTAGAGGGGGAGAGCAAACTTCTAATTAGTGTCTAATAGATAGCGCAGCACTTGCAACACTGAGGATCAAAGAGTTTAGTTTGAAAGGATTCAATACATGCATCTTGTCAATTTATATACACTGTGACCTAAAACAGTCTGAATTAATTACTCTGTAGCTCAACTCAATTCCATGTGTACTTTTAAAAGCCACACCTATAAAAAAAAAATAAAAGAATCTGAATCTTTTTGTAGAATGAGCCTGATATTAAATACAGCCTTTTCTTCTTGCTCCATGTAGCCTTAGCCACATCAGTTTAATTAAGAGCTATGGTATTTATAGCCCAAGAGTAAAGTGGTGCCCCATGAGAGGTTTACCTCCTGTTGTTGCTATCACATACCTTCCCATGCATGTGCCTATCTAAAATATTTATGCAACTGGGAACGAGACTTCCTTTAGTACAAACCAAAGATTAAAATCAAGCTTTACAGAGGTCTGACATGAAGTCCAAACACATCTCATGTCCTGCTGAAGCTACAGACACAGGGCTTCTTCAAAGAGAAAGCAAACAGCTGCAAGTACTGTTCTGAAAGCAAAACCATACTTGTCTTCACTCACATGAGCTGATTAAATGAATTTAAATAAATCCACTTGGAAAGGCCTTGTAATATGGGGACAATGTAGATGTCTTAGCAAGTGTATTCTAACATTTTAACAGTTAACCAAACAGCGACACTCATCAGCCTAGAATGTAGTCTTAGTGGGTTTTTTTCAACAGAGCTGTAGTAGAAGCTTTGTAGGCAGCTCATAAAGAACTAGAAATAACTTGGTATTTAAATAAAGCTAAAACGAGATATTCTGTACTCATTCAAATGATAGGTACCTTTCCTGGTCTACATTATCTAATCAACTCCTAGTAAAATGCTGAATTTATCCTTAATAAGAGGACAGAGTACTTTGGGAAATTCTTAATGAAGAAAAATTCTTGCATTATGGCAGAAATGGCATTCCACCTGCAAAGCCTAGCTCAGTATACACACTTCCCCCACTGTCTGCACATTAGTATCTCCCAGGTTTTATTTGTACAAAAATTAAATGGAAATGTTACCACTGAATTCACTACAGGTAAGCATTTGTCTTAAATACTTAACCCAAAGGGCTACAACTGGAAACTTAGGAATTCAGAGTAATATCCTTATGGATGATGCCAAGAGTTTCCTCTTTAGCAGAGCAACAAGTGTGCTACGTATGGTGGTACAGGAGACTATCCTATATGGTCTGTTTTGATTTAGGATGCTGGAAACACAGCTTAAATTTTTACAAGGTGCCTTGATCAGAATAATGTTGACAATTTCTTTTTTACATGCTTAACCTACCTCACACCAATGGGAAAGGCTTCATGTCTTGTAATTCTTTTACAAGCTTTCCTTTTTAATCTTTTTATTGCCCTATTTTAAGAAACTCCTTTTGGTGTTCACAGTTTTAGAAAAATGAAAAGGGGGGAAGGAGTCAGCACCATACATTCTTTCACTTATTTTTAAGCTGCTGCAGCTTTTAAACTTTTCCCTCCATTTTTCCTCTTCTCCCTTCCTCACACTGAAGGACAATGGCTTGAGTTCTTATGCACCTAGGATTTATCCACACTGGGAACAATTTAAAAACATGGAGGCTACAGTTCATGCACTAATGACATTTACTAGCTCGACTGGCAGAAAAAAGAACCTGAGAACTGAGGGAGATCCAGAAATGTATTGTTACCCACATAAAATGATGCTGGTAAAATGAAAAATGTCAGATTTAAAAAAATAAAACAACACAAAAACCCAAATCAAATGTTTTCTTGCATAGTCACAGAATACTACCTAGTAACTCCTAAGATAATGAAGGATCTCAGCTGTCATCTTCAAAGTTCCTTTCAAAAAGGCAGCCTAATAACATTTCAGTGTTTTAAGATGCCAAGTATAGAAGGTGATCATCAAAGTAAATGTTATTTTTCAGTAGATACAGCAGTAGCAGGTCATTAGTCCCAAAAGGCTAAATGTGACAAATGCACTCTTTTGGTGAAACTGGGCATTTTATCTAATGCATAAACCACTTTATCTGCTAAATATTTTCTGAGAATCAGAACTGTTCTTTCTGGAAGAGACCTTCACGATCAAGTCAAACTGTCTACTAAGAGTCAAAAACTCACCGAGGAACCTGTCAAGCAATCTTATTTAGTGGGTACATGGCCAACTTGTGTCAGCAGCTGTGGCTGAACTCAGATTTCACTGGAGTCACCATTTCGAGGAACTGACGCATACCTTCCCGTTGTTGGAAATGTTGTTTCATTGACCTCCTATATTGGCGTACCTTTCCACACCACCACACCACCCTTCTTGACATAAGCAGAAAGTTGGAAAGAAATGAGTAGTAAGATCATAGTAAGGTCTAAATGTTAACTTTACAACTCCAAGGTAATATGAAGATGTATATATGAAAGTTAGAAGACAAAAGGAAATGTGTAATTTCTTATTTCATGTATCAATTGCTAATTTTCTTCCTGACTAGAGACACCTGAAGTTTGTCATCCAAAACTAAGGCTTCTCAAGTAAGAGTGTCGCTCATGAACTCTTTCAAGATTTTATTTCCTTTATCCTGGGACAGGAATAGCTGCTCAAGTGAAGTTTTGGGGATTGGGATTATTTTCAAATAATGAGTGAGCCAATCTGAAGTTATCCCGATAAAAACAATAAGCAGCAAGTCCTAAAAATAAGGGTTAATTATGATAATTTAGTATGCCATCTTTAGTAATCCAAATTATCTTACTCAATACTGTTATGTACAAAACCACTGAAAATAAAAAAAAATTAATTTAAATGTTATCTTTCAAAAGTAAAAGTGCAATTAACACAGGCAAACCTTTTATAAGAATGTTACATTTCTATTAAATTCACTGTCTGTGTAAGAGCCTTACAGGTGTATTATCTACCCTAAAGTCAATGAGGATTTGTTTTTCTGTTAATTTTGAATAAGCCTGGTAGCTGATAAATAAGGTTTTACTGCCACCATAATTATGGTACATATATCCAAAAATGCATAGCACAATAGTTTTCATAATTTTCAGGTTTACCGACTTTCAGACACTTAAGTAGAACAACAGTAAAATCCATAAAGTTCAAAAAATAATTAACACCATAAAACACTGTATCAAGTAAGTGTGCACAAAACAACCATCCTGAATTGCGTTCTCCAGAATTCTGATAGGTTTCCAAGATGTTACTTACCCCCAACAGACACTCTTCCTTTACAGTACTGAATGGATTTTCCAGAACAAGATTTACACTTACAATTTTTCATGCATTACATATTTACAATCTGGAAAGGAATGGAAGGCCTTCATACATATCAGCCTTTAATCTCATCCAGTCCTGAAGTCTCTGCAAAGTTGTTTTTTCTTGTGTTAATATTTTTGCAGCTTTTCTCAGTTTTTCTTCATTTCGTTCTAAGTAACGGATTCCATCTGTCTGCAGCTGATTGAGTTTCTCTTTACGACTTTCATCCAGAGGGATGTCTTCATTCATAAGAGGGTTAAATCGGAAGTAAGTGTCTGGAGGTAGCAGCGCATCCAGCATGGTGTGAACTTCTGTAGGGAAACAAATGAAGGAAGCAGTTGTATTTATATGAGACAAACGTTCTCTGAACAGCAAGTGACCTGCAGTGACACAGCAAGTGTAAATGCACACTGCTTTCCCGAGTAAATATTTTTGCACCACTGCCTTAACAAAACCACTTTCTCATTAGAAGGTTTGCAAATGACCCCGTAGCTCTGTTTACACTTTAAAAGGTTCATCTTTTTGTCTATGACAACTTCACCAGTACGACAATTAAGGTGGCTTTGCAGCTCTCCAGATATTTAATCACATGGATGTTCCATTCCAAGTGAGGGTGTATTCTGAAGAGCAGAAATGTAACTTGCATATTGCCCATTCGGGATACCCAAGATTTGTTACACTCAGTCCTAAGGAAAGTAGGTAGAGCTATATATTCTTCTCCAATCTCAAAGACTGCAGTAAATAAAAATATGTAGGTTTAAAGCTTTCTTTTGTTTGCAACTAACTCATTTTTTTACATATCTCTACAGATTTGGGGTTTGAATTTAACATTCCTTTAATTTAACATGTTTGAGTTAAATTAGAACAGTTCAGTTAACCAGATCATTTTTGTACTAGTTATGTAATGTATTTATATGTTCCTCTCCCTTTTTTCCTCTCTTTTATAACCTATTTTCTCTCTCCTTTTAGTTCACTTTTCCCTGGCTCCCTTAAAAATCCATTTCCATGACTTCTTTCATCTTTCATTCTCTTTTATTTCCATCTTTGCATTCTTACCATGCTGCTCCCCCCCCATTCTTTCAAACATCTACTGTTACATAAAAATTTTGAAGTGAAAAAAATACCATAGGTAAGACCACACAGCAAAAGATTCTTGTTAACCTGAAATCTCTGCTTGGTCCCTCCTCCTGTAAATTACTCAGCTGTGTCTCACAAGAGTCTTTCTTGCCCTATTTAATAATCTCCCCTTTTTCCTTCATAATCTAACTTCCCATTTGCTCAAATCTACTCTTCCCTCCTTCCATTTCACATAGAATTACACAGAAACACACAGAATGTTAGGGGTTGGAAGGAACCTCTGGAGATCATCTGGCCAGAGCCAGATCACCTACATTAGGTCACACACAAATGCATCCAGGTGAGTTTTAAATGTCTCCAGAGAAGGAGACTCCACAACCTCCCTGGGCAGCCTGCTCCAGTGCTCCATCACCCTTACCAGGAAAAAGTTTCTCCTGACATTTACATGGAGCCTTTTATGTTCCAGCTTGCACCTGCTGCCCCTTGTCCTATCACTGGACATCACTGCGAAGAGCCTGGCTCCATCCTCCTGACACTCACCCTTTATATATTTATAAACATTAATGAAGTCACCCCTCAGTCTCCTTTTCTTCAAGCTAAAGAGCCCCAGCTCCCTCAGCCTTTCCTCATAAGAAAGATGTTCTACCCCCTTAGGCATCTTTGTGGCTCTGTGCTAGACACTTTCAGGTGGTTATTTCCTCTCCTTTGGTCTCTCCACAATGAACTTTCCTTCCCTTCCCTATCAAATTTCTTGATCAGCTGCAATGAAGCTTTTCCTTCCCTTGATAGAAAGTGGACAGCATGCCTCTCTTTCCCAGAATTCCCACTACCTTTCCATGATTGTGCAAAAAACAAAGGCAGCCCAAAATCTAGCTTGTTCTTACTAATGACAGTCAGATCACAGAGATCATGCAGCAGGGGATCTAAACTGTATTTTTTGT
Organism: Chloroceryle aenea; assembly: GCA_013399075.1. Classification (NCBI taxonomy): domain Eukaryota; kingdom Metazoa; phylum Chordata; class Aves; order Coraciiformes; family Cerylidae; genus Chloroceryle; species Chloroceryle aenea. The sequence continues at coordinate 387,495 of VWZY01013532.1, read as the reverse complement.
TCCCTAGCTTTTTACAGCATCAGTTTCCTTTGTTGGGGGCTGGGGGAGAATCTGCATATCAGTATTTCCTGTTTATAAAAATGAAACAGATGTAAACTGCTCGAGATAAAGAGTTCCAGTGCACTCCCATCTTAGGAACAGAGTTTATTTTGGAAAACACATGCTTGGCTCCTCCTGACAGCAATGGAAGTCATGATCACTGGAGATACAGTCTAGTCCTTGGAAAAACACATATATAAAAGCACATAAAGAAAGGACCAGAACTAAAGTACTTATTTTGAAGCTGTTGAAACCAAATCAATGTTCTATATTAACTCTTAAGCACTTCTGTTTATGGGAAAAACAAGGAAAATGTGATTTTTCTACTGAAATGAATTCCTGAGTACACATTTATCCTAAACCACAAGTAAAAAGCCTGTCACTGTATAAATTCTGCTAGATTATCATTATGAGAAATGTTAAGGTATCTTTTAACTTTGGCATACCTATGTCATCAACTTCATATATAACAGTTGAGAACCCTTAGAGTTCAGCAAAACAAAAGAACTTAGTAATTGCATAGTTAAGTAAATTTGTGAAGAGGAAGGCTAAGAAACACATTCATATTATCATCTCCAGAAAAATGTAATACTGGCTCTAACACACCAGCAATACGTGATGAGTTATGGAGAGACATGTTTCAAGTAGTTTCAGGGTGGGTAGAGAGGAGAAGGGGAAGGACAAAACTTTGGGGATTACTGTCTGAACTGGAAGTGTAATAATTCTAAGAAACATTAACCTGAAAACAGTCAGTACACAAATGTATCTTAAGACACCAACCTTCTGTATCAGTTGCACTGCTGATAACATTTGTGAGCTTGGCTTTCAGACTGGTGTATGTGACATTGGTCTTCCCCCCGCTTTCGTATCTACCAGTGCCCAGAGATATCAGACACTGCAATGGAACATTTGGCCAAAGACACTTGCACTCATGGACTGCCAGTGCGGAAGGATTATTTAGAAGCAGACCTCCATCCTATAAAATAAAAAGAAACACAGATTTTGGTACTATACATAACAGATGGTAACAAAAGAAACTGCAGCTATAAACTAAAATAACATAGCACTAATATGCACTATTAATTAAATCAAACAAGCATTAATTTCCATCCCTTGTGAAACTCTTCTTTTTGTGCTATGCAGCAGCTGCATAGGTGGGCTGCCTGGGCTCATCACAAGAGCTAAGCTAAAGCTCCTTTATAAAGCACAGTCATTACAGAAATTGCTACAGCCTGGATTTAAGACTTGAAAACCACAGAATCATTTATGTTGGAAGTGACTTGCTGGGCTCATCTTATCCAATCCCCTGCTCAAGAAGGGTCAGCTACAGCATGTTGCCCAAGGCCACGTCCAGTTGGGTTTTGACTATCTCCACAAAAGGAGACTCCAAAACCTCTCTGGGCAACCTGTTACAGTGTTTGACCATCTTCATAACAAAAAATTCTCATGTTCAGATAGAATTTCATGGGATTTCATCTGTGCCACTGTCTTTTGTCCTGCAAGAGTGCACTACTGTGAAGAGTACAGCTCACTCACCCCCCCC
>VWZY01013532.1:350899-385897 GCA_013399075.1 Chloroceryle aenea | reverse complement strand
GCTGAATAGTAACAGCTCTCTCAGTCTCTCTTCATATGAAAGATGATCCAGTCCCTTAGTCATCTTTCTGGCCCTGTGCTGGCCTCACTCCAGTACGCTCCTGTCTCTTGTACTGGGGAACTGGACACAGTACTCCAGATGCAGCCTCAACAGTGCAGAGAGTGAGGATCATCTCCCCTGACCTGTTGGCAATGCTGTTCTTAACGCAGGCCAGGATGCTGTTGGCCTTTTTTGCCACAAGGGTGCATTGCTAGATCATGTTCATCTTGTTCTCCACCAGGACCCCAAGATCCTTCTCTGCCAGGTTGCTTTACAATCAGTGTGTGTTGGTGCATGGGGTTATTCCTCATCAGACGTAGGACTCCGCCTCGTTGAACTTCATGAGAATTCTCCCGCCTATTGAGATGGCCCAACCATCTTGTGTACCACCCATTCCTCCCAAGTTTGTCCCATCTGTAAGCTTTCCTGCAGGTGTTCTCTGTCCCATCATCCAGATCATTAATAAAGATGTTAAATAGTATTGGCCCCAGTCTTGACTTCTGGGGTACACCTCTAGTGACTTGCTTCCAACTCTCTGGGCCTGGTTATTCAGCCATTTTGCCATCTCCCTTACTGTCTACTTATCTAACACACATTTTGTCAGCTTGCCTATGATGTTATGGGAGTTAAGTATCAAGTTTATTAAAGCCTTTGACATAAACAACATCCACTGCTTTCCATTTGTCCACCAAACTCATCACCTCATTGCAAAAGGCCATCAGGTTTGTCAGTCATGAGTTCCATTTGTAAATCCATGCTGACTACTCACGGGCACTTTCTTGTCCTTCATGAATTGGGAAATCCCTTCCAGAAGGATTTCCTCCATTACCTCCCAGAGGATTGGGCTGAGGCCAGCCAGTACCCCAGAGCTTTCTCTTGCCTGTCCTGAAGATAGGAATGTTACTAGCTCTCCCAATCACCATGATCACGTAAAGATAATCGTAAGTCACCTAGCAATGGCATCAGCCAGCTCCATCAGAACTGAGAGGTACAACCTATCAGGCCATATGAATTTATATAGGTCCAGTTTAATTAGCTGATACCTAACCTGTCTCTCCTCCACCAAGTAAAGTCCCTCTTGCACCAAACTTTTCCTTTATTTTCAGGGTCCTGGGATTCCTGAAAGCCATTTTTTACTTGTAAAGACTGAGACAAAGGCAACATTAGGGACCTTGTCCTTTTCCATGTCATTTGTCACCAGGTCTCCTGCCCCATTTAGTAACAGTTGCATTTTTTCCCCCAGTCTTCTGTTTTCTGTTTATGTACTTGGAGATTCCTTTCTTGCTCCCCTTCACACCCCTTTCCAAATTGAACTCCAGGCTGGCTTCTGCTTTCCTAACCCCATCTCTGCAGGGCTGGACAGGAGCTCTACACTCCTCCTGAGTCGCATGCTCCTGCTTCCACCTTTTGTACAGTTCCGTCTTACATCTGAGTTCAGTTAGGGCCTCCTTGCTCATCCATGCCTGCCACCTTTGCTTGATTTCCTACTTGTTCAGATAGTCCTTCCTTGAGCTTGGAGGAAACGACTACTGAATATCGGCAAGCTCTCTTGAAGGCCATAGCCCATGGGATTCGTCCAAGCAGAGCACTGAAAATGATGAAGTCTGCTCTCCTGAAATCCAGGGCTGTAGTCCTGCTTTCTTCCCTGAGCCCTTCTCTTAGGATCTTGAACTCCATCATCTCATGGTCACTGTAGCCAAGGCTTTCTTGAGATTCCACATCCCTGCCGAGTTGTTTGTTTTTCATAAGCATCAAGTCCATGAAAGCACCTCTCCTTGTTGGCTCCTCCATCAGCCATGCCAGGAATTTGTCATCAATACACTTTAGAAATCTCCTAGGTCCCTTGAGCTCTTCTGGACTGTCCTTTCATCAGGTATCAGGATGATTCCAGTCCCCCTCTAAGGACCAGGCCCTGGGAACACAATGCTTCTGTAAACTGTCTGAAGGTCAGTATCCAGACTAAGACTAATAGGAACAGAGACTAGTCTTCTAAACCTACAAGTGAGGAGAGATATCTTTTGCTCTATGTCAAAAGTGTAGGTGGTAGGTCTGGGATAAAATACTTAAGAAACAGTAAAAATCAGTATGACTGATGGCAAGCCTGACAAGCATTTGAACAAATTGGTTTTGATCCAGCAAATCTCAAAAAATATGTTCTGTGCTTCTGGAAAGTAAAATGATCTTCACTCCAACTAAGAAATAGTTTACTGCAGATTTTACATTCAATGGGACTTTCTATATTGGAAATGCCTTTAAAGAACGTTTATAAAGGCAAAACTTAAGCTGAAAACATTGTAAATAGAGCTTAAGATCTCAATAGCCATTCAAAATCTATATAAAGAAAACATGTAAAATATAAAAGCAGCAGAGCATTGACTAAAATGATCATTATGCAAAAGCTCCCTATATCCTAAAGCTCCCTGAATTCCCTGTATTCCACACCTGACCATCACATTACAGAACTAAAGAAAGGCAACTCTAGTCAGCAATAGCTTAGAATAAAAAAAAAGTGTTAGAGCTGATAAAACATTTTACAGAACCTCTTTTTAACCAGAGCTGTGCTAGATAAGTAAAAACAGGATTATTGAGTGGAGGTGGTTTTGTTTTGGTGGTGTTTTGTTTGGTTGGGGTTTTTTTTGTTTGTTTTTTTGGGTTTGTGGTTTGGGTTTTGGTTTTGTGTTTGTTTTTGTTTTTTTTTTAAGCTTTCATTTCAACCTACAAGAAGCTGTTTGAACCCTTTCTGGATACCGTCGTCTTTGCTCCAAAACACTGCTAAAATGAATGGTCTTTGCTGACTGCTTATGTTTAAATTAGCTTCACATGGAAAACTAAATACAAGGGTGTGTTTGTCCTTGATATAGTTTCCCATGAATCTTAATCTAATTTTAATAGTTATCTTTGTGGTGCTTGGTTTTTTTTTTTCTTTAAATCTTAAGATTAAAGCCATGCTCGCCAAATAATTTCCACTGATCTTGTCAACATGATTTAATTGAACATGACTCCTTCAACATAGGAAGATTAGTGTCATCAAAATTTAGGGGGCTGCAATACTAGAATACTACAATATTTTCGTAATACTGACAAATAAAAAGATCAAAGGAAGGTGAAGTACATATACCTACCTACACATACCAAATGTGTACTGTGATGGTAACTAACAGCTCTATGCAGTGATTATCTTAAACTTTTTCCCCATTTAGGTTTATTGAAATAACAGTAAATAGCCATTTCTAGTAAATTTCAGTTTAGACACCTTTAAGATAACTTCCAGCATTTCTATTGATACATGTAATTTTTTAGAAAGTTAGGAGTCAGTAGGGAAAGTAACTAACTGCTCTTCCCCTCCAAAGATTATGGCTGGTAATGACCACATCCTGATCAATACAGTGCTTCAAATCAGTTTACTCTGTTCAACAAACACGTTCGTCATACTGCTCCTTTGCTTACAAAGATAAACTACAGTAAATAACATTATTACTTAAATTGGACTATTAAGAACTCAGTGAAGGAAATAGTGCAATAACTTATTTATTTCTTCAGCTTTGGGAAGCTTAGAGCTAATTACAAAGGCTGAAATTCTTGTGGACAAATATTTCACAGGTTCTTAAATTAGCTGGAATGATTTCACATGTATATGAATTCTAAGGAAACTGTAAAGAACAAAGAATTTTCCAGTTCTAAGATTAAAAGAAAAGTAGAAAATGAACCTTTTTGATTCTGAGTAATTCCTCTTATCCTCACAAAGCTGGACAAAAAGCCCTTCCCAAGAAATACATTAAACTAGCAATACAGAAATAGGAAAGCTGGATGTAAATTTTTTAAAAAGTAATTTTAAGAAATCATGACATCCTCCTTCATTCTTGTCCTCCAGACACTGGAATACAAGTGATCAACTGCAGTTCTGTACATAAGATGTACCCAGATCACAGGATTTTCGCTTATCCTTGCTCTGAATTTCTATGTATTTAGTCTGTCTATTTATTTTTGAGAACTGCTAAATTTGGTATCTTTTTTTTTTTTTTTTTTTCCTGATTCTGTTGAAGTCATTCTATAGCTATAACCTACATTGTTTATAATTTAACAATTAAAATAGCTTTACTGGAAGCTCTCAGCTTTTAAAAGATGTTTATAAAAATACATGAACAAAAATGCAATATAACCAAAAGATTGAATGATTGCTAGTAGTATGGAATAACTTGGTGACTCTTCTACATTAGTTTCTATGAGCTTTCTTGCTGCTTTGAAGTTTCATGTAGTGGACATCAAGTTTACATCAAGTGGATGTAAACAATGCCTATTTATCTGATCTATAGCTACAGAAGTGCCTGTTGGCCAAAATCTGAATTCTTGTTTATCTCCATTTTCAGAAGAAAGTCCATTTTTTTAATAAGTCCATTCAATTTCAAATGATCTGTTTTCTTGGTACAATCTCATCTTTGATCCACCCATCACTCAATCTTAAATTTAAATTTTCAATTAGCATTATGGTAGAATTGGGAGCTTCCCAGCACTCTTCTGCAGGAGGAAGGAATGACAAACCAGGAATAGTAATTGTGAATCAAAAAGTTTAATTGAAACAATTAAATTTATTGATTCAGGCCATGGACTGAAAGACCTTCATGGCTGAGGAAAAACAAAAGCAAGCACTAGTAAAAGACCTTTTAGAAATCCAGCCAAGTGGAGAGTTATGATGTGCTATGGGGCAAAGTATGACGATTGCAGAAAAGACATGGGAAACTTGGTACACAGTATTCTACAGAATAATTGGGGGAAGTTTCACAAGCCTGACTTTCCATGAATAAAACTGTATTTACACAATAATGCATTTTAGAAAAACTGTATTTAAACAATAATGCATTTTAGAATGATTGTAAGTATAGTGATTAGCAAATGCCAACATTAGCAAGATGTGCACAATTTGCTGATGGAATGCAACCTTCAAAGTATATGAATGTTGTTGCATTCTTTGTGCCCGTTATCTGTATTATGAAATATATTTTTAGAACATAATTTAGAATTGAAAACCATGTATTTAATGTACCCATACAAGGATAGCACTGTTCTGATCTCCTAAAGTCTTCATATCAACAAAATAATGAATTATTAAAAAGGACCTTTATACCACATAAAATGGTGTAAAATGTCACTTCATACCAAGATTTTTAAGTTATACTATCAGCTTCAGATGCAATTTGAATTCTGCAAAGCAATGCTGACTCTATGTGTGGCTCTAAACCTTTTCAGTTCCTAAAAAATCACTCTGTCTGGTTTTGAGAAACTGGAATGTCCTCCAATGGCCCTCCTGTCAGCTATACTCTTAGACATACTGCTATTTTTTGGTACTGTGTGCACACAGAATGAGACAATATGAACAGCATATTATAGAAACTACTAGATTATCAACACGGACTTGGACTAAGAGCAAAACCAGAAGGTCAAGTCAAGTGATTATCCCGTTTTATTCAGTACTTCTGAGGACAAACTGGGAATACTGTGTACATCTTTGGACTCTTAGTTACAAGGCACTGAAAAAAATGGCATACATACAGTAAAGACCCACTAAGATGGTTTGGGGGCTGAAGCACATAATCTATGAGTAGAGATGCTTAGGAACTTCCTTTGCTTAACCTGAAAAAAAGAGAAACTCAAGGAGGAATCTAGTAAGTCCTCTGCTGCCTAAAGGGGAAGACGACACAGCCAGACTTTTTCAAAAAGTGCAGAATAAGAGTCAGAGAAGCTGTGAAATCTTCATCCTTGGCTATTTTCAAAATTCAGCTGGTCAAGGTTTTCAGCAACCTGCCCTAACTTTGAGGTCTATCCTGCTTTGAGCAAGAGGGTGGATCAGATGACTTCCTGAGGTTCCATCCTCCTCCTATTTTCCTAAGGTTCTCCTCTATTTAAAGAAATATATGAGTCATAGATGTGCATGATTTTAGCTGCAAAATAAAAATACATTTTAAAAGCCATTCTTGTCAGAAACTGAACTTTATCAGTCAGGTTTAAGTCATATACAGCTCATACCTCAGAATCTGTAACTAAGGGAGTAACTTACAGGAACTCTTCAGATGACTAAACTGCTGACCATCAGCCACAAAAACATCCAGTTGTTCCCAGTTCTGACTCAGGACTCAGTGTTGGGCAAACAGCCAGAGCAGACCCCTCAGTCTCTCTGTTCTCCCATTCTTACATTGTCTGGCTTTCCCTACATTTCATCATCTCTTCTCATTTTAGCTTGTTCTCAAGACAATTGCAAACTCTCTTTCCCACTTCCCAAACATACATGAGTCACCCCTTCCCTTTTGCCCGTGCTGCTACGGTCAGTGCACTGGCAAGCACCAAACATTTCTTCATATGCTGAACTTTGCAAAACCACTCCACACTTGAGTCAACTTAATTTGCTGGCAGTACACCCAACACAAGCTGCCAGAGCAGGAATGTTAATGCAAGTAAGTGCTGGAAAAGGTTGTATTGCTTTCCTAATGTCATCATGAAGGTAAACAGTAAGAAAGTTTGTTTGCTTTTTATTTTTAAAAACAATTTTTTATAAAAACAATTACAGTAACAAAATAAATTAGTCTTAAAAATATAAATTATAAAAATTAGTCTTAAAAGTATAAAAATAAAAAAATTCCATTTGAAACGTACTTTACCACAGGCAGTTGTTTCTAACAAGTTCAGAATAGCCTGTACATTCACAAGCTGTCACTGCATTTCCTAATTTTGTCAGGCTCAAATTGTGCCTTGTAATTGTTCTGTATAACATCCTGTGTGCTGCACAGTTTCAGTTAAATGATGCTGAACTTTTGTGAAGAAATAATCTAGCACTGGATGAAGGACATATAACTTAAGAAAGCCAAGTCTGATATTTGGAAGCTGAGTTTGTTGGCTCCATAGTAACCACTTCACCTCACTGCCTATGCAGACATGCTTTGCATTTTAGTTCACTTTTACAGACTCACTCTGTTGTTTACTTTCTGTGAAAAAGTGGAGACAGAATTAGTACAAAGTGATCACAGGCTAGGACAAGACAGGCTAAGCATCTGAATGGACTTCTGCAAAAATATTTTCTAAATTTTATGTTTAAAGTCAACATAAATAAATACGCAGGTTAAGGATAAGGCTTATAGCTTCAAATGAGGAGTTTGATGAGTTGCTGTACAAAAACAAGGGGTTACTTCTTAGAAAAGTTAAAATAACTGCTGTAAATACATTTACTCTAGTTTCCATAAGTAAAATGGCTACACCTTGCTGAATCTTTCTTTAAAATCTGCTCAGTAGATTTATATAAGTAGCAGCAAATGTCCTCAGAGGAGAAGAAAGGGATGAGAAATAGAACTAGATCTTTTACTGCCTGTAAGACCTATTTATACAGATGACTTCAAGAGTCACATCCTGACTTAGTCCTCTCACTGCACTCGGCACCCAAGGCCATTATGAGAATTTTAGTATATTCACATATAAGGCTTTAAGGCTTGCTCAGTCAAGCATATCTGGACTACCAAATTAGCCCCTGTGAAAAAGGAATTTATACATTCAAATTTAACTGTACAATAAACTAGCTCCCTGCAGTGTTCGGCACAAATACGCTCTCCTCAATACAAAGGTTACACGATTATCCTGTTCTTTTAAATATATACAAAAATGTTTGAAATATACATTAATTATGGCTCTCGTGAGTAGTCAGTCAGTCGGTCTGGTCACGGTACTGCTGAGGATGAAACTGCTGAAGAGAAGCTCACAGCAAGTACAGGAAATCTTTATGTCTCTTCACAAACTATTTTGATCTCATAAAATGTATCTTTTAAAAGCATAAAACAGTACAAAAGTAGAACTGTTTCCTCTCTATCTTTGTGACACACAATGGATGGTGGTGCCAATATTTCTAACAAATCTCCACCTAAAATGTAGAGTGCCCTAGATCAACTTTAGCTTTGTTCTAAAGGTGGGTCTGACCAATTTTACTTCATGAGAGATGAAATATTTTTTAGTAAATCAGATAATTTTCTATAAAACATACCACCTACAGTTAATCTCTTTATGCAATTATTTTATGTAATTCGTTTAGAAAGAGTCACTCTTGCTGTTACTGCAGTCCTCCTAGACACCAAATTTCTAAACATTTCAGAATGAACGTATCCGTTACTTACGGAAAGGCAGAGATGCTCCTTTAAATTCCTGAAATAAAACTCCTGTGCGCTTTACAAAGTAAAGCTATCTCAAAATTATGGTTTCTCTCTGACCATTAGAAAAACAAACACTCTAAACTGTGACAATTAACCACTCAAGCGTGCACTGAAAAAGGGTTTCCCCTTGAACGGGCTAATAGAAAAATTCTTCAAAAAACATTTCTACAGAAAATGAAAGTTAAATGCATTTGTATTTATACTGCTGAATGTCACTAATTTTAAAATTTCCATTGCTACTGTATTTTGTCATTTTTTTAAAAAAAATCAGAAGGTATATTAGCTGCTTTTGTACCTCTACTACAACAGCTGCAAAAAGAAAACACTACTAAGATCACATTACATAAAGTACAACATGTAAAAGTTTGGAAGATTACTAAAAAGCATCCTTTTCAGTACAACTGTTTTCCCATAACGTATTTATAACTTTTTTTCCCTTAAAAATTAGCAACACTGTAACAGACAGCATCCACACAAATGTCACGCTAAATGCTGCTGAGACATATCAAAACTACTGTTATTATAAGCTTAACATTGATTAATAATATATTTTACATTATTTCACCCTACATTAGCCATGTTTGCTCTTGGCATCTCTTTAGAATGAATGGTTGGCTGAGGTAGACTGCCAGGTGATTATCTTCAATTATTAAACTCATCCCAGCAAGTCACTAATTCAAAGAAAATGACTGGCTGCTCTGAAGATGTTACTGAATTCAGGGGGTTATTTCAGACATGGCAAATGTACCCTTACACTGTACCAATGAAGATTTGCTAAATATTAGCAAACAGCATAAAAGAAATAATTATTTGCCAATAAAATATATAGTCAGATATTTAATTAAAAGCATAAGCTGTGCAGCACAGATTTAATGAAATGAATTCTGCAATGAACAACAGGACACATGACCAAAACAGTATGTATTTTAACTGTGGATCCTAAATGACTAATTGTCTGTAACTTTACAAGCAAGGATCACAGCATGTAACCTAAGAAAAAAAACCCTGTCTGTTGTTTAACATCCACTGGCCCCAAACACAGGCTTGCAGTCAAGCTCTCTATATGATGTTTGTGAAGCACAGGCAAGGTTCGAGAATATGGTTTAAAAAACCCAAATCAAAACAAAAACCCAACACAGGGATCCGAATAAAATCATTCTGGATTCAGATGACACTAGAGTGATCAAGTCTAGAAGATCTGTCCTTTATGACAATATTTAGCTTAATATACATATATACATACTCACCTTTCTGCTATGACAGGGTGTACTGGATTAAGGAGAAAGTTCTAGCAGTTATACAAAACAATCACAGTAATAGAAAACCTCCAGAAGTGAGCAAGAAATCCCAGATGCAGAGATAGTCTAATCTTTGTGAAATGTGATTAAGACTCAATAAATACCCTTTTACATTAATAACCTGGATAAATGTTACTGACACTACATATTAGTTTGCTATCCAATTGGTCTATACTTCTAGCTGCCAGTTTATTACATAATAGTAAAAGGTCCAAAAATTCGAAACGATTTGAGCCAGATACAGAGGAGTATGAAGACTCATAGTGATTTGTAGGGAATCCAAGTGACTCAAATTACTCTACCACTGATAAATGCTACTCAAAACCTGCTAGCCATCCATCTGTTTTAAACTGTACAATAAAAAGAATGTTGTAAGCTAACTCCACAAGTTTCTTACCTTTCATATTATAATTTCAGACTGACATGGAATTTCCCATAAAAACTCTCTATGCAACTATGCAGGTTAATTAAATCTCTTAATACAATTTTATTATTTGTTGACTCAAATATTAGATTTCATTTTGTTACAACTAAAACAATGGAGGTTCTCAACTGAAGGATTTCATCTTAAAATGGAAAAAAAAAGAAATACAGTTATTTGAGATAATTGATGCGAAGGGTTCAAGATTTGAATATGAACTATGTGGCATTTGCATCCACAGTGAGGGGCAGGGGAATGAGGAGAAAGAAGAGAAGGTGAAGTTCTGCATTTTCATGAATCCTCTAAATAGAGGAACGTGCTTAGATGATAAATTACAAGATAGGTTTATTAAAGGCAGATAGAAATTGAAACAGAACTATTTAGATGACAAATCTGGATTTATAAAGCACCTTACACACTAGACAACTGGAAGCAATGAAAGAATGAAAGGGACTGAAGTGTAGAAAGAACTGGCTGATCAGACAGGACAGTAGTTTACACTGAAGCACAAACTCTTTGGCTGGGATTGTTTTCTATCAGAGCCACTCAACAGCTGGTTTTGGGCTTTAGTATTACTTTCTCCAAAGCATGCAACTGCTAATGAAATCTGTTACTATACAGTTAGAGGCTTTGCAAATACAAAGGCCTTACTGTAAATATAGAACAACTCTAAGGAAACCCAAAGGAGACAACATAAAGCCAAGCAAAGTGTTCAGAAACACAAAGCCATGTTCTTCAGACTAAGCTGGCATCAGACCAACCATGAGAAAAATCTGCATTGAGCACTGTCACAGAACACTTCACCTATATGTGAAGTAGCTGTTGAACAGGCTACTGCAATTCTAACCTATACTTTCCTCTGAAAATGGAAATGCATGACACAATTAAGACATCAGTGTACAGTGTTCCAGCCTGATAAACTCTTCTGAATTTTGCTTCTAATTTAGAAATGCTAATTTTGAATCTTGTATACAATTCAACTTCGCACAGTATGTCTTGGGTCATGCCAAAACACACGGAATAGGCCAGTTTCAAGAAAAGATGACTCAACTGCAGCAGGTGCAATGAAGGACCATCAGGATGAGAATACAGAGACTATTTTGCAAGACTGAGGCAGACTGGCATACTTAGACTAATAAAAAAAAGGATATGAGTGTTTTCTATATACACATTAGAATAGTAAATACTACAAGAACAAATGTTAACTAAACTAGAGAACAGTACTTGCACAAGAACAATATGTGAAAGGTTGGACACGATGATCCCATGGGTCTTTTCCAACCTAGATGATTCTATGATTCTAATTTGTATCCATTAGCTAGGAATAGACTTAAGAGTGAAAATGAGGTATTTTCTGGACATGAAAAAATGTAGATATACTTTCACCAAATAACCTTCTATAAAGGTAGCAACAGCAAAGACAGCTTTACATGTTTACAGATGATAGTCAGTGATGCAGTTGGGGACCATGATAAAGGGCTGAATTTGACCTGAAGGAAAATGTCTCAATCTATATTCCCCCCTCACACCCCCAAGAAAGCGACAGCAGAAATTACTCAAAATTCTGTACCCAAAAATCTAATATGTATCTGCTACTCTAAAAAAACACCACAGTGTAAACATACCCCCAGTAAAAGAACCACTGTGAAGTAAGGTATCCTTGAAGGGACTGATAACTGATTTGGGATTTGCAAAATTAACACTGTAGATTTATGTAGATTTACCCTTGTATAGGAAGAGTAGCTCAGTACAGGAAACAGGTCTTAGACATTGTGCCCTGTTTGACTAAGTGGAATACTCTGAGTATTGAACTAATTGATTTAAGCACATTTTGTATACATGGTGAAAACTATTACTATCATAGTACTAAGACCTGTATCCACAACAAGAAGGGGGCAGTTTCCTAAAATACAATAGAGAAAGCAAATTAGAGATTGGATGATAGGCAGCTGACAAAGCATCAAGTGATTTTTTGCCCTAAGAATCAGACCACTATATTCATAAGCAAGATTTCCTTCCGGGAAGAGGTAAAAGTATATCAATAATCCCACTACATTCTTAGGCTTTTATTTGCCACGAATATCACGAGGCTATTTCATATGAAATATGACCCATTGAAGTCAGTATTACACAGACAGACACCCTGGGAAAATAAAAATTATAAGCTGTCACAAATTGACAGCGAACTGTTCTTTTTGATCTAAGAAATGGTGGCAGGTAACATCAGAACTTGAGAGTGGCAATCTAGATTGTCTGTACACAGACTAATGAATTGATTCAGTTCATAATTTTTCACTGTATCATCTTCCTTTGAATTTACAAGATTTGTTTTATAGCAAATATTAGCTGGTAAACAGTGTCACTAAAATATACGGACCCCGAAGTCTAAGCAAAAAAATCATTACATTTAACAGAGTTGTTTTTTCTTTAAATAAGCACCCTGAAAATTACATTAGCAAAGCATCACTCAATCATCTGAAAGAAAAACTATAAAGCTTCCAAGTTAAATGCATGAATAAAATAAATTCTCAATTTCATTTCACTGAACAAATCTTCCAATAACACCTCACTTAGCAATTCCCTGCAGGGAATCTTGCAAGCAGTCTGCTCTGCAATTTCACAAAGGCTGGCAAACTGCATCATGCGCATCCACCTTAAGAGCTGGTCACCAGATCTCTAGAATCCGCAAGAGAAAAAGAAATGCATATAGCCATGTAGCTAACTCATTCCAGTAAATTCCCACTTCCTTAAACAGTATGCAACACTGCCTTGAAGGCTGTAGGAAAAAGTGTATGGCAACAAGTAGACAGAGAAACAAAGAAATATTTGTTTCTATCATTGTGAGAACAAGATACACCTACTAAACCGCAGTCTGTATAAGCTCTGGTGCATACTGATCACCATGGCATATCCTAAGAATGAAAAGAACTTCAATGTGACCTATATTCTATGTCTTCTTAGAGCCTGGGAAGCACCCTTGAATCTAATTTTAAAAGCTACCGTGTAAAACCAATTAGGATAGGATCCACTAAGCAATCACTGTTGAAGGCCTCTCCTGTAACAAGCTACAAAGATGAAAATGGGCTTTACAGATTTACTGTCTAATAAAAGGAAGGGAAAAGTTTGAAAAATACTAAGAAACACTGTATTGTATTTTTTAAATGAAGGCGAGTCTTGAAACTTTAGCTAAATCATATTATTCTATTATACATACTTTGTATTTCTAGGTTGTATTCTCACTACATATCCTGTTACACACCTGCATTATCACACCCCCACTAACAGATTAGCTTGCCAATTTAACCTCTTTACTATCAGATCTTGCCCAAATAAAATATGATCATTTGATCAGTATTATAAGTCAACACCAGCATTTTAACAAAAGGAATTGTAATGCAGCAATTAAATCAGAGGAAGCTATCAAGAGAAAGGTGAGCAAGTCCTTTGTATTAAGCATATTTTATTTTGAGAAAAATCTCTGGCTTTACCTCACCACCACCACCCACACACACACACAATCCCTGCTGCCCTTTTAATTAATCCTGTGGTACAAATTCAGATTTTTAGTGTAAAACCTAGTAAATTAAGTGTGAATAATGATTTTGTTAAATCTTAAATTGCTCTTTTAATTAATTGGTAATTTCCTCAGCACACTGCACTGTCTGCTGAAGTGACATTACTGAGTATCCTGAATGCTTTTCACACTACGGGGGGAGGGAGGGGAGAAGAAGAAAGAAGAAAAAGAAATAACACGCTTCTGTGGGAATTAGGAAAAAAACCCCAAACCGCTGATTATAACAGGACTGGGGAGAGGTTAAGACCCCTCAGTGCTTCATAAAGGGATTTTAAAATAAAAAAGCTGACATGTGGCAATACAGCTTCTATATTGTAACATCATGACTTGGTGTCTGTTGACTTGCACGGTTCCTGGAGAAGCATGTTACAGGGATTAAATCCCTTTGAATGTTAATGTGCTCCTCTTTTGAACCACAAAGAATATTAATCCTCCTCCCCTCATCTACCAACAGCTGCACTTTTTTTTTTCCTACTTAACAGAGTGGAACCAGATAGCATGGCATGATTGACCTGAATGTAAATATTACTATTTGTTTTTCAACTGCCTACTTTTTGTGGAAATTTAACAAACCTGGCATCAGCTTATCTGTAGCACAAATAAGAATAAATCTTCAAGCACCTAGAAACCTCTTTCTAAACAAACTCATCAGTAGAATTGTGAAAATATTACCTTATTAAAAAAATCAACACACTTCACAATCCCCTTGAATGTTTACAGCGAGCAGTACAGGAAGTCAGACTGGAATATTCCCAGAAAAAGGGCATATGTATGTACACAAATAAACAAGCACATATATAAATTATGGAAAAATGAATAGCTACAGTTCAGTTCATTCATGATTCCAGTATATACATCGAGAGTCATACATAAAATCTTCATGTATTAATCTCAACTATAATTCAGCAACTTCATTGCAAAAGAACTGCAGTTCCAACAAAAGCTATATAACCTAAGACAAGAATGTGCATGTTGACCATAAATCAAATCCACTAAATTTCCATTATCAATATAAGTATTTTCACACATTTGAAGAGTCCTAAATAATATCAGCTGCCAGAGTCCTTTTCATTCAGATTTAAATGTACAACTGACTGATAAGCTAATAAAAAAAAACCAAACCCTGGTGTCTATAAATAAACCTTTAGAGTCCCAAACTTCAAGGTCAGGAAACACTTTTCATTATATTTACTATTCTGAATTTTCAGAGACATTTTACAATCATTTTCACATTTAGGCTGTCGCTATCATTTGAATTATTTAGAAATATCATCACTGCAGAATCAGATTATATATAAATTAACAAGAAACTAGAACAGTTTATGTTCAGAAGAGAGATTATGCTGATTAATGGAAGTTTCTAATCCATTAAAAAATAATCTTCAAAAGACCATCATTTTTCTGACACTGTACTACCATATTGAAGCTTTTGGCATAAATTACTGGTAACAATTAATCATACTGTGCTGATACACTTTTGAAAATTCATGGTACTATGGAGTATGTCTAACAATGTTATGCTTCATTTATTTCTGTAATTCGAAAGCAGTCCAACCTGCTAGACAGTGTAGACTCTTAAAGTGGTAAGACAGAAAAGAGGAAGCATGATACTAACATTTGTAATTTATATGGAAATACATGACCTGGCCAAGGAACTTAGCATGACCACTGCACTACAGTTTTAGAATAAAGATGCTTAACAAAAATCTACTCTCTCATATTTATGATATGAGCTATAACTAAGGACTTGAGAATTATTACCTTTAAAACTAATCACAAATCTATTTTAAGCAGGAATATCAAAGCATTTAGAATTCTATTTATTTTAAAGCATATTCATGTATATGTGTTCTTTTCAATTCATCTTGGGTACTTTAATAGAGATTAAACTCTTGATTAGCATGCATTTTCCACTGAGGTACCATTCCACCCAAAATGGTAAGGGTAAGAGACTGCTATGTGCATGGAGGCTCTTTCCCAGGGTTAGGCCAAGCTAATTCAAGCTTGAGTGTGCAGTGGTGGATTTATAATCAGAGAGAGGTATCTGCATGAGGACAGTTGCGGAGCATTTGCTGTGCAGCACCTTGCTAGCCAGCTGTCCATAAAAAGCCAAGCATGCCCCACAGAAAAGAGATTACTATGGAAATAGAGATGCGGTAAGAAAAGTGTAATCTGGGGAAAGAATAGCGTGAAAGACACAAAAGATAACAACTTTTGGGTTCTAAAAGAATTAAAGATTGACTAAATATCATGCCTGTGTAGAAAAGAGATTTTCAATGAAAAAAAGTCTGTCTAGAAGATTTAACATCTAGTTCTACTACAATAAGCAGGTCTTGCCTGAAAACATACTTAGTTCTTTATAGGTGAACTATATCCTAAGGCCTTGCTTTTCAGTAATTAAAATACATCAAATGGAAAAGAGCAGTGAGTTTGTGATATAGTGCTGTTAAGATCATATAGAAGGGTTTTGTCCAAAGACTCTGCAATAAAGAAAATGAACTAGACTTCATTCTACCTCAGAGTGTCCAAGAACACTGGATATGAACTCTATTATTTTCTAGTCTGATAAATTGGACTTAAAAGTGAATATAGGTGAATAACGGCTTTACTGCATTTCACACAACTCTGACAATTCAGAAAAGATGATAAAACAAGTAACTGTCTAAGCACTTCTAAGTTAATAATCATATTGTTTATCTAACTACTCTTCATAAGCTATCTTCATATGTAATTACAGAGAGATTTTGATGTACTCTCAAGGAAAGAGGGGGTGGAAAGGTGAGAAGAGGAAGAAAAGTGCTTCACATAGCTTAACACTGACCCATTCAAGCAGTTCAGGAGCATCTTGGAATAGCTCCAAAGGCTAGAGCAGTTCCCTTTCCAGTTTTGCTCAGCCATATGGAAGATGAACACGTTTCAGGATTTCAAGCAGTGCTTAGGCTTGAAATACCTCATATGTTGCTCCATTTTTAGCTTTAAAAAAAACCCTCAAAATTTATTTGCTTGTTTCAGGTAGTATTTGATTAAAATGTTTTGGGGATAAGAAGCTGCACCATATGTGGAAGCCTGAGGGTGGGGAGGGAAGGGAGAGGAAAGGAATGAAAAGACCCTAAACAATAATGGAAAACAGAAAAAAAATGAAAGATCTCTTATTTTGGTTGCTGTAGCAGAACCATCCTACCCTCCATGGGAACCCTTCCCCTTCACTCCCCAATTTATGTAGAGCTTTTATATAGCTAAACATAAGTATTCCATCTCCTTCTAAATGTTAATTCAAAATATGGAAATATGCTGGCTTTCCTCCAGATTAAATTATAGCTGTTTCTCGGTATCAGCGCTGCTGCTTATTCGCTCAATCTAATGATTTTTCACTATTTCATCTCCTACTCCTTGCTCATCTGTTAGTGTTTAAACTTCAGTATTACTTACACATACTACAATGCTAGTGAGATTACACAGCCCGTTAATGGATGCCATGAGAAATTCTCTGTGATCCAGATACATCTTATTACTTACACCACACTATTATTGCTTTCTAGTAGTTAAGGCTAATGACATCAAACGAATTTATGACAGAAATGTAACAGAGGCTTTCTTTAATTTAAGTGATAGCATCCTGTGCTGTCTTGGTTTAAAGTCTCTGGTTCAGTCACCCTTCACATTCTCTCCTGCATCAGATCTTTTTAAAAATAAATAGTAATATATTTAAATTAATATGTACTGTAAAAATTTTTATTTGAAAGCTCAGACAACTGCAGAACAGTAAAGAAGCACTGGAGGACAAGAAAGCAATGGTTAAAAAAAGCTACTAAAGAAATTAATTTTCCTTGCTCTTTTTCTAATCAGAATCAGCAACAGAAGCCCTAAGACAATCAAATAGCATATGCTGGTGAGAGGAGACATAGCTTTATCCTCAAGGGAGTTTCTTTTGCAGTTGTCCTCTGACTTCAAGCATGCTGCCATGGCATCTCATTCTTTTTACTAGCTCAGAACCAGCGTAGAGCTTAATAAGCTATCAATGGAAAGATTTAAAAGCAGACTTTAAACTGAAATTATGCACTAATAAAACTAATAACACTGAAATACATAACTTGATTTTTTCACACTTTATGGTATTGCTAGATTTTACATCACACCATCAGTTTAGTGAAATAATTCTCAGTGAAATGTCAGTTGTAAGCAGGAAGTCAGAGGCAATAACTCATATAAGTTTTCCTACCAGGCAGAGAAGAAAAACAGAAGAGCTTAAATTGGTATTGAGAAGATAAGATTTTTAAGCCTATACCCCTTCTAGTTCTATAAGGCCTATACAAGCTAAAATTTTCCTTTCATACCCCTATCCATCTTAGATTTCCTTTCTACTACCAACTTACTTGCTTAGTTCTGATTCAGAAAGTCAGGCAGATTTTTTTCTCAGGTAAAATCCTGGAAAATTTTTAATAAAGGAGGAGATTTCAACTTACCTGATGAAGATCATTGCCCAAAACATATTCCTGAAAGTAACCTGGTGCAGCAGATGATGCTCTAATGGCCTGCCACAGTTTGTACTGGCAGCCTCCAATATAATGGGACTTAACACCAGGAAAGTGATTGTAGTTTCTAAAAACAAATGCTTTCAGCGGTGTTCCTCTGTTTACAATGGTGCTTACTGCAGCTACCTGTTGAGTTAGGAGGAACAAAGTATTTAGATAAGATGATAATAATAGCAATAATATGAGAACGGCAGTTTCCCACAATATGAAATTAAATTTATACACTAAATAAGTCTCTGGAATCCTACTTGTTAATTATTATTTTTTTTTATAATGCCTATCTAAATTTTAAAATGTGAGAGTAAAAAAAAACCCAACAAAATAACTAAAGAACCCCAAACTCCCTAAAGAAAATGCTATTTCTAACTTGAAATTAGTTGTTTCCACTGGCTCGTCTGCTTCTACCAATATCTATTCATTAATATTCAAACAAAGAGCTATTGTCATATACATTTTAAAATGTTTTCCCTTTCTGAATAGTGGTTCATTTTCAAATGTCTGCAAGCAGTGATGTAACAATGCCATTAAATACAGATGTTAGAAATGTCAATCAATTTCTTTCTCCAAGAAAATGATTACTTAATATTATAACCTGAGTTAAAGGATTGCAGGAAGAATCTCTCTCAAAGGAAAAAAACAAAAAAAAAACAAAAACAACAACAAAAGTATAAAACTTGAATTTTTCAAGGTTTTTTGAAATGTCATTAACAAAAATCATATGTGTAAATCTAAGTGAAAAGCCAAAATGGTATTTCCATAAAACAAAATATATGATTTAAAAAATTTTACATCTTACAGTTTTACTCATATGAGGTGAGAGTACCTATAGTTATGAGCAAATGTCAGAATGTGCAAGACCTTTTAGTGATGACGCACCCAGCCTGGCTGGCACTGTCAGAACAATACTCTTCAGCAGCCAAGTGGATGTTCAATTCTATTTTGCTTACTATTTTACAGAACAGGGTATTTTTGTGAAATGTTACTCAACAGCACTAGCAGATGATGCTGTGATATCACTGTATTAAGTTCCCTTCCTCAGTTACAGAAGTGAAATCATTTAATTCATAGCAAGCCCATACTTATTATAGAAAACAACAGAAGTGTAACTGCTGTATGACAGTGCAAAAGCAAAATGCATGGAGGATTGGTAACTGCATCATTTGATGGAGGATAGGTGTCCTGGTTCTGTCAAAAGGAAGGTCTGATTCTAAGCACTACTAGAACCAGTAAGAAAAAAATAATAGATAACGTATCAAACAGATGCTTGAATGTGTTTTTGGTAACACCCCTATGAGCTTCCACTTCATGATGCAGTCTAAGTTGTAAAGTACTGAGCCCCTTCTGGAAAAATCCATCTTGCCATGAATTTAACAGCAGCAGAGCAAACAACTGCATGTTTTATTTTGATTTTGCTGTGCCTTGTGAAAAGTGCCACCAGTGCCAGCACTACAAAGTGATTACTGGGAATAGCTAGTTTCAGCTCTATTTATATTCACATTTTACTACCGAAGAACATGGAAGGAAGCCAAAGATCCCAGTTCAAAGATAACTTTCAAGTCAACGTAGGATAGCTTCTCTCTCAGAAAGCAACATACCACACCAGTCTTTTCATGTCCTTGTTTTAGACATGGACTAGGAACGCAGTCAGTCAAGCACATGTTTCTATGTTTAGAAAAATGTGAATATCTTCCATTTAACAGCAAAGCATTGAATATAGCACTATGACACCAAGACACCTGTTAATTACAGATTGTTCTGAAATATGCGCTATTATATTTCTCTTCTTTCTTCACACCCTATCATTCACCAAAAATAAAATACCAATGCTTTCTCATCTTTCACTCTCGTGCTACTGCTGTAAATAACACCCTTCCAATTAATTGATGCCCTTTATATCATACAGGAAGAATAGAGATCTCGGGGACTATGAATGTGACTGAAGAAAACTTGGTAATCCAGACAAAATCGAGGAGAAATCCTGTTCTCTTACAACAAAATAACACAAGCTTCATCTGATGTGACAGGATCTCTAGACACTACAATGCTCTTATATGGAAAAACAAACTTGGCACAACTTCACAAAAGGTGACCTAGTACTTCCCTGCTTATAAGCCTTTTAACATCTCTGAAACATATTTTAACTTAAAGTATTAAATAAAAATATGAGAAATTGCTGCAGAAGTTTAAGAATCTAATGATTTTTTATGCTTTAAAAGCACAGGTTCTCTCTTATGGAAGCTTGGAGAGCTTATCAACACTCACGCTGTTTAACCCATCATCTTATAGGGATAGTGCTCTTAAATCTACTTGTGGAATACACAATTAGTATTTACTTTAGAAAACTGTACTTACCTTCGGACATGTAGAATTTCTTGCAGTTTCAATCATAAGATTTGAGCCCATTTTTTCTCTACAAATAAGTGTAAAAATGGAAAATGCTGTATCACTTTAGTATGAACAAATACATTTATTTATTTATTACATTTTCTTCCTCCCCATGAACACAGCCCACACAAACACAGTTGGTACATCCACCTTATTCTGCAAAACCAGTTTTCAGTACTGCCACACTTCAATGTAATTCCATGCTTTAAGAGATCATCCACCTATATAGCTCACGCTACTGTGAACAGTAGGTAGCAATGCTCCACCTAGTTGGGTCAGAAGATAAAATAAGCTTTAAAAGCTATAATAACACTAGTCTTCAATATAGAGAATAAATTGTATTTGCAGGTAGGATAATTTACTGTTCCACTATTGGTATATGTGCTTGAAGGACGGTTGTGTATTTGTCTTTGAGAGGGAGAAAGGGAGACAGCTTCATTACAGCATTACTACACGCATTAATTCCAGTCTCACAGTCACCAACCAGGAGAAAAGTGCCACCTGCACTCACTAATTGATTACAGAAGGAGATGAAGGCAGACAAAGCCGTGAAGTAGGAATACGCAGAAGTAAAAGACAAGATTGACAGAGGTGAGATATTAAAGACACCTGATTTGCATCCCTTTCTTCTACTTCTTATCAAATATTTCTATTAGAATTTTTTCCCCCCCAAACTCTGAATGTAAAGATTAAAAATTTCCTAACCGATATCCACTGCTTAATTAAAGGAACTGTCAAACCAATTATTTTCTCAGGTCTTTCTTATGAGGGCCAGGAAGCGCTATATCAGAGTAGGCAAAATAAATCCCTTGAACTACTATGCAACTTAAACATTAAACGGTCTAAAGAGAAAAGCTTAATATCACCTCCAAATTTATTGTTGCTTTTTTGCTAGCATTAATACTGTAACTTTCTATTATATAAATGTCTTTGTCGAGCCTCACCGCTCAATTATTTTATCAAGTCACAACACAATTAAGTTCAGAGTTTATTCACGTTAAAAGAGAAAGATTCCTAATTTTAGCTTTATTGAATAGTCCCTTGTTCTTGAAGAAAAGATGAGAACGGTAATTCTCAAGATACCTAACTATCTCCAATTACTGCTCTATCTTGTCTGCTTTTTTTAACTATGACGAGTCCTCATCCCTTTGTGCGAGTTATCTTTAGGTCACTGGGTACTTTTTACCCATCTTGCAACAGAAACACTCTCTAAAACGGGGTAACTGGGACTGCAAATAGTTTTTAAATGAAACTATATTATGGATTAATATAATGGCATTTTAATATTTTCTGTATTTTGAGTCCCAACAGTCACACACTGAATCATCCTGTTTGACTACAAGCACACAGATGTTTCATTAAATTGTCCGTGACAAAAACAAATCCAACACTCAAATTACTTTTGATATTAAAGTTAGTTTAAATCCTATAAGCATTTTACATTTTTACCCACACACGGGTTATTACTTTACACTTAATTTCATTTGCCATCCCATTTTCCCATTTATCTGCTTTGTGTCCGTCTGTGACTTATGTCCTCTAGACATGACCTACTTACACAACAAGTCTCCTTTACAAATGCTGCTCTTTCATTGCTTCGAGTTGCTAATATCGCAATACTTATTTCAAGAACGCTAGAAGGAGCATATTGCCAACCATATGCTTCAAGAGACATTCTAACTGGCTACAGCCAGAGTGCAATCAGTCTGGAGAAAGAGCATTCACTATGAAAGGCAAAAAGTACCTACACTACAAGAGTACCAAACCCACAGGAGACATTTTTGTCGCCTCTTCCATAATGCTAGAGAGCATCTCGCTGATAATACTGCAGAATCTGTTAAATTTGTCTGAAGTGACTAAGTGGTACAGTATGCATTGCCCATCTACTCACTGGAGAGCAGTCTCAGTTTATACTACAATTTGCGAACAAATACTGGTGTGATTATTACTTGTAATCCCCTACACATACATTATTTTTATTCCAGCCGAGAACATGTAACTTTCACCCTACCCACTATACAGTGCTCCATTGATTCAAAAGGTCACAAATTGCTGGCATGGGATTTCAGATGGCTTGTGAAAACCCCTAACTGTCCTCCAAATTTCTCCAGTAGTTTCTCAAGACAGTACAAATAAAGAAAATCATACATGTAAGCAACAGTTGAAAGAGAAAACTTGGAACTGTAAGGCAGAATCTTCTTACAAATGCATTTCAATACAGCATTACACAGACTGATGTACAGTAAATATAATTTTCTGCAGAAATTAAGACAAAACGCCCTCAAATTGCAATTCAAGAAATAAGAGGAGTTAAAATAACATATATATGACACAGAATCATTTCCCTTCAGCACTCAGAATGGTAAGTCAACCAAAATAAGTTGTCATTTTCTGAAACATATAATATGCCTCATGACTGCATACAACATTAGCCTAATGAAATATTATCTTAATTATTTTCAGCAATGCTTTCTGACAGAAAATACCACCATCAATGTCACGGTAGGGCTAAATGTACAATATATAGGCATGAAATATAAGCAGATACTATCTATTTCAAGCAAGGCTGGTAAGTCTATGACCATTTAAACAACAAAACCTCACTCTGCACAGTAAGGCTTTTAATTTTTTTTTGTAAAAAGGACAACATAAAGCAGTCTTCCCATGAAATGGCAGAGACCTGACCTTCTTACTTCCACAGAGAGATGCTACATAAAATTCCAACTCCCTTCTTAGTTCTAGGCTTCCACGCCACAGGGAAGCCTGCAGGAATCCCTACTGTTTCAGGAAAAAGTCGTGTAGGCATCGCATCTCTCTTCAACATTGCTGAATTAGGTCAAAGTCATTTGGTCTTTGGTAAATTTAATTTTTAATTTAATCTATGGATTGTAGAATAATTTCCTGGCTTCTGTCTATTGCACAGGAGTAGTGCGCTCTACCACCCTCATGTGTTACGTATAGCTGCAAAGGATAATATAATTTTAATTAAAGACATGCAATATACTTTCCCATGAGATAATTCTGACTTCCACAAGACTTAAAAAAAAGTCTTAGATGGGCAGGGAAGCAAGCAATGGAAGGCAGAGAAAAAGCTCTTCTCTAAACAAAGAGGAACTCCAGATATCTGAGGAAAACCACTCATGATATCCATTTGATAAACTAATATAAAAATATGCAAGAGCACAGAGAAGAAATGCTTGACATCCTCTCTCACCACGTCAGCAAAGTAGTGAAATGCTTAAAACTGTGGCAGCACGACTGTACCCACTATAGAGTCTAGAAAATCCTCTTTCAATCCTGCAGAACACATGAATCATGTTCCCAAAGGAACTTCTCATTACTTATGCAAAGAAACTTTTAAGTTTCCATTTGCTCTTAGAGAAGGTTGTTTCAGTTCTTTCAGTAGCAGGGCCAGGTTACAGTGGGAAACTGACTTTAGTTTGTATTTGCATAGCAATCTATGAACAAATATTTCATTTCATTGATAACTCTGACACAGCAGTTTGATTTTTTTTTTTATTGCAATTCCCACAGCTCATTTCCCTTTTGGAAAATAAAAGGGGAGATGAACACAGCTCCTCAATGTAGCAGCTAAGATTAAAAATCCCTACTACAGCACATTATTTCCTTTCTCACCATGTCTCCTATAAGAAAAAAGGCACAGCAGGTGGCTGGTAAAATTTGTAGCAGATCCATAATGAGTCAGAAGAAGCAGAGTTGGCAAGCGTACAGGAATATAATCAGAAATCAGTGCACTAAAGCTTACTTGACTTGATTCCCCAGGAACAGAAACCATTACATTAAAGGCTTTCAACGTTTCGGTAAATATGAAAAAAGCTATTTCAAAAGAAGGAGACTATATGCTAATCCTTTCCAGTTGTTTTAATAGTTTGCTTACTAGTGAAACGATAACAAAACCAAAGGCTCTCAGACATTACACTAATTATTTTTCACCTATTAATTTTTTACTTACTTGAGCATTTTTTCCCATATATCACTGTCATAAAAGGCATGGCTCCAACCCATTTTGACTGTTCCAAC
Organism: Chloroceryle aenea; assembly: GCA_013399075.1. Taxonomy (NCBI): domain Eukaryota; kingdom Metazoa; phylum Chordata; class Aves; order Coraciiformes; family Cerylidae; genus Chloroceryle; species Chloroceryle aenea. Next base: position 361,424 of record VWZY01013532.1, on the reverse strand, counting down.
AATGACATTCTGCTTAAAAACATCTGATCCTAACTTGTGATACAGTTCTTCACAATCATCCAGAGGGATATGGAACAACCCCAACATAAAAGCTAATATAGCTCCTGAAAGAGAAAGATTTTGAAATGTAAAATATAGCCTGAATTCATAAAGATGGATTACCATTTAATGTAGTTCGTAGACTAGCAGAATATCTATCTTGATAAGGGAAGATCAAATGACATAGGAAGAGTCTACTTTCAAAAACAGTACAGAAGTTGAAAAATGGCATTATTTCATTTTGCAGATTTTATCCCTGCAAACAAGTATATGTCAGGAAGCAAATTAAATCCACTGTTTTATGTGGAAAGAGAAATGAGTAAGAAAAATCTATGCTGTGGTATTAATAATACATTCAGAGGATTACTTGCCATCTGACAAACACTGAGTCAGTAAGGAAAAAATCTAGGAAAATCCTGTAAAAAAAGAAGGGAGTTTTGACTGCTTTGGAATACATTTGGTTGCAACCATTTACAAGCATTCATACACACTGCCATCTAGTGTGTGCCTACAAATAATTATGACCTATCCTTGTAGGAACAAAACAGCATCCAAAATGCATGGTTGTAAAAGACCATTAAAAAGACCATGAAAAAATACAATTAATGCATCACTACAGTTCTTAGATATATTAACCTAAAAGGGAGGCATACAACCTTTAAATCTAATTGTGAAATAGTGTGAGAACATGTAATTAAGCATTTGGAATAACTGGGAGACAAGATTTTTCCAATTTGGAAATGAATGCAATAGGGTTTAATAAAATTTATTTGAAGAATTTACTCCTTTTAAAATTGAGTACAAATAAAACATATATGCAGAAAGAACCTATATCAAATTACAGATGGCATTAAAGGAAACATGACTTCCAAGCTTCTTTTGCTCACACAAACCCCATCCCCATGATTCGCTGCCAGTGGACTGATGCTCTTAATTTTTTTAAATGTCACATACATATAACCTAGGCCTACTTGACACATCCAAGGTTTCAAGAGAAACTTACTCAACTCTCAAATCACCTAATGACTGTATTCACATAGATTAAACATCCAGTGACAGAGAACCACCATTTTCCTGAGTCATTCAAATCCTCTGCCACCTCCTCTTCCTCTTAACTCTCCAGCACCAATTCTATAGCAACACATATATGCTATTTTAGTGAATAGTTCCAAAGACAGAGAGACAAAATTCTTAACAAATGGCAACTCAAATTCCCTTCACCTCCCGAGAAACAGTACCAAAATCTGCAGTCTGAATCAGCACACAAGTGACTGCAGACAGTCTCAGAGCCGTGGCACTCATTACAGGACTTTGTTGAAACCTGCTAGATGGTAATGGGACACAGGAGAGTGAGGTTAAATCAGATACAGGGCAGGCTCTTAGCAGATGGTCCTGTGAGAAAAACTCTCGATGCTTCCATCACATCCCACTCTGTGTCATGGACTCCTACACTTCGGCCAACATCGTAACTTTGATGGCCAACACACTTCAGGGGGAAAAAAAATACTGAAAAACTGGGAGGCTAAGGAACTTATCTTGAAGAACACAGGGATAGAGCTGGCTAGTAAGACACAAGATAGGCAAGAATATAATCTGAAAGACAAAAGTATTCCTTTGTCCTCAATGGATTAAGTATTCTGTGCATCTATGAAGGCATGTCATACTCTGGAGAACAGCGATGAACAGCCTCACTTACAGAATTCCTAGCAGCTCAGTTCACAGCCATAGCACTCTCCTCTCAACTGCCTTGTTTTCATTTTTGGATTTTTGAACAGAACAGGCACAAACTCAGTACAGAATTTACATTAACTTAGTTCCCCATAAAAATGTTCAGAGGCATTACTGCACTGCACGTGCTTGGAGATTGTCTGGTGCTTCCACACCCAGATAGTAACTGGCCCAGTAACAGGCAAATGAGTTAAGTATGCAGGGTCTGTTAGAGCATCAGTACAGTGATCTTTCCCTGTGACTGCCTGCATCTACACCCAGTGACGACAGGTGAAGTACAGGAAAGTTAACTACAAAGATACTGTGATGCTGAATTCACAGAAAAAATATTATCTCTAAACCTCAAAGGCAAAATGGCTAAATGATAATAAGAGATATCAAAAGCACAGCAGTAAAAATAAAGCTGTAATGCAGAAGAGGCATCCTTCCTGTCACTAGTAAAACACAATTCATGAAGCCGCAAGATTCTGCAAATCCTCTTGGCCTATGTACTGTCAACACAAACTGAAATGGTACAGTACACTGCTAGCACATGCTGATAAAAATGTACAACCTCTGCCAGCCATGTCCTGTCACCTATTATGGCAAGCTGGACTACTGTGTACAAAAGCTTGACAGTGTAAACAAAGCTTAGAAGAACACAGTAAGTACTTACTAGCAGTGAAAAACCCCCAAATCCGGTGAAGAATAAAGTTAGTTCTGAGAGCAGTGGGATCAAATTCAGAACATTAAGCCTCTCTATCCATGATAAAATGTCTTTATGATGGTTGAAGGAAATACCAGAAAAGTGTTTTGTAGTGAAACTATCTTCCAAAGAAATAGCTACTTATTGCTAAACTAACAAGCAAAGGATTTTTTTCTTTATAAAGTAGGGAACTATATTGTGCCTACAAATTCTATCTAGCAGACCTAAACATTCTCCTCTATTTTGAGCCTATTAAGTAAATGGAACTTTGGAAACACAAACAGTGTATCTACTCATGGTGATCTGCATTTAATGTTATGCCTGAATTAGAGCATATGGAAGATATCTGTAGTGCAAAACAAAGAAACAAACCAACCAACCCACAAAAAAAGAAATAAAAAAATCACGACTGTGGCTTTGTAAAGGAAACAGAGCTACTGGAACTGTACCATAGCTCTTATGTTACAAATCAGCATTATGTTGCTACTAGTCTAGCATCATATCCAAGAGAGTTGACTGTTTTAAAAGGAAACTTCAGAGTTTCCAGCTTCCTAGGGAGGAGTAATTTATTATTGAGTCACAAGAGTAATTAAGGCTGGGAGGGACCTCTAGAGGTCATCTAGTCCAGCCTCCTGTTCCAACAGGTTCATCTAGAACAAGTTACTCAGGACTTGCTCAGTGGAGTTTTGATTATCTCTACGTATGGAGATACCACATCCCATGCAGGTACCTACTTCCAGTGTCTGATCATCCCTGCAAGGAAAATGATTCCTTATACTTAATTGTAACTTCCCATATTCCAGCTGTGTCCACCGTATCTGTATTTTCCCATTAGGTAAGACAGCAATAAGGTCTCCCCTTTCTCAGTGCTGAATAAACTCAGATTTTGCTCTCCCTCTCTATGTAGGATGATCTCCAGTCCCCTCTGCTTGGCCCTCCCTCAGATTCGCTCAGCATGTACAAGAATATCCCCAAAAGATTAAGGGGTTACTGAGGAAACCAAAACTAGACCTTACAGAGGCCTAACAAGACGCCATAACTCTGCTGGGTATGTTCTTGTGCATACAAGCCAGCATGTGGTCAGCTTTCTTTGCTGGAAGGGTACACTGATGATTCACATTCAATTTATTTCAACACAAGCGGGTCTTTTTCTGCCAAGCTGGTTTCTAGCCAGTCAGGCCACCTCAGACGTAGGTCTTTGTACGCAGCTTTATTGAACCTTGGGTGGTTCCTATCAAGCCATTTCTCCAGCCGGTACTGGCCAATCTGAACAGAGGACATCACCATACTGACCACTTCCTCTAATTTAACTCATCCAAGATCTTGCTCCAGGCACACCGTGTCTCACTGTGCAGGTCATTAATAAAGATATGAAACACTAGTGACCCAGTATCAGTCCCCGAGGGACGTTACCTTATTTGTCTGTAAAGAAAAATGAAGGTTTCACATTCATTGAGAAAAATGACAGGTCAGTTTGAAGTTACAAGTGTATCAAGACTCACCTAAAACTATTATTCAGAAGAAAAAAAGAATTTAGAAATCACACCTGTACCTTCCCAGTTTACACTCAAAGTCAGAAACTGGCAAGTTCTGCTAAATTTGTATTTATTCTTAGATGTTCTTTTACTATATTGATAGCAAAATTCCAATTTACGGCTTAACAATTACCTGTGCTTACACCACAAATGTAGTCAAAAAGTTGGTGAACCGGCTTCCCAGTTAGTTCTTCTAGTTTCCGTAGAGTCTGAAGTGCAACTAAACCCCTGAAACACAAAAATCCCCTTCACATACAATGGAAGTTTTATCTTACGTAGCTCTAAGCTAGCTCACCTTTGCTTAACTGCAATTAATTATGAGTAACTACAACAGTAAGAATCCTGAGTATTTCACAGAATGAAAGAGCAGCAGAACACAATTAAAATGGAATAATGAATGCTAAATATAAATTACATACTCAGACATACCAAAACCAGCTCTCAACAGCTACAGCCATTTTGTTCTGAGCAAAAGCTCAGGAACGATCAGTTTTTGTAGATAGAGACCCAGGACAGATTTTAGCCACGTGCACACCACACAGCACTTGAAGGCTGGTCTTGATTGGGCTATATGAGGCCCCTTGGGCACAGTATTTCTGTGTGGTGCATTTTTGTTTAGTGGTTTGGTTTTCTTTTTTTCCCTTTTCTTTCTGTCTCAATTAAATGTGTCTTAAATAAAGGGAGAGTTGAATTCCAGACCATCAGACTTGTGCTTCTACAGCATGAAGGAGAGCATCTGGTATGCAAAGGTGATAACTCTACTGGGCTAGAGCTTGAGAACTGTGTATGGCAAAAGAAGCAAATCAAGAATTATCTTACCAACACATTCTGCTGAGAATGGCACTTCCTGCATGCTGCCCCCAAATCTGCCCTGGCTTGGGCTGAAGAGCAGTAGTCAACCCAGTCCAAAACTATAACCAGCTGGAACACCACCAAGTAGCACAACAGCAAGCAGTCAGCACTCAGGCTCACTCTCTGGACTTGTTTCATTTAGTGTTATAGATATAGATACCACTTTCTAAAGATAATGTGTCTTCTAACATCACTCCCTAGAAATCTAATAAAATTAACACACTTCATTTATAGGCATAATGCTGTTATCTCTGAAGCATCCTTCTTTCTATTTCATAAAGTCTTTATGGTTTACCATGACCTTTGGCTATAAAAATGTTGAAGTTCTCACATACACTTCCTTGTTGGAGACAACTGATTTTGATGCATGTAAAGAAATACTATGGTGAAACAAAAAGTTCATGAACTGTGTATCTGTAATAACTTCATACTTCACTTTCTACGAATAGAGATTTGAGAATCAGTAAATATCTGCCAGTAAGATTTCTTTAAATATGTCTGAAACCACAGCTTTTAGTAAACATCAGATTTTAAATTTAAACAATATGCTTCTGCTACAACTCCCTACAAATCGTAGTCGGTGCATAAATTGATAACTAGAGTACATATAACTAAGGACACTGTCCTGGTTTTGGTGAAAACAGAACTAATTCTGTTCAGTGATTTTACTTTTCAGTTCAGTGCATAAATTAAAGAAAAAAAAGCATTAGTTGCAGAAGCAATATAAATTATCAGCACAGAAACAATAGCTTTCACTACTAGCCTTGTCATTCTTTCGTAACATCACTCCTGCTATGGCAGGTGACCCTCCAGAGAAATACAAAACACAATCATAATAGGATGAACTACTACTAGCATTTCACACCAATTTAGTATTTCTGAGATTAAACCTGGGAGTAGACTAACTCAAATAAATTAATTTGCTTCCACAAGCAAAAAGCTAATCCAAGCTCTAAAAGTGCATAGCCAACTTTAAAGAGGTAATTAATTTCAGTGTCATAGGACTACTAATGGATGAAAATTTACACAAATACATACAAAAACAATAACCATCACTTCGATAGTCACATGTAAAAGAACTGTAAATCATAAAATGCATCTTTGGGCACAAACTTACCCAAGAAAAACTAAAATTTTATTTCCATTTACAGTATTAAAAAGGCTACAAGTATATATACATAAAAAAAAGTTTTACCTTGTTCCTCCTCCATCAATAGTGAGGACTCGAATTCCCCAGCCCTTCACAGGGTCAGTATATCCAATTATAGCTAAAGTCTCTCTAACAGCAGCTTGAAGACTTTCATCATTTGCCTGTCTCAGTCGCAGTAGGCATGGGATTAATTTTTCCTATTGATAAATGCAAAGATATTTCATTCTAACTATATGTTTATATCATGCCTACTAAGAAGAATTCATGCTTAAATGTACTAGTTTGGCATTTAAGTATAAGAGTAACGTATTAGTTAAACACGGAGGAAAACTTCTTTAAATTTGTATTTACCCATCTCTCTAGCAAGGCAGAAAAATACTGTCATACACACCTCATCCCCAAAGTAACTACCCATCAGTATTAAACAATGAAGGTGAAATGCAAGTATTTCAAACAGCTAGAAAAGCTACATTTACTAACCCCTCAGTTTTATTGACTTTAATATATAGATTCAAGTATGCAGCCCAAATATAACTAAAAGCCCAGATTTTGCTGAGTATCACACTGCTTCAAACCAGGAAATGCATTCTAGGAACACTAATAGTAACAGTGAGTAATTTTTAGATGTAAAAGAATTATCACAAAGATACAGAATATTATAATAAAAATGGAAGTAATGAATGTACTTTTTCATAACCAAGTAATTCACAGCTATTCATGGGGATACCCAAACTGTACCCCGTCTGGGTGATTCATCTGGCATGTGCTCCATTCCCAAATATTTGTTATCCAGAAATTCTACAATCTATGTCTTGCATCTGTCATATCTTGTGGAAAAAAAAGCATGAGACTGACAAACGCTGCAATTTGGCTAGTACTGCTAGAATAGTCGACCACCCACCTCCTGTTCTCTCACTGCAGGAAAGAGAATGAGTAGGACTAGATTATGTGAGCTTAATTTGATGGTTATACTCCGCTCCTGTTATCTCTCTTCGAAGGAAGCATGCAAACAAGCATAAAAACTGTTGTGTGTATCCAAATCAACTGCACTGTACATTCCCATCTGATCAACTGCAACAGAGGACACAGCGTACAACCTTCATCTACCACCAGAATAAGCTATATCTAATCACATGACAATGCCGTATGCTTCTAAATTAAACACTGCAATCTTATGAGCCTTTAGCTAAACTACTGATAGGTTGCATGTGAATCTGCTTGAACCAACTAAGAAAAAAACCTATAGAAAGACACATTCACATATTTTTTACAAATATGAATAGTAACAGCCCAAAACACAGAAGTTTGATGTTATTATGTTCATTGTCTGTCAGATATTTTTTTACATCTTTTCACATAAAGATTATCTGCACCTTAATCGCAACTCCTCTGCTCTCAGGAAATTCTAGAAGATGATAAGTCAGTTCTTCAACTCTGCTGATACAGACTCTTCGATTAGAGGATCTTCGTAAGGCTTGAACTAAAGCTCGAGTCCTGTTATCAATACTTACTCTTGCAATAATCTAAAGAAAAAAAAANCTAAAAAAAAAAAAAAAGTTATACAATTAACATAAACCTACTTTAAGAAGTGTGTGAAGTTTGTAAAGACTAACTCCAAACAGTTATTTTAAGATTTCTCAGAAGTAATGGACAGCATGTTGTTCTAGAGATCTGCTACAGGATCCAAGTAAGCATTGCTTAAATGTAAACAGGCAACCTTTTGATTCTGTGTTTACTAGAAAAATAAAGACAGCTCACAGCAAAAATATGCAAAAAAAAAAAAAGTCATCCTGTACCCTGATGTATTTTCAGAGGAACTCTGAAATTTTAATATTTGGACCATGGAGAAGGGTAATATTACTACAACTACACTCACCAAAAAAAAAAAATCAATTAGATATGGATAAATTTTTGTACTCTCTATATAGATGACTATATGTATATACTACTACATGCACACATCTATATACATATGTACACTTACATAAACTCATATGTACTTATGTAAAAAGTAAAAAAACCCCTTACTTAAGGGGGGGTTGGACTGGATGACCTTTAGAGGTCCCTTCCAATCCAGGTTATTCTATGATAAAAACCATATGTGTATACTTATATAAAAATGTGTATGTGTAAGTACATATATGTAAGTTTACATATAAATTACCCAACTACATGTTTATATAGTTTTTGTATGTGTATATACAAATATACTTAAGTACATATGTACTTGTGTATGTACACATAAAAGCATGTATATATATACATTTGCATGCATGTAAATACATAGTTTTATACTCACTTATGTAAGCATATATGCATATATAAATTTACATACAGGTATATACAAGTGTACAGTGTGTATATATTTGTATAAAATATACACATACACAATAATTATATATAAAGAAAAAACACTTGCCTTTTCTCTCTGAAGAGAGAGATGCTTTTCCTTCTCTTCTGCAGTCTTAGCCTCTTTTACCTTGTCCTCCTCATCCTTCTCAGCCACTTCCTGTTCAGGCTGTTTACTCTTTTCTTGTGAATCAATTTTAGTATCAGATCTTAACTTAGGAACCAAACCACCAATGTAACTGTCTACAAAAGCTTGTACACTGTTACTGGGGTATGAAAGAAAGTTTGCAATAGTTTTTTTAGTGGAAACAGGAACGGCAGTATTTGTCTTGTCAGCATCCAGTGTCTCTGCTTCAGGAACTGAAGTAGCTGCTGAATCCACTGTCTTTTCTTCATTAGCACTCACTACAGTGCTTTCTGATGAATTGAGCTTATTCCTCTCCTCACTTTTAGAGCCCTGTAAGGAAGCATTCCTCTTTTTTTCTTCATCCATAGCAGAATTATTGTTAAAGTACCAGTTGATATGATCAGCTACAAAGTTGTAAGTCTCTCCAAAATTTGTAGAAAAGTAGCTTATATGAAAAAGGTGGCTCTCAGTAGAAGCTGAATCTTTTAGAGCTTCGGGATTAGTGCCGCTTGAGCTTACTAACACAGACCTAGAGTCTCCATTTGCACAACTGGATTTCTTTGCAGCTGGGCCTCTTTTGCAATCCTCCTGAACTCTGGCACCTGTGACTTGTTTATCACCTTCGAGATTTGCATTGCTGTTACCTGCATCTGCACTACTTTTATTTGCTTTTCCCAGAGAACCCGAATGCGACTTTAATCGAGCTATCCGTGAAACCAGTTCACTGTGAGTGCCAGACACTGCCTTTGAAACAGATTCTATAGTACTCTTAATTCGTGACATGCGACTGTTCACTCTTGAAAGTCCTTTGGAAGAAGAAGTTAAAAGTTTAGAAACTCTGTAGTATAAGAAGTCATGGCTGTAAATGTATTTGTTATACCAAAAAGTTCCGCTTCTGGCCCATTTACACCGAGACTCGCTTGTGTGAAAAACTCTTGGGTGAATGGCATGATTTATCCTCCAGCAGATTTTAGGTCTATACAAATACAGGTACTTGTTTCTTTGCTTCCACCAAAGACTTTTTGGGTTAATCACAAAGAACAAATATGCATCTAAAGACAAATGAACAGTCATAACTTATAATTACACCTTTTCTATGTTGCTTGTCTACTTCATTCTAGAAAATATACTTCAATAAGCAAGTCTCCTGTCACGGTGTTATCTGAAAAAGATAAAAAAAAATGACAACCCAAAACCAGGAGCAAGTTTAAAATCAGAGAGTTGCTTAATACAGATGCAGCTTATTTATTCTTTCAGTTAAGACAAATAAGCATAAAATCAAGTAATCTCAAAGGGATATCAACAGCTCTGGACATTTTCTTGTGTCATCTCAACATTGTAATTTCAACACATTATTTCTAAAGGCCAGTTTAAATCTGTCTTAAGCAACATGCAACAGTTGTTGAAATCATTTAGTGACATACAGATAATTGCTTGCCAGTCTTTCCAGTAAAGACAAATTTGGATCTCTTTAGCAAATTATCTTGTGCAGAGATCGAATACCAAATGAAGCTATCATTACATTACCACCCCCTTGCAGAATTCTTCCCAGGGAAGAAAGGACATAAATTCTTTGATCAGAGCTTCACTGTCAAGCCACAAGTTCAATGAAACACTTCTGTCTTAAAAGCTAAGGGCAGCATATAATCCTTATTCTACAAAGAAAGTCGTTACTGGGGCAGATCAGATTTTTACACAATATGCGAGAAGTTGCACTGAAACCGCAGGAGCAAATCCTTTCCTTGCCTAAATGTCAAGCTCAGGCTTTTCCTGCTCCTGTCTCGAGTGCCAGAGGAGGCCAGGCAGGCCAACACCTGCTCAGGCCAACGCGATACCGCCGCAGGCAGAAGCAGCAGCTTTACTTACAGTTTCCTTAGCGGCCGCCCGAACCTACGCTNNTATATAGGCGCCCGGCCGCCTCCCGCCCCGGGAGGGAGAGCGTGTTCTCTTTCTGCCTTGCGCCATTTCGCAGAAAAGATTTCGAGAGCGGCGGCGTAAACAAGCGGTGCGTCCCGTCCCGTCCTGTCCCCGCATGCCCCCGGCCCTACTCGCCGCCGGGG
>VWZY01013532.1:283182-350882 GCA_013399075.1 Chloroceryle aenea | reverse complement strand
CGGCGGAGCCGGCCGTGCCTGTCGCGGGGAGCAGGGGTACTAGGAGGAGGAGGAGGTTCCCTACCCGGCCTGGATCTTCTAGAGCCGCTCACTGCAGGCGCATCGGGGACCTCTCCCTCAGTTTTCAGCTTCATACTTGGAGAAGGGTCAGAAGGACTGTGGGTTTCCGAGGTTTGCCAGGGTTAGGGGCAACTTTGGTCCTACCCAGCCAGGCTTAAGGGTAGCGGCGGGCGTGGGAGCTTCCTGCCTACGCGGCCTGTCTGAAATGAAATTTTCGTCAAGGTGTCTGCATTCAGAGGTGTTGACAAGAGGGTTAATGCGCTGCTTGCCTCAGTAGGTGATGAATGCGTTGCCTCGAAGGTTTAGGAGGGTAACGTGTCATTTGTAGCTTCAGAATCCAGTCATCTGGTTTTGTTTGTTCTCACAAATTAAAAAGTAGAGTTAATTTCCTTACCTGGTGTTTTCTTTCCCAGAGGAAAATGTATACCCACTGTATATTGTAATTATTATCATGTACTTTTTTTTTATTGAATTTTCTATATCTCCCTGTGCAAGACATTCTTCACCTCTTGAATGAATGAATATTTATTGCCCATTAAGAACAGACTAGGACAGTGAGAAACAAAATCGAATCTTTAAACAACTTCCCTTCACCCCTCCCTTCTTCCTGATTTTCTCTAACTCCTTCCCCTGAGCAGCACAGGGAGGTGGGGAATGGGGGTGGCAGTCAGTACATCCCATGTTTCCACTGCCCGCCCTTAGTGGGAGAGCTCACACTCTTCCTCTGCTCCAGCTTGGGATGCCACCCATGAGAGACAGTCCATGAACCATAGGCTGCAAGTGCACAGTCCACCTGACCATAGTTCTCTCCACAATTTGCAGGGAAATGTCTGCTCCTGTGTGTGGAGCACGTCCTTCCCTTCTTCACTGACCTTGGTGTCTGCAGAATTGTTTCTCTCACATATCCTCACTTTTCTCCCAGCTGCAATTACCATTTCTGCAGGACTTTCCCCCTCTTAAATGTGTCATCACAGAGGCACTACCGCCATCACTGATGGACTCAGCTTCGGCCAGCAACATGTTCATCTTGGAGACAGTTTGAACTGGCTCCTTCCAACATAGGGTCAGTTTCTGGTATTTTCTCACAGAAGCCACCCCTGTAGCCCCACTGATACCCAAACCTTGTCACATAAACCCAATGCAATGAAATGTTTGCACTTTTAAGAGAGTTTCGAGGCAAGACTTAAAGGCAGCATTCCAGTAGCACTTTCTTAGTAGTCACAAATATCTCATGAGCTGCTAATTATCTAGGGCCCTTTTTAGAGTACAGTGGTGGTTCACACCCAGGTGCTCATCTGTTTCCTCCTAAATGCTTTTAGAGCTGCCCCATTCTGGAATACAATGGCCTGCTCTTCAGGTATGGTCTGCTTGCCTTGTCTGCAGATGACTACACATCTCATCTCACCTAGCATGATGGTTTACTCTGGGCAACCGTAAGACTTGTGTGTTATTCTTTAATTTATAATGGGATTTCATTATATATGGTTAAGCCAATTTTTTAAACCAAGTAGCTGAAACAGCAGCGTCCCTACGTGCCGTGTGTGGCTAAGCTGGGAGGTTTTGCTGCCTGTTGTTGTATGAGGTTTCTTCTACCTTTGCTAAGGTAAGGATTCAAGTATTTCACATTTCAGGTGTGATCACAAACCCATGTGTTCTTGCCACGTGGCTCTCCTTGAGGATGAACAGACCTGTCTGATATGACATCTACAGAGGCCCATGATTCATCAGCTTCTCAAAACAACCACACAACTCTCCAAAAGAACTAAAAAACACTAGACAAAAAACCCAAAAAGATAAATTTCTGTATTCCCAGGCACAAATTCTGCATCCACACCTTCTGAAACATTTTGCCAATTTACCCTTCTCTTTGCTGAGGTCATGACATGAAGAATAAATATTCTCAAATTTATTTATTTAAAAGACAGAGAATTCAAACTCTGTTGATTTTATAAGCTCTCAATAGTCAAAGGTGAGATGATTCATCCCATTTGACTAAACACCTTTTTAGATGAGAGATGAACCTACCTGTGGTACTTGGTGGGTTTGGCTGATCTCTATTAGGCAGCACTCAAGCTTCGTCAGAGTGCGCCCTTAAAATGGGATAGTTTCTGGATTAGGACAACACTGAAAGCAGTTTGATTTTAACATGTGCTAGCCATCTGACTTGCTTTAAAAAAATGAAAAGCTTTCAAAGTGTTTTCTCAATGTATGTGTTTATACATGTTTTTGTAGGTAAGATGCAATCTTTTGTAAAGCTACAGATGGGAGTTCTTTGGAGTACATGATTTTTATAGCCAAAATATTGTGATATCCATAGAACAAGTAGTTAACTGTGTTCATTTATATGTATGCTATACTTTTAAATTATTCCTAACATTCACGTTTACACCTTTGTCTTCAGCTGCTATGTATTTTCTATGTATTTACATGCTATATATTTTCTGCAACATGGTATGTAGTAGTCAGGAGCTGTGTCAGCCTCCCAAGTACTTTATGCTTTGTAAATTCAGAACACAGGTATCCTGCCTCTTAACACTAGATGGCAGACAAAAATGGGAAAACATTTCCTTGTTTTCAGAGGCAGAATACTGAAAAATTAATTTACACCTTGAATGAACATTTACTGAAAGTTCTCAAAATAATAAGAATGAAGACCATTGGACACAGACATAAAATATCATGCTTATGGTAGCATAGATACTTTCTGCAGCCTTTCAATTGGCTCCATTTTTTTGGGCACAAACACTGCAAATAATCAAGTGGAACATTTCTACGTTATTTGCTTATTGCTTTTTAATCTCTGTTACTTCTCTTCAATATTTTGCTCATTTCAAAGAAGAAATAAAAATTCTTGAAGCCTTAGAAAGGCTTAAACAGCTCAAATAGAAGAGAACTCTGTCCTTGCCAGGTAGCTGCATGGTTGTAAAACAGTCTTCCATAAGTCCAAAAAGCATGTGATACATGACTGATACTGCAACTGCGTAGTATCTTTGTCTTACATCACTTAACTAAATTAGACTTCTTTGCTCCTTATTGTCACTGAATCTTAGAAAATAATATGGATGTAAGTTTGCTAAGGAGGCAAGTCATTTTCAAAGAATATTATAAATTGCTGTACTAAATATTATGTAATCAGTTCACCTTGCAGCCAGTGAATATTTTGGGTTGTTACCCCAGTCCTCTCCCAGACACATCTTCCAGAAGATGATCATATCAACTATAAACAGAAAGGACATGACTTATTCCCATTATGTTTTTCCTGTTGGGGTTACTGGAACAGAAGGGTAAGTAAATACGACTTTCCTGCTTCATGGTTAGGAAGTCATCTACAACAATGGCCATAGCATCTGGCCTTGGTTCTGGTCTTGGACTACTTCATTATGCAGTAGCTTTTGATATAATATGTATATATAGGAGCAAACACCAGACTGTGTCATTCCCCTTCCCATGTGAGTGCTGTAGCCACAATGATACAGAACTACACCCCTTTTCCCAGGGTTCCTTCTTGATTCCATGAATATCCCATTCTTTTGTGTATAGTCACCTAGTTCAACAAGGGGAGAAAGCATTTTCTGTTCTGTCGTGTCAATAAGCTGTTGAACTGAACTGTAAATTCTCTTAGGGAATCAAATGTGTATTTCAAACTTCCCAGGCTGAAAATAGCACAGCCCCCGTTTTCTTGCATCATCTGGGCAAATATTCCATTGAAAATACTGTTATACTAAATATTGTCAGTGACCCTGTTCCTGTTCCTTTTCCCTCCTGTTCATCCTCTCCCCTTTCAGGGAGCTTCCATTTTCTCACCCTGTTGGAAAGAACTAGACAAGTCCCAGCCTGGTCCTTGCAAGAATGACTAAGGGGCCGTTAGGGTTACAGGCTCTGTGTTTTGAATGGTGAAGGTATCTGGCTCTCATTCAGAGTTAAAGCCTTAGATTAGAATCTGAATCTGGGATGTAGCTACACCCCGCTGTTCATTTGCCTGCTTTGTTAAATCCAGCCACTTTCTTCTTTCCCACACAATATAAAGGTGCTTGGATCCCTAAATCGGGGTTCTGGATCCCTAACTCAGGGTATTGGATTCTGCTCAGAGAATTGGTGCCTGGAGTCCTTTCCAGAGCTAGCCTTGATTTCCCATGCCTTCCCAGCTCATAGTCAATGGTGTCTGGCCTGATCAGTGCTTTTGTGCATTCTAGATACCTAACTGCTAAAACCCAAGAGTGTATTAATCAATTAATTATACAGTAGCTACGAACTGTTGATTACTTAGGATTTTAAATGCAGACTCATGCTAGAGGTCATATAACAGTTCCTTTTCAGCCCCTTGTGGTTACTACAATACTCATTGTGTTATCTTGCAGCACTCGAGCTGATAGATGTGAATTTTGTTACTGCAGCATCTGGCTGAGAGTATGATTGTGCAAGTGCCAAAGTTCTTAGCATGACTGGGAGGAGGTCAAAATGCACAGTCTCTTTAGGCTCACTGTCCGCATTGTTTGCATTTGCTTATTCAGTATTGTCAGAGAAATGAGTCATTGCTTTTTTGTCTTTTAATTAAAACATTGAATTTTGGCTAATCTTTACACCAGACCTTGAGGTATTATACTGTGTTTCACCTTAGTATTTTTCACTTTATTAAAAAACTCTGTTTATAGCCTCTCATCTGTGGAAAAAGTACTTTGTCATCCTTTTTCAAAACCAGTCCATCACAGTTCCTTCTCCTGATGTTGTACATTATTTCTCTAGTTTTCTTTCCTCTGACCAGCCTTGGTGAGGCTCCTTGCCTTTAAGCTGTTTTCCATGGCCCTGGTAGCAGGTGACCTGGCAGGCCATTTATTGTCCTAGGAGAGAATCCAGACTGTCTGGAATGCTGCAAATGAAAAAGATACTTTTTGGACAGACACCTATGTACCTGATTTGTCATAATTTAGTTCTAGTTCAACTTAAAGTAGCTTGATGAAAGTTGTAGAAGTACCGGTAAATCTCAGTGCTGTATGTGTGAACATTATTTATTAAAATTGCACAAAATTTTGCAGCAGCAATGGGAAAAATGTGTTGCTTACAGAATGGTTTACAAGCTGTGGAAGATAATTCTATCACTGGAATGCAAGTACATGATTTAAGCAAACTAGTTCCAGGCTTTGGGCCGAGTGGGACTCTCACTCGCTGCTGTCAGTAATGTCTGTGAAATCAGAAACACACCCAAAGAATGAGGTCAGCACTGGTAAATAATAAAGCTTTTACTGAAAGAGGTTAAAAAGTTATTCTTTCAGACATAATCTCCCTAGGGATTAAAAAGAGGCACGTAGTAATGTACGTAGTTAGTGGTACTGTTTTATGGTGAGTACTTGGGACATGCCTAATTACGAGTCGCAGGGGGCACATACTCATTGTTTTTAGTTTGGCTTTAGTGCCTGTGGCTAATTCCTACTGAAGGATGCACTTAATTTAGGAGAGCCTTGTTCCAAAATATTGCCTAACAGTAATTACAGTAGTATGATATGTTGCAGTCACACATTTTAAAGCTAGAAAGCTATATTTGTTGTTATGTAGCTTGTAATATGACTGAAGTAACATCCCCTTCCTTTAAATACACACTTACTCATCTGGGAATTGAACACAGTTTCACGGAAAGTGAAAGGCATCCAGATCGTGTGTGTGCAGGGGAGCAGCATTCGCACACACATACACAAAACATAGATGTGCACAACTAAGAGCTAGATCCACTTTGAAGGGTGTAAATTCCACTTTTGGTATATAAACAGGGTTAGCAAAACAGAATGCTGTCCCATGTCATTGCAATGCTAATTTGAAAAGTTAAGGGTAATGTCAGAACAACCGAAAATGGATGAGATTTGGGTTGTCCTGACATTTTCTAATAGTCTTCCCTATACGTTCTCCTTCCCGTCCAAAGGTGGTTTTGTCCAAATCAAAGTTTAAATCTTTCTGAGTTGGAGTTACTGACACCTTTCATCATTTTGTAACTTTCTGTGTTGTGACAACAGCATTGGTAGCTGCCTATGTCGCTTGATTGTATATATGCTGTCTGCAGTACATTCATCTCTTTTGTTGGCACATTGGCTTTAGGTGTTGCATTTGAAGCTGCTTTAGTTCCATAGACACTCTGTAGTAACTTTCTAACTATGCAGGGTTGGAGTGAATCATTAAGCCTGATCCAAAGAGCTCTGTATGTTAATAGAACTATTGGATTAGTTTTGGGATTTTGGTGGTTTTTTTTAAGAGACCAGGAGGTTGTACCAGCAGCAAAAAGGTGTACATAATTTCATTCCACTAAAGATGACTTTTGGGAAAGTGGTTTATCCATTGCATTCTGGAAATTAATAATATTTTAATGATGAAAAATATGA
Organism: Chloroceryle aenea; assembly: GCA_013399075.1. Taxonomy (NCBI): domain Eukaryota; kingdom Metazoa; phylum Chordata; class Aves; order Coraciiformes; family Cerylidae; genus Chloroceryle; species Chloroceryle aenea. Next base: position 344,457 of record VWZY01013532.1, on the reverse strand, counting down.
CTCTACCTTACTGTAAATGCATCTGTGCTACAGGCTAAATCCTTGACCAGTACTCACATGTAAGTTTGGCTAATCTCCTATATGAAAGAATCCATTTGCTATCCATTTCACCACTTCCAAAAGGAGTTCCTTTTACCTTTCATGCTACTCGTATGTATTTACATTACTTAATGCACCTCCTTGAATGTATTCTCTATTGCTAGGGCAATTTCAATGCAATACTATGTTAATTCTTTTTATGTACCCTAGAATACATCACTAAGTATATGCTTTATATAAAAACATATTAAGAACCAAATGTTTCTACCATCTTCTTGATAACTTTAGCTGCACACTCTAGTGCTTTCCACCCTATAAGGTCTATGGTAGCAGGTTTTAAAATTTTAATGCTTGAAAAGAAATAGAATGCCATAATCACTAAGGAAATAATTGTTGATTTCTCTAAAATCCTCTAGAGAAATAGCCAAATTTCTTAATTAATTTGTTTTCATGACTTCACAAATGCAGTAGCAATAATCTATTACCTCTTCAGATCTACAGAATCTCACAGAGAACAGAGACAGACCTTGGTTTCTTAAATGAAAAGCAGACACCAGCATTTTTCTCTTGATCTTTTCTTAAATAGGATCTTTTTAGAACTTGGTTTTGCATTCCAAAGTAAAAGAGTGAAAACCTATTATCTTCACAAGCTGTATTTAATAAGTATGTCTGTCATGAGATGAAACAGTTGCTGTTTTTTAGAAGTTGGTGGGGGGCTTTTACCACTAAAATGCACGTATTTCTGCTTCAGTTTATACTCCTTGTCTGGCTTGGCAAAAAGCATCTGCAGTGCACTGCAATTTGTGCAGGTTTGGAAGAGAAAGATTGTTTAGTCTGGCAAAGATTTGTTTAAGGAATAATCTCATACCAGCCTATAAATTCTTTAAGGGCAGCTATGGAGTTGATGGAACTAAATTCTTCACAGTGGTGGCAGGTGATCTGACAGGGGACAATGGCCACTGTGGGAGGTTCTGAAGGTGCGTTAGGAAGTAATTCTTCACCAAGAACACTGGAACAGGCTGCCCAGAGGGGTGGAATTTCCACACTTGAAGGACCTCAAGACCTAGCTGGACAAAGCTGTGTCTGACCTGATCTAGGGATGGTGATAGTCCCACTTCAGTAGGCAGTTACCCTCTTGAGGAAAACCTCACTATGTCCCTTCCAACCAATATTTATACGACTCAGTGTTTCTATGATTCAGGTAATCAGGCTAGTACAGCCAGCAGTATTGCCACAAGAGAAATTGTGTCTGAGATTTACCTAAATCCTAGCTTTGAACAACAAAAAATCCTAGCTCCTTGAACAACAAAAGGACTTGAAATGATTGCCCAGCTACAAAGAAAAGTGCTTGTCCAATTTGCACCTTGTATAGCCTCAGTAAATTCTGATGGATTATTTGACAGTACCACAGATTAGAAGTATCAAATGCCAGAGGAAGGATGAAGCAATTATTATTTGTATATCATTAAAATTTTGTGAATTGCAGCAATAACAAACTAGGCATTATCTCACCTTCCAATATAATAATTAAAAAATAATACACTGAAGAAACTACATTGAAAAAATTTAGAAAGTTAAATTGTACTACAATTCTAACATGATAGGGCAAAGCCTACGTTAAAGGAGTCTGGGGGCATGTCAGTATACCCTAGATCAACTCAAACAGTACTCCTTACCTACACAGTCACTGAATTAAAGCCTCGATTTGCTTTGAATGTGATGGGAGTTGACACACACAGCTCACATGTAATTCATAGGTCTAGGGGAGTGGTTGTTATTCCTTTCTGAGAACTCGTTATACCTCATCTGGAATAGTGCCTCTGGTTGTGGAGCCCCTGTGCAGGAAAGTATTGAGCAGCTTGAGTGAGCTCAGCATAGGGCTGTGAAGATGATCAGAGGGCTGGAAGATATAATCTGGTGGGGGAGGCTGAGTGAGCTGGGTTTGTGCTCTCCACCAGGGAGGTGCAGCAATAATGGGTGCAGTTAAAAAGCTGTTTTCATAAGATAAACTCAGAAATGTAGATAGCAAGGAAATCTTAGGTGCTTTCCAGTGCTGGGAAATCTCCTTTTGTGCCTCATTGGACAGACATCAGGTGGATCTTACCCCAGCACACTGCACATGCACCATCTGTGGGTTTCTCCTCCCTCCCAGGGGCCTTTTATTTTCTGTAGCAAACAATCATATATCTTCTCGTGACAGGCTGGGACATCATCTCTGTCATAACATTCACCATTGCCAGCCCAGAATTTAAGTACAAGGCTCAGTAGAGCAGACATGTCCTGTTCAAGATTACTAACTCCTCAAATATGTTTTCCACAAGGCTCCCAATACAGCTATTCAGCCTGGAGGAGAGACAGTTTAAGGGGGCCTTGACAGTGCACCCAGTACCTACAGGGAGGCTGACAAAAGATCTGAGGCAGGCTCTTACTGAGGTTGTGGCAGTAGAACAGGAGAAGGTGGTCAGAATCAGGTGAGGGGCTGGTGGCACATAGGGAAAGCTTTTCCACAGTGAAAATAATTAAGCATTTGCAACCAGTTACACAGGGAGGTTTTAGGGTCTAAGCTCTTGCAGGTTTTCAAGACCTGACTGGACAAACCCTAAGTAAGCTGACCTGAATGCAGTGTTGTCCCTGCCGTGAGCAGCTGGGTGATTCTAAGCAGACAACGAAGTTTAAGTCTTAATCCATGAGCAGAATTCCTCACAATTAGCTAACCAACAACCATTAGATGAGAGCCCTCACCAAGAGAGTCAGCAAAAGTAATTAAAATGTACCTTCCCACACTACTGAAAGTAAATAATTTAGGAAAAGAATTTTACTCAGACAGATACGGTTTGGAGTGAAGCAAAGCCAGGCAACGGGAGAAGGACACTACTGGAGTAAAAGAACAGCTGAAACTACTTAAATATTTTCATCTGTTATCCTGTTTTTGTTTTCCCAGGGAGTTATATTCCCAGAGCAGATTCAATTTCAATATAACATTATCCTGAATGTCTGCTAGTGTGGGTGAAAAAGATGGAAAGGGCAGAACTATAAACTTATGAAGCCATTAACATATTTTGAACTGCTTATATGAAAGTTGAGAGTCTTACATCACTAGGACAATTTGTACCTCTCTTTTGATAAAACACGCCAAAGGCGACTTTTTGCACAGTGTGATTGCCCTTTGACCTGTGTGCATATGCTGGATCTAACACCTATTGTATCATGTCTTCTTGGTCAGGCACCATGTGCTGTGTACTTGTATATGCCTAGGAAAAGTTGCATATTCCTAGGCATCTTGTTGAAGTGTTCTAGGTGTAGGTGATAAAATATATTTGCCCGAAATATATCTCTACCTGTATGTTTTGCTTTGTGAGAATCATATATATATATGCTTCTGGTATTATATTCTAATTAACCTCCCAATAGTATCCCAGAAGTGACTTATGTTGCATATGCTGTTCTTTTTACATATAATTCCTTCATTGTCCTTCAGATCATGAGATGGAAATTTATTTTTATCTTCCATTCCTGACCCTGAGCTTAATTTTATATTCAACATGTTCCTGTTTCAACCCACTTAGTCCTAGATCTGCACAGATGTGCATGTTTACTTCATAACCTGCTAGAAGAATAAAGCTCTAACCTGGCTTTTTGTTAACTCATGGAAAAAGGATGTCAGGGTAAATGATTTTGGAGCACACATATGAAATTTTGTTCCCATTTGAAGGCAGAGCTGCAGATAACCAGCCTGCTCTACAGTGCAGTGTTCACCACCAGCAGAATTGCCAAGGGCTTGTGGTCTGTGGCCAATTCTGTTATGTTTCTGAAAGTTGCTGGGTGAAGGGAAGGTGAGGGTAAAGGCAAATCCATTTGCTCCCTTACTGTCTTCCCATGCTGTTTCCCACTAATCGAGATAGATTCCAAAGGTGGGCAACTAAAAGGGAAGGACCTCAGGTATCCAAACACCCTACGAATAGGATTCCATTTAGGAAAAAGTTATATATAAAAGGTATATTAGATTAAGTTGTGATTCATACTCTTTGCAACATGGTCTTAGAGAAAAGTTGTAGACTCAGGCAGCTGCAGCAGTGTTCAGCCAAATCTGGGTTATGGATACTTATAGCTGCTGTCAGCAGCAAAGTTTCCTGAGACTCTTCAACTTGACTGTTGTCTGTTCTCATAATCCTGCCCTCACCTGAGGTATTAACGTAAGTCCCATGGTGGGAAGGAAGGGTGAAAGAAGAAGAGAAAAGATATCATGCTGTTTTTATGAACTGTTGTAGTCTACCTCAGCATCCTGTTTATGGATTTTGCCCTTCCCCTGTCTGCTGATACACGAAAACATTTACTGCCCAAGAGATGGTATTCTGTTTGGGAGAAGCCCGAGCTGGTTTTGTAACACAGTCATGATCACAGTGATTAATCAGTGTAGGTGCAGTACAATGTAATGTACATGAAGCATGGACATACTTTTAACCTTACTGTTTTCCTCTTCAGAAAGACTTCACATTACCACTCTCTTCACTGTGACCAAAAGGATATGAGAGCTCTAGCTTCTAACAAGTTTGCATACAAATATATGTTATCTTTCATATTAAATGAATTAATTTTTTTGAATCTCTCTTTTATGATTAGGAGGGCAGACTGAGGGAGAACAAATGAAATTAAATCAAAATTGGTATTCTTATCTGCCACTAACAATTAGCAGAAGTCATACTGGAAGGTTGAAGAACAGTGAAATTCTTGTGGTCATGATATGACTTACTCCACAAAAATAAAGCCAATTAGCTACAGAAAAATGACCTCCCATCCTTTAGCACTCTAGTAAAATAAAGACCCTTGGAAATTGTTTCATTGTAGTGACCTTTTCCTCAGTTAGATTTCCCACTGAATTTTCACTTGTTTTTCTATTAAATTCTCAGTAGACTCATAGTCCCATTAAAAGTAATTTATTTCACATGTGTTATTTTTTATTTTGCTGAGAAAAAAACTTGACCTTGTCTTGAAATAAAATGATTATTTTTAGGGCAGTTCAAGTAATTTTATTTTTTTTTTTTTACGAATCAGGTGACTCCAAAACAGAGAAGGATAAAAATAAAAGCTATGGAAAAATGCATTTCTTTTCTGCATTTAGGATGTGGTTGTGCCCCAGGAGCCTAGAGAATTGCAGTTATGATGTGCCTGAGCTCAGGGCCCAACTTTCCGTCTACGTATAAACATTCCTCCAGCTTCAGCCGAAGCATGCGCTTCTGGTTTGCGTAAAAAAAATATTTTTGAGAATTCCCCTGAGTAAGATCATTTAAATATGATTTTGGCTGCAGCTATTTACAAGTTTGGGTTTTGACTGAAATGAGCAATTGAATTACTCTGAGCCTCTGAAGTTTGCCTTTTATTTATATATTTCCCCCAATCGTGTGGCTCAGCCTGCCATTGGCTGCGGTCCCTGCAGCCTACCCGAAGGCTCTGCAGTTACATAAGGCTCTGTCTGCTGGGAGCCTATATAAAGCCTTCTTGAACACCAGGAAGAGACAGAATTTTATCAAGATCCAGGTCCCAGTGCTTTAGTTCACACAAGCAGGAGGAGATTTGCTTGAAGATATACTGAAACCTGAGCCTGGGCTGGTTTGTTTGCTAGCCAGTACTTCACAGCTGTCAACCTGAGTCGCAAGTAGCAGCTACTGTAAGTAGCTTCTGTGCACTATGAAGAATTTTTCATTTCAGGATAACACACATCGGACTGAGAGTCCTTCTCCTCACAGATTCCTGGGTTTGACAAATCAGTCAGATCCCGTTGGAAGACCAGAAAGAGATGAACAATTAGCTCAAGTAGAGATTGCTGTACTGGGGGTTATATTTCTGACAGCATCTGTGGGCAATTTTATTCTCATACTAGTGCTGTGGAGAAGAAGAAAGAAGCTCTCTAGGATGTATGTGTTCATGCTTCACCTCAGCATCGCTGACTTAGTGGTAGCCTTTTTTCAAGTGTTGCCTCAGCTTATATGGGATATTACAGACGTTTTCATAGGGCCAGATTTCTTGTGCAGAATTATCAAATATCTACAACTGATAGGCATGTTTGCCTCTACTTATATGATAGTGGTTATGACAGTGGACAGATATCAAGCAGTTTGCTACCCTATGGTCACTTTCCAAAAGAAGAGAGCTCTCTGGAACATCCCCATTTGCACCAGCTGGTCTATATCACTGATTCTTAGCCTACCTCAGGTATTTATCTTTTCTAAGACTGAAATATCTCCAGGTGTTTTTGAATGTTGGGGTGAATTTATTCAGCCATGGGGCCCAAGGGCATATGTGACTTGGATTTTTGTAGTTATATTCTTCATTCCTTCAGTCATCCTTATCATGTGCCAGGTTAAGATCTGCAAAATAATCAAAAGAAATATACATGTGAAAAACCAGAATGAATATGAATTCACAAATCAGAAGCAAGTCCTGCCATCCCGAGCAAGCAGTGTGAACTGTATCTCAAAGGCTATGATCAAGACTGTAAAAATGACAGTGGTGACAGTTGTTGCATATGTTCTCTGTTGGTCACCTTTCTTCATTGCACAGCTGTGGTCTGTGTGGTTCCCCAGTGTCATGACCGAAGGTAAGATACTCTCCATCCTCCTTCATAACTTCATAGCAGGCAAGCACATCACTGTATTCTTTTTATTTGCATTTTGCTTTTGTGTAAAAGTTACACATGATCATTTGATTATGATTAAAAAGAAAATCCTGGATTGATTATCTGCTGTATTTAATTAGGTATAGAGAACTTCATGTTTTATGAGATCAAAACATCATCTAAGTGTGTATTTTGTGTTCGTGTTTTGAGTGATTAATGATTTAAAGATAAATGAACAGCACAGTGAAAAATAACATCTGCTTCAGAAAGGGTTTAGACTTTTAGAGGTTTTAGATATTATAGCAGCAGTATTTTAGGTTCTTGACTTGAAAAGGAGTAATTAAGTATTCAAAGTACTAAAATAAATATTTATTTACTGAATAGAACAGTACATTACAAGACATCTGGGTTTTTTTGCATATTGAAATCATATTGATGAAACCTCTGTAGCACACTATGAAACAATAAAAAGTTGTGAAACAGCTGTTTATAAAGCAAAAAAAGCAAGCTAGGGTGTAATATCAAAGAACACCATGTTGAAAACAAGATTAATCTTATCAATCTTATACTGCTGCCTCTTTGTGAAAGGCTAACTCTGTGACTTATTTAAGTTCACCATTTCTAAACTCAAAGACATAAACCAAAGGAAAAAAAGATAATAGCTCTCTGATAAAAAAAAAAACCACACAAATTCTGATATTTTTTTAAAAATAATTCTTCCTTGTGAATCTTATTCTACATACATTTATATCAGTATCTATATCTGTATTTATCTGTATCGGTATAGCAGGTTAATATTGCTTTTACATGTTATGCAGCTACATCAAAAAAGAGCTATATGGAACTATTTAACTCTGAAATGCATACAATACAGTGTGCTTCATACCTTCAACAATTACAAATGAGACAGAATAAATAGGAGTTTCCTCCTATTAGATTAACATATGAACAGGTACACTAGAAAGCAGCAGACTGTGAAAATGTTACTAATTTGTATAAGCGCTTTATTTACTTTGTTAATCCTTTAATTATTTCTTTCTAGGTTCAGCATTCACCATTATCATGCTCCTTGGCAATTTAAATAGTTGCACCAACCCATGGATTTACATGTATTTTTGTGGGCACATTCCATATTGCACAAATAAACAGCTGGAGAACACCTCGGCTCAGGAGGAATCGGTGATCACAGGGAGCATTCATCTTGTAGACAGAGACCCTGAGGAGAACAGTACTTCTGCATAATTGTTGAATGCTTTTTGTTGCTTTGTTATATTTGCTGTGTTCGCAAGATGTGGCAGTATTTTACCACCATCCCTTGCTTTGTGGATAAGGAAGCTGGAAAATTGTCTTTTGTTGAATAAATATCTCCCTCTGCAGTTCTGCAGCATATACGGGAAGTGTCTGTGTTGTGCAAGCCTGACTCAGTACTTCCATCACCACTGTGTTGTCAGAATGTATTCTTGTAAAGACTGACAAAGATATATAAATTTATCTTAGATATTTTGTGTCCTAAAGTACTTTCTCTTCTGTGATTATTGATTTAGTAAAATTTTGCAACTAACTGGTCCAACAAATTGTAACATAATTGGAAAGGAATCTGACATATTTAGGCTTGACTATGTTTCCAAATTGAACCATGAATCAGTCATCATTCCGATGTGATTAGGGGACAGTCTGGCAAAACTTGAGAAGGCAGCAGAAACTTATAAAAATACTTTTCTAGCTATTATTAATACCTGGTTTAAATTAACTCCTTACATACATTTATAAAATGCCAAGCAGCTTGATATGATTTAAACAACCAGTTCCGTGTCTGGTGACACTGAACATCTACTTCAGTTTCAAATGCCATTGTGGACTGCAGGTATCAGCAGCACAGTAATAGTGCAGGTTTGTGGCTTCACACCATGGGATTTGATCTTCTGCATATTTCCTGATGTGCAAGCAGTTAACTGAACCCCTCTCCACACACATACACACATGTATACATACTTCAGATAAAAATGGGTGCTTTCATTTGTTATCCTAACCTATTTTTTCAGCATGCAATTTATCAACAGAGTGTGCTTGGAGCCCCTTCAGGCTCAAATTTAATTATTTCCCCTTTCCTGTAAAAATAAATCTTTATATCTTTATCTCAAAATGCAATTTGCTTGCTAGTTTGTGGGTGTTTTATGCAGGTAGCTATTTATTCCCCTTTCAGTGTCTGCAATCTAATCAGAGGAGTATGGAAGGAATGCCAGTTGAGAATCTAACTGCATTCACAGAGATTCTTGGTGATACTTGGTGTATCATCTGCCTAATTATAGCATGTTTTATCAGTGCTATTCACATTTAATTTTTATGAGTGCTATCAATCTCAAATTTCAATGGAAAAGCTATAAAAGTGGATATTCTAATAGATTTTAAATTGTACTCAAAGAAACATTGATTTAAAATAAATACTGGTTGGATTGTGAGGCATGCTTCTGTACAATGAATAGTTATGCTTCAGGTTATTATCTGCTGAAATGACAGAATATTCTATGTTTCCTATTCCCTGTATAGTTAGACCAGATAGGGGTACGAACCAAATATTGCTGTTCTTTATGATGGGAAAAGGTAGTATTCTGGTCCAGCTGGTGAGAAGATCAGCTCTCTGGCATGTAGGAAGAGGAAGAAGGTAGATGAAGATAGTGTCAGAGCCAGACAGGAATGGGAAGAGTCTGTATGAAGTCTTTTATCTTGCTGATCCCCCCACCTTTCATTAATTATTGTTAATTCTAGCCCACAACATGTTCCCTGTTAGAGCAATTCTGTAACTCAAATTACAGTGTCCTTATCTCAGGTGTGAACATCCAAGATACAATCCATACTATTGACAGGATATTTGTTATATGCAACCACTGACTTGCTAAGACTTTTAGTCAAATTAGCCCTTATGACTTAATCCAATGATTAATAGTGTTTTGGGGTTTTTTTGTTTCTCTCGTTCCTTTGACTGCAGTTAGCTACATCGTAGAATATGCAGCCTTGAAAGGAACTGTAAATAAAAATGATTCAAGGAATTACCTCTGCTGTTGTACTACTGGATTTGCAGCAAAAGACATTGAAAGCCTCAAAAGATAGACACTTACAAGGAAAATGGGCATTCAAATTGTATGCAAATAGTCATCTGCATCCAGAACCGATGTGAATCACAATACTGCTGAAACCTCAGTGGAGCTTTGCCATTTTACACCACCTAATTTGGCCTTTGATATTTAAACTTCTACTACTTACATTTCTGCATTGCTCATATATTTCTTACTGGCTCTATAAAAAATGTGGTAGATTTCTCAAATAAGAGTAGCTCAGTAGTGGTCTATAAAAGTCTGAGAACAATATTAACTGTCCTTATTTCAGATATTTTGATCATATCATTATTTATGATATGATAAATCATATGATGAAATACCAGAACTTCTGAAGTTCAGTAATGAATATTCACTGTCTGTAATGTTCAAAACAATGGTATTTTCATCTCTCAAGTGCTTTCTTTCTGATTTTTTCTTTTTTCTTTTCCCTGAGATTGCTACTGCTACTAAGGAGAAAATTAAAGGTTACTCTGCTATGGTGTCAATCTACAGGGTATGGACGCTTTCAGTTTTAGACCATCAGGAGGCATTTATACACTGCTTTTTTTCCTAGGAAAGTGAATTGGGCTGCATTTTCCAGGTGTAAATCACTATCTCACAGTCTGCCACACTGACCGCTGACAGACATGGTCAATGGGGAGTTTGGTTCTGGACCACAATTTTCTGTCAAAAATCATTTTGAAATCATGGAAGATTCATGTTGATAACTTTTTTTTTTTTTTTCCCCCTAAGAAAGAGTCCTCATCAATGTCTAGATTCTGTTTTCTCACACAAAGAATTTCTGAGCAGAAAAACACATAAATGTACAAGTCCACACTCTTGAAGGGAATGGTTATGTTGCTGATACTGGCACTGAAGTATAGTTTCTGATCATCTGGGTCTTTGTGGATTTTTTATTACTTTCTGGGGTTTTGATCCCACTTGGGAAAGGCACAGTTTGGTAAAAGGATTTAGGTTCTTTCTTAAAAATGATTTGTTTATGTTTCACAGTACAGATAAGAAGAATCAAAGACCATATAAGTTATCAATTCTGTATAGATTTATTACAGAAAAAAAATAAAACAACAACAAACCAACAAAACCCTAGTAGAATGAAAGGAAAATACCAACATGTGTTTTGCATTCTTTACAGTATATTTTGACAATTCTGTTATTCTCCAGAATAGATGCTGTATTTTCATAGCCAGTCCAGTTCAGATAATTGTAAATGGTGAATAATGAAGCCACAATTGTTGGTTGGTAATCCCTTCAATCTTTCAATTAAATGATGCTGACAAATTTTAAAGACAGTGCCAATCTAACGTCCTGCCAATTTCACTTGGATCTGACAATGGTAACTGGTTAATGGATTCAATAAACATTCCTGTCTCTGCTTTGCTGGGGGAAGAATGGCAGTGTGATGTGGAGACCCAAGCTGGATCTAACAGTTTATTATGTGAGGCAGACATGTCATGCAGACATGGCTGTATTGTATAGTTCCCAAACACATGGCCAGGATAAAAGTATCTTCAAGAGCCTGCAAATATTAGCTATTCTTGGGTAAAGACTATCTTGAGCAGACAAAGTCAAAGCAAGATGATCCAGCTACTCAGTTCTTTCAGTCAAATCTAGTTTGGGTTGGATTCCTCAGAGAAAAAAAAAAAAAAAAAGCGACATTTTCTGTCTTCATAATGTAGGGATTTGGCCCTGAATGCCCTGGGTATACACAGGAAACATCCATGATTATGAACCAGATGATTCATACATGCAGCAAAACAGGATTGCAAAGGAAAACAGTTCACATGGGAATTGTATTACTTACAGTAAGGCAGTCTGAAATAATTTATTTATAACTTTATTTGCTGATCCATATAGGTTTCAATTGAAAGGTAATCACAGTTAGAAAATCAGGAATAAAACCTGATGTAACTTATGCTGCCACATGAAAACTCCAACTGCCACCACAAAACCCACCTCTCAGTCCTATGTGTGCCAATGCCAGCCCCCTCTATGCTCTCACAGTCCCAGGTGGAGCCTTGAGATCTGCAATATAGTTCCCAAACTCTACCTGCCCTAATCTCTTGAAGGGTGCCCCAGGTTGTCTTTAATTTGCCTCTCTGAAACAAGAGGATAAAAACTGTCTTTACAAGCCCTCTGGAAAATTTCCATTACTTTGCACTTCACTTCTTCAGGAATGAAGAAAGAAGTGGTCTTGAGTGAAAGTAAGTAGACCTCTCTTGCTAAGAGAGAGAAACTAAGAGAGAGAAACTTCACTCTCTTGCAAAGAGAGAAAAACTAAGTAGACCTCTCTCTTCCTTCCTTTTCTTGCCAACAGAGCAGACCAAAGCATGTGCTTTTCACTAGTAGGCCATAGCAACTAATTTAACTAACCTATTATCATCAAGCTCCATAATGAACTTCAGAGGTAATGAAACTCTAAGCAAAGGCTTCTTGAATTTCCATCGAAATATTGCCCTAGAAATGCAGTGCAAACATATTCAAGTGCTATTGTATTCACCAGATGCTTTTGTATATCACGACTGATAGATATTGTGAAAGACCATCAGAATTGTGGTACTTCTTGCATCCATTTCAGTATACTTACCAAAGATTGTTTAAATTGTATATTACCCAAATTTTAGCAACATATCTCCTGAATTCTGAGTTAGCAACAGAGGAATCAGTAGGACCTTGTGGAAGGAACATTTCAATATATCGTCTGGGAAAGAAGTTTGATAAAAGGGAAAAAAACCCACATTTGACCTTGAAGATCTATGAAACTTATGGTTGGGGAATTGGATATGGCTAGAGATGGATGTGACCTTATATCCCAGTAATGACTTTTCAGAATTGATGCAGTCATCCTATGTATTGAATTATGTGGAATTGATGCAGTCATCCTATGTATTGAATTATGTGAAGCTAACCAAAGATGAATTTGGGCCCAAAACAGTAAAAATTTATTTCAGCTTTATACGTTTGGTCGTGTATACATTAAATGAAAATTGTTGCTTTAAGATGCTGGTCTTTTATTCCTTAACTTATTCTTGAGTTCAGTTATGTATATCACCACCTTTCAAGAGATACTGGGAATAAATTATCTGCTAGCTGTCACAGTACATTGGAAATATTTGTCCATGTCTCTCAGTGTGTTAATAGATGCCTGGACTCAAATGATTTAAAGCTGAGTGGCTCCAGCTTTTGACTTACTGATGAGAAAAATTGTACTTCATCATGAAGAATAAAAGCCTTCTGGCAAGCACAGTCATGATGTGAACATGCTTCTTATTGATACATTTAATACAAATTCCAGTCGTCTGGCAATGTGATTCATATTCCTGTTGACAAGACTGAAGCATTCTCATGTTCTGAGATGGTATGTGTTCAGCTGTAACTATCTGTTCACAAAAAAATATGAAAGGAAAACATCAGGAAAGAAATCCTTATTTTCTCCTCAGCACCTGACTATCTTGAAGTTTAATGCATTTGCTGTGAAAGGAGATTAAAACTCCACTTCAGCATTTGGGCTTGATTTGTGTTTCCATTCTCATGGGGGACTAATACTGGATTGCATGACACTTATATGTAGACTGTATTAAAGGAATGATATGATGGAAAGACGAACATTTAGATTTCCAGAAGTGCCTAAATGTCAGTATGCACGTGCTTAATACACTAGATAATGACATGGAACTACCATAAGGCTGCTGTGCCGCTGCTCCTGCAGATCCTGGATTGAGCACGGACAGAATATGGTGTCTTTGGAAAATTTCCCTGCCAAAGGCTCTGTGATGAGGATGTGGAAGATCAAACAGGAGTAAAGTGTCATATAAAAGTTCCCTCAGAGTCCATTAATATTGCACATGCACTGAAGAAGTATAGTAGGTGACTAAAGCATATTGTGTTTATTTAGGTTGTAACAGAGATGACAACGGGTGATCAGAACTGGACCACATGTGTTGTTAACAAGGCTGTCTGGCCATGGACATATGCATGCAAACAGGTAAAGGGATCGAGAAGTATATCTGGTGCTGTCTGGAGGCACTAGCAAAGGAATATGCTTAGCTACTTCTTGTGCTTCTTTTGTGATGAATCAGTGCACTGAATATCCAACTGGGCACGAATGAAATAAAGCGAGCAACAAGCACATGGAAGTTGACATCACTGCGCAGTGCATACAAATGGCTATGCAGGCAAGTCCTACCAGGGTGCTTTTGGCTATTTTGGGAGCCCAGAGGGCAGAGCTTCTCTGCTCAACACTTCCCCCAGCTCCTTCTCATTCCATGAGGCCAAAAGGAGGAGATAACATGCGGTTGCATCTATGTGACCTATAGACACATAGCCATATAAACATCTTTATCTTTTGACTCTTTTTCCCCACAAGGTCACCTTAGTCTGACACTTTTGGTAGAAACTCCCTAATGATTCTGCAAGGGGTGGGGGGCGTGGGAGGCAGGGCTACCCTAAAATGGAGGGTTTGTTCTGCTGAGAATGAAACAGTTAAGATCATCTTGAAGCTTAAGCAAGGGCTGTCTCTAAGTCATGAATTGTTGAATTTTGGTTTTAATTACCTGGGGACACTGTAAAAAATACATTTTCACTCACTGAAATGGAGGAACCAGGGTGGCAGAATACCCGACTTCTTTATTAATTCAGTAGGTTCAGGTTTTTCCTTTAATAAGGATTCTTTCTATAAATCCAAGTAGATGAAAGAAATATCATAAATGTAAAAGTAGGCTAATCCTATTGAATTTTAAGCTGTGTCAAAACTGCAAGATAGAATTAATTCACTGATATAGGGCAAAGAGTTAACTTGAGACTTTGATCAAAAGTAATACAGTATTTCATGTGCATTATCTGTAAAATATCTGGAGGCACAAAAGGATCATCCTTAGAAAGCTTTTGAATACTGTTGTATAAATCAATTTCTAAGGTAAGTCCACCATTTTGTAAAAAAACCCCATGTCATATATAGATGTGTTTATATATTAAAATCTAATCTTGTCATTTGATACAAACTGCCTAAGTTGTAATACTCTGGTTTTTGTCTACACTGCTCTCCAAAGTGGAAATATGTTCTCTGCCGACAGGTTAAGAAATCAATTACAAGTTTGTATATGCATTTGTGTCCTGGAGGGATATGTAGAGTTAATTCAGACCAAAATCTCAGAACTGAACTGCATTCAAATTATTCATCAACCTACTGCACCTATAAGAGAAAGAAACAAACAGTATTATTTTTCCTAGAGATTTCGATATTTCTGTTAACACTGAACATTATGAAAATATACTGTGAGTATGCTATGTGACTAGAAAGTGTCACAATATAGTAGTGCAGAAATATCCTTTAACCACAAAGTTGCTATTTTAACACTGTATAATTTCACAACCTTACCAAAGGATAATTTACCTTGTATTAATGAGAATGGAAACATAGGAATAGAAATACTTCTTCAGCCTGTACCCTGAAACTTTTCTTTCAAACTCTGCTTCTTTAAATTCTCAACTTCACAGAATGCCCTAGTAAAAAAAAAAAAAGTTAATTTTATTAATTAAAGTTATTTCAAAATGTCTCACCTCTTAATGTTGGTGTCTCACTCTCTTAATGTTGGTTTAAAACAAAAGTCTTTTCTGAACTACAGTTTGAAACTAGGTGCATATTCACCCTCAGACACATAAACAAGTGCTGTTTTAACATAAAGGCAAGTCAAAAGAGAATGTACTTTGAAAGCTTCTTCATATCCTAGGACTAGACGACTTGCTACAAGAGTAAAAATACAGGAAAGTGTAAATGTGTTTATTGCCCAATCCTACAACTTCGCTATGGACAACAAGTTTATTACATCTATCTGTTTTTAAGTGTGATTTGGCAAAAGGCTACATCATGTGAAAAAAGCTGTGGTTTCCTTTGCTGTCTCTGGAGAAAATGGAACTATTTCTCCCTGCATAGGCTTTAGAACAATATTGTCAAGCATCTTAATGTGTCACATGCAGAACTACATTTATGAATCATTTCCATTCTATGCAGAATCAATTAGCAAAATATTGATGTGTGCTGCCAGTTGTTCAGTTGCTGTATAATTGAGTGGCACATTTGCAGCCTGCCTCAACGCCAAGCATATACATTGAAGGAGGCATGGACTGTAGAAAACAGGCAGTTACTAAAAGGAAGTTTTCTGCAGCACATATGCTACAGAACCGCAAATGGTAACAAAGAGATGTAAATATAGGTTTGAGGGTCAGTGAGCGGTGCCAGTTTGTATGACACAGTTACAGAAGCATCTGTGTTAACTTTTTCCTATCCCCTTGGGAACATCTATGTTATGTTTGAGAGCGTTCTGATCAAAATTAAATTTCAATAACTGAATCATAACCTCAAGGCAAATGAGTATCTAGTGAGTGACAACAGCCTGACACCTTTTGGGGCTCCTAATCCTCCTGAAGACATCCAGATCCAAAGTAATGCAAGGGTCTGAAAGAACCTCTGTGAACTGTCCTAAGGGGCTGCCCTGGTTACTGGCATGCTCTACATAATATCTGGAAGAAGGGGTGATATACATCTCATTCTTATGGGAAGGGTATGCTGCCATTTGCATGAATTTCTGATCCTTACTGATTTGTTTTTGACAGGGAGAGAGTATTGTACAAACCAGCTATTCTCTTCATTATCCCCTTATTGTCTATGCTATGAAGAAGACCTTTAAAACATTTTTTTAAAAAGATGATTATACTGAGTGCTTTATAAACAGATAGAGAGAAACTATTGCTTTCATAAAATATTCACCACTTTATTTAGGACTAAATGAAACATTATTAGGTAGCTAATCCTCTTCAGTTCCTCTTCAGCTGGACCGTAATCTGAAAGCATGGATATTTTCCTAACTTAGTCTGTTTTATTTTCCCTCTATACATCAGCTGTTGAACACAGAGGCTTCCAGACCATCCTGTCCTTCAGCAGGCTAACCCCAGATACCACGACATGACTCCCAAAGATGAACACTGCACTGAGAACTAACGCTAGCAAGTAAATAAGCGTGCAACTCTCAGTGCCTTCATCAGCTATCCATGGTACAAATACCATGAAGGGTTCCTATATCTTCAAGTCACAATGCAGTGTGCTATACAATGACTATTTTAGATACACATAGTTGTGTGGTTAAAGGAAAAGGAGACGTGCAGTCTTAGCCAAATACAGCCTTTGAAGTGTAAGCATTTAAAAGAACAGCTTGTTTATTGAAGAACAGAGATTAATTACAGGTATAATTTTAAATACAAATCAGTTATACTTTCATTCTTAGAGCAACTTGTGTTTGTCTTCCTGAGTATGAAAACAGTGGGACTGAAATGGGTAAGACGAGAAAGAAATGAGACAGGGAGGAATGAGTGAGAGTGTTAAAAGTTTCCTTTATTTAAAGATGGAAACATGACGATCATGGAGAATAAAAAATAATGGTTCCAAGGATACCAGTGAGTGCACTTCCTCAGAAATTCAACCTTGTTAATCTCATTATTTTTATATATTCCTATTTGGAAAAGCATGTTGGTGTCTTATTCTGAGAAATTTGCCATGTGGCGACAGCATTAATTTTTTTATAAAGTGTTCTTAAATGGGAACATAAGCAAGTTTTAATGGTGTGAAGTTATAAGGTTGTCTCAGTTCTAATTTGAATATTGCAACAAGCCAACCTACGTCAAAGAAACTGGGTGTTAAATAAAAGTGCCAATATATCATCCCTATTTTCATTAAGCATGCCATACTTGTCTTCTTGCACGTCAATTAAATGAACAGAGGCTTCTCAGACTAATAAGGATCCGATTACACCTTGAGGGCTTGTCTCTGATCTTTGAAGAAAGTGAACCATGAAAGTAGTTCTATCCCTCAGTTTGTTTGCGAATGCGATAGATCACTTCTGCTAGCAATGCAGTAGATTGCTAGTGGTATTTGCCCAAGTTCAACCGGAAGGAGAGCGGGAAGAAGAAATAGTGATGGAAATCAGAAGCCAGCTCAGCACTGTGGAGGCAGTGGAGAGCTTGGCTGCAGAGAGAGTCAGGAGGACAAGTCCAAACAATACCTGCAGCAGGGCTAAATATTTGCTGTGGACCTGTGGTCACCTGAGGAAAATGGGCAGGCTTGAGTGTGAGGCCAGAGCAGCTATTTTCAATCCTCCATACTGCGTTAATCCTTGGATTTGAGATAAGGATTACTTTTAACTTTCCTTTATCATTGCCAGAGAAACATGTATTTATTTTTTTTTTATAGTTTGTAACTATCATAATAAAGAAATTTATCGGAGTTCCTGGGAATCCCTCATTTGACACTTTAGGAGAAGATCAGTATGAGATTTCTATGTTGTTTTTTGTCTGAGATAGCCAAATCAATTACAGAATTCAGTTCAAGCTGGGTGAAAAGTTTCAGCTGAAAAAGGTAAGAAAAACCTGCAAAATATAAAAATTATCAGTATTTCATGTAAAGATTATTAATTTATGAAAAAGTAAATAAGGATTCATCTGCAAAATGAAACAATGATTTGTTTCCAATTTTATCTTTCAATAAATTGGAATAATCTCTCAATTTTTAATTTATCTCAATTAAATATTGCTGTCAATGTCCTAGCTTTACAAAAAGGCATTACTTAAATAGCTCTGTGTTGGGGAGAATAGTTGGCCCAATGTGCTACCAAACATGAAAGGACTGACTATGTCACAGATTTCAGAAAAATTCTCTGAGATTGCTGTCTGGGTAGTCACTCTGAGATCACTGTATGGGTAGCCCACATCCATTTGTTGAAATGACCACAGAGATGAGTGGGCACTTGGCAAATATAGATAGCATTATAACCCCTCTGTAACTCTATGTCTACATCAGTTTTGTGCCTCCTTTTTGCTGTTATAGCCAACTGAACTTCTGAGGATGTTTCTGATAGATATACTGTTCCTCTGAATAGCTATTAAACCTGCATTATGTGAAAAAGAAGTATGAGCTAAAATTTCTCAGGCTTCAGATGAATATGGACAAGGAGTAAATAACTAGGCAATATGATTATTGAATCATAAATCTCTCATGGAATAAGAATAATAAAAAACTTGGTGTATAAATAAAGTTTTAAAGATTTGTCATACCAAGAGGCATATGAACTGAGGGTTCTGGCAATTATTGTCACATGGGCACTTCACAGTAAAATAAGAAAACACATCCTACAGGAGATGGCACAGTTCATTGAAAAGGCACCTCCCCAAGACAGAAGTCCTACATTGCAATATGCAATCATTTCTTCCAGAAATATGTCAAGTATTGCAATTGACGCTGTTCCTTTATAAAGAACATGCCCATGAAAAATTGAGAATTTGTACTAACTTGTGGTAGGATTAACTTTAAATAAAAAAGGTTTAGATATTGTATCATGCAATCATGCAATTATTTGGGTTAGAAAGGACATCTGGAGGAGATGAAGTCTAATCCCCTGTTCAAAACATGTCTAATTAGTTAAAATTGCTCAGGGACTTGTCCAGCAAAGTATGCCGCATAGATTATAAACTTCATCAATTCTATTTTTGGCTTTAAGCCTTCTAAGTAAGCAAGACTCATTGATGGAGAATTTAAGGAAGCTCATTTATTCTGTTTTCCATGGTCAATTTTCTAAGTTCATAACATTTGTGTACTGTATTTCCCAAGCACACTTGAGTTACACCAATATACAGATAGTCAAGAAGTTGCCTGCTGTTTTGGATTTCATCATGACTTAATCTGTACTTTTGAATCTGAACTGGAGTTAGGTGAAGTAGCTTTTGGAATACTGCAAATTTCTGACAGTGTGGTGGAAAATGTTTTATGGATCCTCCGGACCTATTGAGCCTGTTGTTTTGTTTTGTTCTCAGATTGTAATTTATGCTATTTCTATTTATTTCTAATTTATGGCAGCAAGGATTTTAACAAGATAGTCTGTATGAATTCTCAGAGGTAGTTCATCACTATTTCTGACCTGCTACTTGCACACTGCTAGAATGGAGGTGTAGTAAATAAAGTGAAAATGATCACTCAACTTTCTGGAATCACTCTTTTTGTCTGATTGTCTGAATCTGGCTCACAAAAGTTCATGCTGCTTTGCTCTTGGTATGTCTGCTTGAAGCTAATGTCTAATTTAGTCCACAGGTTTACTCTTGAACCAGGGAGTGCTTGATTTTGGTTTTGTGTTCAGGTATGAGCCTCGACACACCTGAATGTGGCAGTGGGAGGAGGACACCATAATCTTCTAATCCCTCCTGCCTCCACACTAGTGTCCTTTTACAGACAAATATGAGAAGTGTCCAGCACTTTCTCAGCCTGAATGACTGGAGAATCAGGTTGATGAGGATGCACCAGACCTGCGGCAGAGATGGCATAGTGGCCCCAGCTTGGGAGATTTCATATGTAGTTAGGTGGATGTCCTGGTTTGGGTGAAAATAGGACTAATTCTGTTCAGTGATTTTACCTTTCAGCTCAGTACTTTTAATTAACAGCACTTTCTGAAGTTAGAAGCATGTTTTTGCAGTGTCTGCTGCCAGCAGTGATAACAGCCCATGTTTAGAGTTACTACCAAGAGTTGGTATGCAGACCAAGGCCACTGCTGGACGGTGTGTACCATCCCATAAGGGGGTGCAGAAAGGAAAAGACTGCACCTAGCAAGGAGCAGACAGGTCAGATAACCCCCAGCTGAGTGAGGTATCCCCTCCCATATGCTTCATTATTATTATTCCTCTTCTTCGGTAGCAAGCAGAGGGATCCAGGAGGGTCTCTTGGGCTTTTACCCGGACTCTTCTCCTCTCTTGGACTGCTTCTCCAGATTATCTAAGGAGGACTCTGTCCATTCTACCTTCGATCCTGTGTTCCTGAATCCGGTACCAGAATCCAGCTCCTGAACACAGTTCCCGTCTGCTGGGGGGCCCGGTCTGGGACCCCCGGTGCCTACTCTACAACATCAGTGGTGACGGTGACGTAATTACCATCAGGGGGTTGGGCTCGGTACTGGTTTTGTATATATTTGTACATATTCTATTTTATTATTGTTGTTAATCATTAAAGCTGTTCTAGTTTCCTTTTCTAATCACTAAGTCTCTCTCCCTTATTCCTTTCCTCTTCCCCTTTGGGGAGGGAGAGGGGTTAACAGAGAGCGTCTGTTGGGTCTTAGGGGCTGCCCTGACCCTAAACCACGACAGTGGAGGATGAGGGCAGGTCAGAGCAGGAGCCTATCTTGAATGTTTGGAGATCATCTGCAGACAAATCACCCTTTTTAATTATTTGGACAACCTACACACCATAGCTGACTAATACAGGTATCTAAAGCTACTCTATATTACTTCTCTGCTCTACATACGCAGAAGGATATAATTCTTTGGAAAGGGATCTGAAAACTGTCCAAAATGACAGCAAGATAGGTAAGTGATTAGCAGGCGTGACACATTGAGGCATCCACATCAGCCTTGAGTGGGAAAAGTTAATACTGTGAATGATAAAACTGGATGGCATGGCCTTCTTGTTCTTTGTTTTCAGTGAGAAAGATCATGACAGGGGAGATAGATGAAACTTTTTATTTCTTTAGCAGTGGCAGACAGCATTAGAAGCGGCTTCATTTCTCACTAATTGTCTGACAAGTAGATTTTTACAAATGGAGGAGTGAGAGTAAGATGGCTAACAACCTTGTGACAACCAAGTGATGGATTATTTCTTGTCCTTGTCCTTGTTTCTTTGAGATAGCTTTGTGAACAAAGAAAGTGTGATAAATATTTTAAACCTTTATTTAATACAAACACTAAATATTAATGGGTTTGGTGAATTATATAGAGACATAGAATCATAGAATCATTTAGGTTAGACCATAACGATCATCGAGTCTGCGCTTTAACCCAGCACTGTGAAGTCCACCACTAAACCATGTCCCTAAGCATCACATTTACGCATCTTTTAAATACTTCTGGGGATGGTGACTTTACCACTTCCCTGGGCAGCCTGTTCCAGTGATTGACAACCTGAATAATTCTTTCCTAATGTCCAGTCTACACCTCCCCTGACACAAAATGAGGACATTTCCTCTTGTCCTATCACTTCCTACGTGGGAGAAGAGACTGACATGAACCTTTCTTAAAGCTCCTTTCAGGTAGTTGTAGAGAGCAATGAGATCACCCCTGAGACTCCTTTTCTCCAGGCTAAATAACCCCAGTTCCCTCAGCCACTCTTCATAAAACTTGTGCTCTAGACCCTTCACCAGCTTCATTGCTCTTCTTTAGACATACTCCAGAACCATAATGTCTTTCTTGTAGTGAGGAGCCCAAAACTGAACACAGTATTCCAGGTGCAGCCTCAGCTGTGCTGAGAACAGGGGCACAAGCAATTTCCTAGTCCTGCTGGCCATATTATTTCTGATACAAGCCTTTGGCCTTCTTAGCCACCTGTGTGAGAGTAGGCTCTGAAGACACGTGCCTGATACACTGGGCATGAGCTTGTTGCCATTGCCTGTGTCCCTTGAGCATTCAGAGAGGTGGAGAGAGGATAGGGAATATTCTGTATCATTTGTCCCATCTATCTGTTGCACCTGTCCTAGGGAAGGTAGGGTGTGATTCCAATATATCTCTCTTTCATACTCCCTGTTACTCCTCCTGATACCTTGCCTTGTTAAGACCTTGCCATTTTAAACCATTTCCTTTTACTTTGAGGAAAAAAAAAAGAAAAAGTATAACTATGTATTCTTTAGATTAAAAATACTCAGGGAACTTTTAGAACTTTGTATTTTGACAGTAAAATACCAACAAAGCTCTGCCTCTGCCTGATAGCTTGTCATTCCTTTTGGATGTGGTGAGCAGTCTGCATCCATCAGCTGGAGTGACAGTACAGGGTGAATCAAGCAAGGTCCCACTCCTGGGGCACATTTAGATGACCCTGCGGGATGATCAGTGTTGTAGGGAGCAGCATAGGATGTGGAGCACCAACACTGGCAACAGGAGCGATGTGCAAGTAGGGGAACCCTCGCTCTCAGGAAAAGTCCAGTGCATATAACCCACATTGTTGAGGACACATGGGATGTGTGTGCGCACCAAGTGCTGGTGTGTATCAGAGGGAGTAGAACATTTTAGAATTAGTCATAGAGGGGTGTTTAGAAATGTGTAGGTGTCTGTTAACTTTTTTAAAGTGTCTGGTATTGTGGCCTGTCTGTTGTATTGCTGGTTTTGAATTTGAGTGGTATTGATCCTGAGCTCATTGACTGACAATTAATTACGTGTGGCTTTCATCTTGATTTTACTTAAACTATGTGAATTGAACATCTTTTCCCCACGACATATGTTTGTCAAGACATAGCACTGTCAGTGTGTAATAGCTGAGCAGAGTTCAGAGGTTATTTGATTTCAGAAGGGATCCTCCAGAAAGATGAGGGTGTCTGCTTCCACCTAATGCTGTAGTAATCACGCTAAAGTCAACCTAGTTACAATCAGCTTCTTTTGTCTGCCTTTTGTCTTTTGTCTGCTTTTAACTGCCTTTTACCAGATTCTTGTCTTCCTTCTAATTCTCACTCTGAGTCTCAGCTCCTAAGACCAAAACTTCTCCATAAAGTTCTTCTGTTTTTCAGATCTCTCTTAGTTTGTCTTCTTCCTCTCTTCTCTTAATCTATCGCACAACTCAGGAAGATATGTATTTCATTTCACTGCCAATGTTACATGAAACCTCCACTGGGATTTGTGTGGACACAGATGGGGTCATATTCCAAGCAGAAATATGTTTTATGGGTTGCAGGCTTGATGGAGAGAAAAGGGTGAAGCTAGTGATTGGACAGCCAAAGTAGGTGTCAAACTTTCTAGTGATTTCAAGTTTCGTACATGTATGTCTACTTTAAGTCTCCTATATGCATAGATGTGTGAGGGATGGTCTGTCAGGCTGGGGACAGCTTTGGCATACAGTATTTCTGGGATGGCCAGAGAAGATGCTGGAGTTGCTAAGCCTGTGGCTAATGGGTGACCATGTAGGCTGGAGTC
This sequence comes from Chloroceryle aenea, assembly GCA_013399075.1. Classification (NCBI taxonomy): domain Eukaryota; kingdom Metazoa; phylum Chordata; class Aves; order Coraciiformes; family Cerylidae; genus Chloroceryle; species Chloroceryle aenea. The sequence continues at coordinate 320,712 of VWZY01013532.1, read as the reverse complement.
TGTCTATGCCAGCAATTTGGACAGTGCCGATACTCTGCAAAGAAGGAATTTTGTAGGGACTATTGGTGCTGAAAGCAGTGTGGAAAATTTGCCTGTGGTGTCCTACAAATCTAAACCATCTGACTGTGACATTTAGAAAATTCAGTCAGTAGAGAAAGCTGAGCAGTTTACAAGGCCTGTGTCTAGGTAAGTATATAAGGATAAATTGTCCAGCTGGTATATTACCCAAAACATTTACACACTGTCCTTTAAGTGGATTATGTGATATTCTACAGTGAAGTACAAGTAAATCCACCTCGTGCAAAGATATGCTGAGCTGTCTGCTTGTGGAAATCCATAAAGTGCACAAACATTTACAGACATAGGCATATATGCATATGGTGCTTTAAATGCTTATAAAAAAGAAGATAAATTCCAGAGAAGCTTCTGAGAATTTTTTCAGGGTAGGATTTACAAAGGTTTTTGATGTCTTTGAATACTCAACTTCTATTAAAATGATTGGGAAATGAGCATCCATACCCCTTAAGAAGTTAAAAAAAGTACTATTAATCACTTGGGGCCTCCACTTCACTTTCGTGAACGGGGAATAATAACAAATTTCGTTTCTTTCACCTCTCATCTCTAATAGGTGTATTAGGTAGGTATAGCATCTAGCACAGTGAGGTCCTGATATGAGACAAATATCAGAAACATTTTAAATGGGTGATTCTGTGAATAAATGTGCTTGTCCTGAAGTAGAGTTATTGCACATGACCAGAGTTTTCTTAGAGTGTGGTTGTCAAGTAATCTAACAGGTTGCTGCTGTGGAGAATAGCAGTTCCTTTCTATAGCTGCTCATGATCTTACATCCTCAGCCTCTCCGTTGTGCTGACACTGACTCTGACGGGAGCTGCGTCAGAGAAATATATTGAGAAAACTGGTTCATGACCTTTCATTCATTCCCAGCTGTGTGTATCCTTCCCTGCCTTGTGTTGGATCTAGCATTCACATTCACAAACTGATCTCATTTTTTAAAAAAACCCTCCAACTTGGGAGTAATGGACACATTTTTGGGTGTGTGTATTTGCTTTCTGTCAGATTAGCTCAATGATCTGATTAATCTCACCATTCTGGGAAAGCAGGAATAGCTTTAGTAGGACTCTAGGAATGTGGCTGTAGTGGTGGGACATTGGAGAAAAGGCAATCTGAACATGATTTCAGTCACCGAACTAAGAATTGTGGGAAAAAAAAAACCTAAAAACTAAACCAACCGACCAACAAAAACAACTAATTTCCATTTTCTCTTGACACCTCAGTAATATACAATCATCATAGTGATACAGCAGATAGCTCAGTACAGGAAAAACTGTGTGCAACCTACTACGAGCAGCTAGCATTCAGACCAACAGCTAGAGACCAACCCCCTAATCTGTGAAATAATGCAGCCAGGCTGCTGTATTAACTGCTCACTGCTCACTTTCCATCCAATAACTGTCTAGAGCTGCCCATTAAGAAGACTTCATTAAGCTTCCTTGAACATATGGTTTGTGCCTTTTTTAATAAAGCACTTCAGTGCCACGTAGAAGAACTTCCATGTGTATTTGCTTTAGAATCATCCTGGAACTGAGGCTAGATTCACCAGCCTATAGTTCCTCAAATCCTCTTTCTTGCCATTTTTTTGAACATAAGTGTAGCATTTGCCTTTCTCTAGTCATCAGTCCTGTCATTATCTAGCTCAGTTAGGAACTTAGGAATTTCTTGTTTAGCCACGCTGGCCTGGTGCTCTGCCTGCCCGTTTTCTTACAAACTGGGATGAATTGTACTTACACATAATGGAGATTATGTGTCCTTGGAGATCACCCAGCTCCCCTGGGCACTTTTGCCTGTGAGAGCAGCCTCCCAGGAGGACTGATTTAAAAATTCCTTGAAAAAGCCTAACTCCACTTTCCTAAAGTCCAGGGTCTTTAGTCATAGTTTTAATAATAATTTTAGGAAGGGACATCTGCAGGTCGTCTGGTCCAAGTCCCACACTTGGAGTGGGTCCAACCCAACACCGATTGCTCAGGACCAAGGACAGAGGTATCACGCAGTTCTTGGGCTCTCTCTTCTGGGTTTCACTACCTCCACAGTAAAAATAAATAATTCTGTCCATCTGCTTAGAATTTGCCTTGTTTTAACTCATGACTCTGGATTTTAATCCTGTCATGGAGACCCTTCAAGAAGAGTCTGGCTTCATCTTCTCTCTACTCTTGCACTTGGTACTCTTCTGCTTACCTTTCTTACTTCCCTCAGGGTCCACAATATCTTATCATATTATCATGCTGTCTCCGTCTCTGGAGACTTTTTTAACACACCTGGATGCATTCCTGTGCAATCTGATCTGGGTGTACCTGCTTTGAGGGTTGGACTAGATAATCTCCAGAGGTCCCTTCCAACCCCTACCATTCACTGATTCTGTGACATGAGTTTTGATAGTATTTGTCACTGCTGAAGGGGAAAGAGGAATTTACCTTCTTGACATTATTCTCCCTTTCTGGACTCAGTTGTATGCAGTCAGGGAAGCCTGAGGACTGTGTCTGGATAAGGCTATGCTGGGGGCAAAACACAGATACAGAACAAAGTGAGAACTATGGTCCTTTGACAGAAACAGGGTTGCCTGAAGCAGACAGTATGAGCACAGCAGGTAAGGCATGAAAGATGTCAGGCTATGCAAAACCACTTTTTTTCTGTCAATGGTCTTAGCTTCTTTCCAAGGTGAAAAGTGTATGCATGACCTGTGGCTTGTTATTATTAGGACATGTTTAAATGGAAATGGAAGTTTTCAATAGGACAAGTAATAGCCCTTTACACAGAAATGAATTTCTTAGCAATAGAAGGGCTCCTGAGACTCAAGTGTAGTCACGCTTTATCACGGATGCATGCTGCTGCAGGCAGTGAGAGGAAGTGTACCCTTCTTCAGATTTGCTGTTAGCTGCTTTCCTTTGTTGCTTTTTTACAGACTTTCACAGCAGAATTATTTTTTTTCCCCACTGTGTTTCACACAGCAAAGGCTTTTAGACACTGTCAGTTTATAAAATTTCTACATTAAAAATATAATGCATACAACAATTTTTAGAGGGCAATATTCCCTCTGCTGCTTATCTTGTGGGAAACACATCTGAACACTCAGTGACAGTGTCTGCAAAAAGAAGCAGTTCTGTAGAAAAGAGAACACAATTTTTTACCTTTTTTTTTTTTTTTTTTACTGCCAGAGTAATTTTTCTTTTGAAAGCTTTGTCTGCAGACTCATTTTGACTGTATTTTATTGAACTTCATATATTCTGCAGGGCTTGACTAAAGATTCCCAGTGCTGATTTACCAAGTCACCAAAGCCTGTCAGATCTCAGTGCAATAGTTTATTTAAAAGATATCTTCTGTCTCTCTGTGTAGGAATACTGAAATCATGCAGGAACATATATTACAAGAATTTCAGTAAATTGATAAATTTTGCTTTTGTATTCAAACTTGGCATTCTTATAAGCCTAACTAGTTTTATTGCTAGTCTGAAATTTTCTGAAGATTCCCTTCACCATTTGGTAGCAGCTGCTGAGATTCTTTATAAATATTAATAATTGTTTCTCATAGACACTATTTAATCTTCATCACTCCACTCATGTATTCTAGTCAATTTATTATTACTTTTTGCATGTTTGGTTTTTTAACCATCCGAGAAGAAAATACTTATTTCAGGTCTGTATGCTGACCGTATTTGTATTCCAGGTCTGTGTTCAGTGCTATTAGGTGAGACTTTCTCACAGAAGAAATAGAAAAGCAAGCCTGTCTCTGCTAATCCTGTTCTGCTTTCAAAGATGGACAGTACTATAGCACTGCTGTATAGCACCTTCTTATCTCAGCCTTACTGATTTAATCTCTTCCTCCAACCCGAGGTGCCATGGCACTGTTTCACCAGGGTCACTGTGGCAGCTTTTTCCCCATGTGTTATTCTGGTGCTTTTGGGATCATGACATTGTGAGAGAAAAAAAATCAAACACTGACCACGGCAAAGTAAACAGTAACAATTTAGATATGGGATAAATATTATCCAATATTATGCAAACAGGAACCTAACACCAATCAAAATGCAGCACTCACACTTGGAACATGTTCAAATGAGACCTCACAGGTGACACGATCCTTTTAGTTGTATGTGCAAACAAACAACTCAACACAAAGTCTTGCTTCTTTCCAATGCTCTTATTTCTGCCACCTCTGGTAATCACTATCTTGCATGAGGGTTCTGCTTTTGTAGAAAAATGCAGGCAGATTGCTATCCCAGATAACTGTATGAAGGACAGTTAATTAATAAACAGATCGTAGCTTGGTTATGGATGCTTCTGCTTTCTGCCTGGGAAGAATAGCTGGGAGGATTGTGAGCATTGGGAAGCTAAGGAGACCTGTACTATGCTAAGAATGAGGACACTGCTTTGAGTTGTTTGTATCTTTTTTCCTGGAAAAAGTTGTCTTTTTTGAGTAAAAATCTCAACTAATACTAAAATCTTTCTGGCAGAGCTTCCATCCATCCCCTATTAAAAAGGAATAAAAACCCATGAAGTCACATCAAAGGATTGTTCACCTCTTCAAATCTTCTATCATGTTAGTTTCTTTTATGATATATTTTTGTCCTCTGTTAAGTTTCCTGGTACTTGCACAATCCCTCTCTTTCTTTATCATTTTTCCAGGGTAGGACAGATAATCTGCCAAGAGCTAGACAGTGCCATTTTCTTGGTAGTTTGCTTTTTTAATTGGAATTATTATAATTTCTATTTTTTTTATAAGGACTCAGTTTTACATTTTTAATGTGTTCTGGGGCTGTGGTTGTCATTCTCATTTTTAAAATGTCATGCCATTTCATTATGATATTTTCAAAATGCTACTTATTGTTTATTTCAGAGAAAACGCTGACCTAAATTTGGAGGCCTTCCTGATCAGATCATGTGAACTATCTGTGTCTCTCATGGAAATAACTTCTGACTGGCCAAACCTGAAAACAGGTTCCATGGAAGTCAGTAGATTGGCAGAGGAGAGAGATCCTTCTGGTGACCTGATGGATAGGCTGTGGAGAACCTATGCCTGAGATCACCTAAGACACAAATCTCTAGGGCACCAGACTTCATTGATACCACCAATTCTGTATTTTTTGCTTCATTTTCTGACCTTTTCCTCCTCTGGTTCAGCAGCTAGACCAAAATCCTCAAATTTTGTTCAAAATATATTATACACAGTGACAGCATTAGAAATCCATCATCATCCTACACATACCTGTGCTTTGTGCAGGTATCCTTTTGAAAAAGGTTGTTGAGGTGTTCTTCATCTTGATAAGGAAAATCTGCTCTTTAACTTGTATGGGACTGTAGGACCTCATCCATTATCCACTTCCATCATCAATGACTCAGTTCTCCATCCCATAACAGCCAAGGCCTTGACTTGTAACTAAGTGCATGAACATTTTTACTCACGTGTAGTTATGTGGAGCAATCTGGACAAGTGGGAATGTAAGGCTGCACATTAGTTTTCAGTATGGCTTCCATGTTGACCTCTATTAGTAATCCTGCAAACTCTTATCAGATCACTTCTATGATAGTGAAGGAACCAGATACAGAACTTTGAATGTATGGAGGTTTCCCCTTTTGAAATATTTTAGAGACTTGCATCCCAGTCTGAAACAAGAGCAGCAGCTGCCTTTTCTATTTATTGGAAATAACTGTCTTTTTGTATTCTGAAAAAGGCCTGGTACCTAATTTTGCTGTTGCTGGCTGTGTTTTTTTAATCTGTCTAGTCAGGCAACACCCATGAACTGCATTTCAGAAAAACAGTAATTAATTTAGAGACCAGTGGGGGAGATTTAGTTTGGACACTGGGAAAATGCCTTCTAGTGGGGATATTTAGGCATGGGATTACATTGCCTAGGGAGGTCAAAGAATCTCATCACTAGAAAATTTCAGACTCTTGTTTGACAAACGTCTGACAGGAGTTATTTAGTTGATCCTACCTTATATAGACAGATAAGTTATATGATCTTTAAAGTCCTCTCCAACTCTATTTCTTATGATTGCTATGAAAGGAACAGCATATGTGAGTTAGGAAATGAACACTCATGCCTCATTCCAGATTCTGTAACAATCTTAATAGGTCTGTGTAACAGGGAATAAAACATGTATTCCCAAAGCCTCAAGGTGATCTGTGATAATCATGTGTGTCTTAGAATACCGAGAAAGTATGATCATTAAATACAGAAGTTAAATGTATTTTTAGACATATAAAAGGACATGTTGTAAGTAGCCTAGCAACAGGCTCATCATCCAACATGGTAGTGCTTTTAGAGACACACAGATATGCCTGAATGAATAGTTTAAAGATAGAAAAAACAAAAATAAACTGGAAGCTATCCTGCTTACTTACCACCAGCAGCATCAGCAGCATCAATCATAAAAAGTTTCTGTAGGGTATATTCTTCTTTTCATGTTGGCCAGGGAGCCTTGCTGTTTTCCAACAGCATTCTCAGATGTGGCAGGATAATGTCATTAATGAGGATACTGTGAAGTAACTGTAAAAATGAGTTCTGATAAATGAGATCATGGAGCTAAAGCCCACAAGGATTCTTTTAGTCCCTTAACTGAGTCGCTGGGTTTTCCCCAGTGGTTAACACAGAGCCTTTTTTTTTTTTTCCCCCATTTTTGATATTCAAAGTAAAAGGAAAAAAAAAAAAAGAAAAAAGAGAGAGGGAGGGAGAGAGGGAGAGAGGAAGGGAGGGAGGGAGCGAGGGATCTCTGAACATGCCATGTGTTTCATTAGAAGAGGAATCCTGCTTGTCATCAGTAGCATATTCTTTTATTAGTTTGTAGCATTGTTTATGTTATCTACATATACCTCTTTGCTGAGAAAACCCATGTACAATACTTGCAGAAATACTGAGTCCTTCTAGAATGGATGTAGCGGTATATATACAGGAGTTTAAATATAGTCTTTTCCATTGCAATACTCTGGTTACATTCACTAGGGACATACAGACTGAAGCGAATCTGTACACTGAGCAGCACTGCTTTGGAGCTGACATGTTTGTTTTGTTTCAGAAGAGACATATGCTCCATCACCCTGCAGGTTAGTATGAGTATGCCTCTGGTCACTATTAGTCACTATTAGTCACTATTAGTCACTATTAGATGGGCAAAAAATGTGAGAGGCAAGTTTGGAATTTGGAGCAAGCTCAAGCCAAAACCGGAGATGCAGTGGGGATCCTGCCCTGTGCTGAAGTGCACCCTAGGAACAGTAATTCATTTGAATTAATCTTTCTCTTTATACTCAGGATGGATAAAAAGATGTGACTTCATTCACAGATACCAAAGGATTTGAACTGCACAACATACATCATTTTGTTTGCACATTTGCTTCAATTCTTTGTAAACTTTGATGCCATTCTGACAGCTGTCTCACAGTTCAGTCTTTTAGTATCCATTAGATGGCAAATGCTCTTATCTAAAAAGGTTTTAAACATCTAAACCAGATGGTATAATTAATTTCTGTTATGAATAGTTTTTATGTGGACAGTATAAAGACATGACAAATATACAGAAGGATAGCTGGAAGGAATAATATATAACTAAATGGTTCCAGGAAGATCAGATATGTCATTTCTGTACTTCATGTTAGCAGGAATTACTGCAATTTCATTGTCAGTGTGGTGGTTTTTGTTTGCTTGATTTTGGGTGTTGGGTTTTTTGTTTGTTTGTTGGTTTGCTTTTGTTTTTTTTTTATGGCTGTAGAAATGCACTACAGTTAGTGATCAAAATATACAAAAAAAGCACTCATTTCAGCAAGCATAGCTACAAATAAGAGCAAGGTCCATCAAGAGACCTTTCAGACCTTGACATGTGCTAGGTGGTTGGAAGAAGCACAAATATGAGGTGCCTGTGCACCCAGTAGATGGAAAAGGACCTGTGTCAAGGCCCACACTAGCCATCAAGCAAATACTGAAGAGACAGGTAGAGCTGAAATGTATTTTGTGATGCTGTTTACAAAACCGACTCTTCTGATGGAGATGTTTCTCTTCTTTTTTTTCTTTTTGTTTTCTTTCAGAGAAGTGAGTAGAGCTAATATTTAGTTTCCTTCCTTTTTTTATGTGCCAAAGGTCAGCTTATCTGGTGGATCATTAGTGGTGTTTGTTTCTAAAATTATAGTCTAATGGTAAAAATACTTGTCCAGGAAGGTTGACGCTTAGGTTCAGTTTTCTGCTGAGATTACGAGGCTTCAAACTCATAGATCACACAGCACTGATCAGTGATCCTATGCACAGTAGAATCTGTGTATTCTGCTGGAAGATTTAGTGAATGTACTTAAAATTTTTCTGCAGTATTCATCAATGTAAGTAGCAGGTCGACAAAGGTCCTTTTCTAATGCATACATGTGTGTGTGCTGGTATTATTTGAGTATGGAAATAAGACAGTAGAAATGTTGCTAGTTACTAGTACTATTACCAGGATTAGGTATACACAGGGCAAGAACTGCAGGTCATTCCACTCAAAGATACAAGAATTTTTCACTGAAGACAAAAAAAGGGAATTACTCTGCAGCTTAATGAGCTAAATGACTAAAACTTCCCTGGCTTCTCAGGCATTTTTTAATGCTTTTTTTTAAATGTGTCTTGAAGCCCTCTTTAAATGTCTTCAGTATAATATAAAGCTTCACTTCTGCACAGGCTTTACTTGTCCTAGCCTTTCATTTAGGGAATTATCTTGTTTTTATTCAGGAATATGTCTGACACTCCTTATCATGGATTTGGTAATCACTAATAGCCACAGGTTGAACAGAATTGTAGTTCATTCATTATCTTTAACTCACATGAATACTTTCTGCAAGCGCCCTTTAAAGGCACAGCTCCCCAGTATGGTTATACTTAATTCACTTTCCCTATTTATTTGAAGGTGCCATTTCACCACTTAATTGTAATTGGCTTAGCTAAAATGATTTATTGGAATGTTTTCCAAGTGAGACCAATTTAGTCTAGTGATAATGAACTCTTCATAGCTGCCCCTTAATATTTAGAAATAATACCATTTAACAATCATTCACTCACTGTAGCCCAAGTTGTTATCTTGGGCAATTTTAATAATTTAAAATGAACACAGTGAAGAGCAGTTTTATCAAATTTAGTTTCATATTTGTTCAGATGTTTAAGAATTTCTCCTTTTCATTGGACAGAACATTTAATAGCAGAGAGAGGACACTTGCAAGGATCTCAATTTAGTGAGAACTTGCTGAAAAACTCCATTCAGAAAATGTAGTAATCCTCTCTGTTTAAGCAATGGCTTCCATAGTTCCTTTCTGGCTAGGCTTCAGGTTTTGTCTAGATCTCACTGAAAACCATAGTGAAAGGTTTGTCTGTGATTTAATGCAAACAGAAGATTAGGACTACTCAGTCTGGAGACATTTTCCCTGTCAAACCCAAAGGGATAGATACTACAGGGATCCAGGGAAAGTCTGCTAAGAAGATAAGTAAACAGGCCTCCTGCCCGGCCAGCTTCCAGCATTCACTTCTTTCTCGTAGCCTCATGACTGAGACCCTCAAGGCCAGGCTTGATGTGGTTGCATGTTTTCTTCCCCACCCTCTAACCATGTCTGAAAGGTATCATAAGACTGAAACTCCTACAGAATTTTCTTCATAAATAATGAGGAGCCAAAGGTCAGCTTCGATGTTTCCTTCTGCCTCACTTTGCAAGCCTGAGGAGGGTGTGAGCTCTACTCAGGCCTTACCGCCAATTACAAAAACATACTGTGGTATACTGCTGAAGGGGGCAACTTTAGAGGTTTTTTCTACTGATTTGCTTTACTGCTTGTAGAGGCATAGTAGTCATAATGCTGCCTGTTTGAAACATGTCACTCTTCACACACTGAAGTATGGAATGAGTATCTAAAAATCCTAAAATATAAATTTCAGGGTTAACTATCCTAATATTTCTTCTCAGCTTCTTCACCTCCTCCTCAAAGCCTACCATGTTTAATCTGTTTCACAAGCAAACAATACACTCCTTGGAAGTACATTTTCACATTTAGGGATGAGACCTTTCTAGCAAAAATGCTTTTTTTTTGTGCGAGTGAAATCAGCTGCTCTGAATATTCTCTGGTGATTGGTTTAACGCCTGGAGCTCACACCTGTCTTCTTGCCTTGTCTATCAGAATAAAGATGAATATGTCCTTTTTGTCTCCCAAAGAAAACTTGAAGGGAAAACTCATCCATATATATGTCACTTCTCTTATTTTTTGTGAAGAGGCTTAAGGGAAGGGATTTTCTAAAGAAGCTTACTAGTCGCAGCAGCAGCCCTACAGATTCACTGCCAAATAAGAAGGACAAACTAATGTTATCAACAGAAATAATCTATAACAAAGGAAGAAAACACAGCTGATAGATATATATCCAAGAAGAGGGGAAAGAACTGAAACAGAAGAGTGCAAGAGCAGGAAATAGCCCTCTTACAAAGAACAAGGATTTATTTAGTTAAAAAAATATTAGTTTATTTAACTAAGCAATTACTTTTACTTTCTCTCTGTTTTGGCAAATCCAGCTCTCAGCATACATATCCAAATGGGGGAAACTGAACATTCATGGTAAGCAGCAACAGCTGGTAAAGTAATCAAGTGAGTCAGTGTTTCTGGTAGAGATTGCCCTACATATGCATTAGCTATCTATAAATATACGTGACAGGAACCAAGTTTCCCTGGCTGCGAGAGGTATCAAGTAAAAATTAGAAGTTATATTTCTAATATATTAGTTCCAACTAGGAAAAATATCCAAAATAGCTTTAAAATAGTAGTCTGCAGTTAGGAAGGGAATCTTGTCCCATTAAAACTGATTGAAGATGTCAGGAGAGGATTTTGCTTTTGCTCTTGGGGGTTTCAAGAAACTTGATACTGCTGTGTTATTTATTAAGAAGGTGAATTATGCATATTGGGGTTTTAAATTGAGGTATCTGCTCACTTGTGTTGATAGTCCCCCTTTCTTGTGTATAGTTCCCCATGAACAATGGATCAGTGACATTCTCGTGCATATTAACCACCAACAGAATTAAGGAGACAGGTGAATTGGTTCTGTTACTTGTGTTCACTGGGTCACAAAAGGGTGAAGAGACAATTTATATAGAAAAATTATTCCTGTCTTCTTACTTAAAGCTTGATCCAAATTCTACTAAAGCCACTGGGAATACTTCTGACTAGAGGAATTAGATGCAAATATCAATTGTGTGACTCTGAAGCGTGGCTTGGAAGAGAATATAGAAATCAACTTACATTGAGGAATGAGATCTGGGGTACATTTAGAAGTGCCTTTGTAAAAATCAAGGTATTTTTCTGTTATGGTCCTGTACAAAATTATTAGGAGATGACAAAGAAAGGTGTAACACCTTGAAGAGTTGAAAGAAAATAAAGCTTTTAAAAAAAATGAAAGTACTCTGATTAAATAGTGAAAAGCTTTAATTATAATCAGGTCTTCTGTGGGGCAGTAGCATATGTGTGTGTGAGAGTGAATACTTTTTCTCTATTTTAACAGTTTACTATAAACTTTATAGTATGGAATTATACAATTACTGTTTTTTAGATTTTGTCTGGGATTATAAATACAGATTAAATGATTTATACCTGAATAATTGCAATCAGCAAATGTTTTCAAATAGCAAAGATATGCACTGTTAGATTACATTGCAAATATTAATGCATATGAACTCAGGAGGGAAGCACAGAGACAAATAGACTTCCAGTGCTTTAAATACATTTATTCTTGCCATCCTGTGTGAGCTCATTTTCATGTGAATTGAAATGGATTTGGTGTCATGGAAGTTTGTTTTTATCAAAATTTTTTTCAAATTATAATTTTTCAATATTAAAAAATTCTTCCTGGGGAGCTTACAGCTGAAAGCATCTAAGCACAGGAGGAAAAATACCACAGGCTAAAGACATGTAGAAGCACTACATTGTTCCTTTTCAGGTGTTTTAAAATTCTAGTAGAGTAAAATGAACATTCAGCAGCCCCAGATGAGAGGATTCTGATTTGAAGCTGCTCTCTGCCTGCAATGTGTGACCCTGCACCTTCTTTTAAAAAATGTGATTGTGGCAGGTCTCAAGACAGGCTGTTGATCTGAGTGGGCTGATCTGGTCTCCACAAATTAAGTCAGTGATTGTGTTTCAGACTTAGCTGCAAGATAAGCATCCTTATCTTTGCTTTCCCTCGGCAGGAGGCAGGGGAGATATACTGCACTTCTCCCATGGGGCTGTTCATGCCGTTTCTGACCCAAAGCTGCTATATGAGGTCAATCGGTGGCAGAGATGAGGCTTCAGCCTTTCCAGACCCACGTGTCCAGGCAGTACCTCATCCCCTAGCACTGGCTGGTGTCCTGAAAGCTGTACCAATCCAACAGGATTAAACTGGGGCTCTGTCTTTTATAAGGAATTTGTCTAAGGCTGAAGGCATTATAGGCTTTGTGCACATTAGAACATTAACAGAACCGGGGCTGAGCTCTGGTATGTGCTTACTATCTGCTAAAATGTTTGCACAGACTCTGAGCCAGCTCTGACCTCAGTCAGCTCATGCTTCCCAAACATTATCTGGGCTTCGGGTTGGTTAGCACAAGCCTGAGACCATTCCTAAACAACCATATTAATGTATTAAATTTTATACGTAATATTAGCTGTATAATGCTAATATAACAGCTTTACTTTGGGGTAATCAGAGGGTTTAGCTCTATACCTGTGCTATGCCATACTTTGCCCCAGAACCAAGGAGCAGCTCCTGCTCCATTTTACTTGCTGATATAGATGTGACAACAAAATCCAGGAACTGGTTTGTAAGCAGAGCCATGGTTTCTAAACCGCTGTGAGTTATAGTAACTTCTGAAGGCATCTACCACAAACCAAATCCTGAAGGGAGAGACAACTCTGGTGAGTTTATAACAAAACCATGAACCATGCTGTTATGCACATGTAGCCAGCAGCAGGTTTTGGTGTCACCATGGTATCTTTCTGCAGTCAATGCTTTTTCAATTGATTTATGCTTTGTTTATATTATCATTATGATTCTTAGGAGTGCAAATAATAGGATGTATTTCAATCTACAGAAAAGAAATGTGCAGCCTCATCAGCAACTCAGCAAGGCTGAGGGTCACACAGGGGTCCTTCTCAAAAAGAAGCAGGGGCCAGAGACTGGCCAAACAGTCCTTGTTCTGTGGGCTTTCCTAAAATATGCTTTAACCACTTCCCATTATCAGGCCTATGCAGCCCTTGTTTGCCGGGAGAAATTAGCTGCAAATAATTTACAAGCAATGAGTAACAGGCAATTTATCTAGAAGCTTACAACTGTTGCCTGGATACGAATCTGTTCAACTGCTTTCATATAAAAAATGCTTTTAGGGTATTTGCAGCAATTTGTTTTGAGGAGAAATTGTCAAACAGGAATCCAGGGCACATGACATTGCTAACTTAACCTCCCATATAACACAAAGTACTGTCCCTATGCTACCACTGAATAGGTATAATAAAGACTGGTAGCTTGTTGAGCCCTGTTTGGTGAGAGAACCCACACAGCCCCTGAATATGGTTCATATTTGCTTCTAGAAGATTAGAGATCTGAGAGTGCAAAGAATTTCCTTTAATCAGGTGGCTGCATTTATTAGCAATTGCTGTTATTTTGCAAAGTAAAATATTGAAGAAAACTATTATTAAAAAAATAAAAATTTTAATACACTGAGTTAATAAAGGGCACTCACTATATCTCTTGAAAGCTGAACTGCTAGAATTGAGCACAAGGATGCTGAAAATCTATGAGTGGGAACAAGTAATTGCAAATCAGATTATTGTAGAGTCTGCAGAGGTGTTTTGAACCAGCTTTTAAAATTTTCCTAATACATAATGCCAAAATCAGACCGTGTACAGATACATGCAAATACCAGAATTCCCAAGCTGAATGCTTAAGCTGTTTACACATGTCCAGAGTCTGAACTCTGTCCCGGAAACACAAGACTCTGGTGAGAAATGAGGATATATCCTTCACGGGGTTTGCTGCTCGCTCCAATTAGATCCACACTCTGATTGTGGTAGAAGAGTAATTTAATATAACTGTAACACATCAGGTTATGAGATAGAAGATTTTTTTATTTTTATTTTTTTTGGCAGAAAAAGAAAACACAGTGGAAAGCAAAAAAAAGAAAGTAGCTCAGACATGAGGACAGCTGTGAAGCTTCTACTGCATTTCTCCCTTATGTTTAGCCCTTACGTTTTTGAGTTCCATTAAAGAAAAGACAACAGTGTGTTCTTTAAGAGTCCAGGACCTCTGGGTGACTAATATACTGAAGCAGTAGTGCTGAAGCAGACTACATAGATATAAGTTTATTAATATTCAATTTCATGGCACCATTTTTTTTCCTCTGCCTCTAGTCTGATTCCAGTTTCAAGAGATATTTGTTTGGGAGTTTGAGGAGTCTTTATGACAATACAATGGGTATAGTTCTGTGCACACAGCTTCTTTTCCCACCTTCTAAAGCATGCTAGATCAAAACTGAACTTTTAGTAAAGAAAAGAAAGCTGTGTTTTATGGATCCTTAACAAAGTAGCTTTGGAATAATTGCTATCATGCACACTTATAAAGCAAGGTTATTTTTTTCTCATTAGAAAGGATGGAAGACATGGCAAATGCCCAGAGATTTTGTCCTGTAAATATTCCTTCCGTGGTTTTATGTATTGTGATGAATGGTCCTACTGAAGTCGTCCTTAAAGGTAATTATCAATCTATTATTAATAATTACTTGTATCTATGTATGCAAAGNATTTAACATATAGAATGTATTTAATAAGTAAACCGTATATTTATTATATATAAATATTGGTATATTAATTTACTAGATATTACATTGTATTAATAGTATTATTACCACATAGATACTGCATTATATGTTCTACATAGATAGATTTTATATTATTATATAAACCAAACAATTTATATAGATTATATATAATTANACGAATCTGTTCAACTGCTTTCATATAAAAAATGCTTTTAGGGTATTTGCAGCAATTTGTTTTGAGGAGAAATTGTCAAACAGGAATCCAGGGCACATGACATTGCTAACTTAACCTCCCATATAACACAAAGTACTGTCCCTATGCTACCACTGAATAGGTATAATAAAGACTGGTAGCTTGTTGAGCCCTGTTTGGTGAGAGAACCCACACAGCCCCTGAATATGGTTCATATTTGCTTCTAGAAGATTAGAGATCTGAGAGTGCAAAGAATTTCCTTTAATCAGGTGGCTGCATTTATTAGCAATTGCTGTTATTTTGCAAAGTAAAATATTGAAGAAAACTATTATTAAAAAAATAAAAATTTTAATACACTGAGTTAATAAAGGGCACTCACTATATCTCTTGAAAGCTGAACTGCTAGAATTGAGCACAAGGATGCTGAAAATCTATGAGTGGGAACAAGTAATTGCAAATCAGATTATTGTAGAGTCTGCAGAGGTGTTTTGAACCAGCTTTTAAAATTTTCCTAATACATAATGCCAAAATCAGACCGTGTACAGATACATGCAAATACCAGAATTCCCAAGCTGAATGCTTAAGCTGTTTACACATGTCCAGAGTCTGAACTCTGTCCCGGAAACACAAGACTCTGGTGAGAAATGAGGATATATCCTTCACGGGGTTTGCTGCTCGCTCCAATTAGATCCACACTCTGATTGTGGTAGAAGAGTAATTTAATATAACTGTAACACATCAGGTTATGAGATAGAAGATTTTTTTATTTTTATTTTTTTTGGCAGAAAAAGAAAACACAGTGGAAAGCAAAAAAAAGAAAGTAGCTCAGACATGAGGACAGCTGTGAAGCTTCTACTGCATTTCTCCCTTATGTTTAGCCCTTACGTTTTTGAGTTCCATTAAAGAAAAGACAACAGTGTGTTCTTTAAGAGTCCAGGACCTCTGGGTGACTAATATACTGAAGCAGTAGTGCTGAAGCAGACTACATAGATATAAGTTTATTAATATTCAATTTCATGGCACCATTTTTTTTCCTCTGCCTCTAGTCTGATTCCAGTTTCAAGAGATATTTGTTTGGGAGTTTGAGGAGTCTTTATGACAATACAATGGGTATAGTTCTGTGCACACAGCTTCTTTTCCCACCTTCTAAAGCATGCTAGATCAAAACTGAACTTTTAGTAAAGAAAAGAAAGCTGTGTTTTATGGATCCTTAACAAAGTAGCTTTGGAATAATTGCTATCATGCACACTTATAAAGCAAGGTTATTTTTTTCTCATTAGAAAGGATGGAAGACATGGCAAATGCCCAGAGATTTTGTCCTGTAAATATTCCTTCCGTGGTTTTATGTATTGTGATGAATGGTCCTACTGAAGTCGTCCTTAAAGGTAATTATCAATCTATTATTAATAATTACTTGTATCTATGTATGCAAAGTCCTTTCAGATGCCTTACAGTTGAATAAGAATTTAGAAGTTAGTATAATAATTAGAATAAATTAATGTCAGAACATCAGATGATTGTAGCAGCACAGGCCAAAGGTCTACTTAGCCTGGCATTTCATCTCCAGCAGTGGTCATAAGTACAAGAACATGGTTGATGTATATGACACTTCTCTCCTACCCTCCTGATTGTATTTTGCTTACTTAGTGAGTCTAAACAGGAGAAAGGTGCCCATCTGGTGTCTTTCCAGGTCATCATCAGTCTCCTCTTGAGACAAGTAGACTAGTTGTACATGCAGTGTCCTCTGGCTGAGTTTCATGAAACTCCCTGTTCTAAAAAGGTTCTCCCGATTATGTGAAACACGATCTCCTTGTGGTTAGCTTGAACATTTGTGAGATATGGAACGGAATGCCTGCTCTACAGAAAATTTAATAAAAAATGTCAGTTATCTCCTGTTTTTCACCATGCCTATGTATTGGGTTATAATCTGTCTTGATGACATGACACCTGTAGGATCAAAACCTACCATACACTGCAGATTTGTCAACCAATCCAATATGTATCTCCAAGGCCAACACAGTATCTGAGCAGCTCCTACTTTTTGAAAGGAGAAACTAATGGTCTTGGTTAAACTCAAGAGCAAGGCTTGACTCATATGGAAATAACCCATATGGATTATTATACCAGCCGGAGAAGGTCTTCATTGGTGATCTTCTCCCTTCCTTGTGCAGGTGACAAGGCTTTTTGGCTTCTGCCTTGCAGCTGCTGCTGTCAGCAAATGCTGTGGCTGTTCATGGATGGAGAAAACCTGGAGTCTGGAATTAGTAGAAAAACATATAAAAAGCTATGGAACACCCTCTCTCTAGGTGGAAATCATTGTAAATCCACAATCTCTCACTTCAGAAAGTTCTTATTCTTTGACCATGAGATTCAGATGAGAAAGGAAGGACTCAGCAGCCCATGGAGTTTTACTGGAAAATGACAAAGCAGGCAGCAGACATCCTGGCGCTCATATGTTCTTCTGAAGGTATCAGCTGCTCTAATCTGATTAGCAACCATGCAACTGTTTGGTTGTAAGCCAAACTGATAGATAAAGTAAATTTTTCAATACCAAATCTGCTTTTAGATGTTAGAATGGAAATATATTAAATAAACTTTATTTTCTAGTCCTATTGCACATGTGTTACCCTAAAATAAGAGTAAGGCCCCATAATGCTGAAAAGTACTATCTGAATGTAGCGGATTTTTCTTAGCAACTCTGAGATAAATAAGTAAATTAGTTCAGACTGATGAATGAGATCAGAAGGACCTCAGTCCAGTTACTCAAAAGGGATCCTCATTTCCCCTCGGTTCTGAAAAAAAATTCTGGCTGTCAGCAGTGTCCAAAACTATTTTCATTTTAGTCTTCCCCACTAAGCTGGGCTGCTGAACAGCATGTTTGATCCCCAGAGCAGAATTAGCATGATCCTAGCTACCATGGTTAGCTAGGGCTATCTAGGTTGCCTATGGGAGCTGCAAAAGCTGAGCATGCTAAACAGCAGCCCCCTTAAGCTTCGGCACACAAAGCATTTTATGAAGGGATAACACTGACTTCAAAGATAAGCAAGTTGCTATGAAAATTAAATCCTTTTGAGTATGATGACAGCTGGGAACACCAAATAAGAAGATTAGTCCAAAATGTAGTAGACATAAGATTCAGCAAGTCAGTAACTCCCATTTGGTCCTGGAAAGCATTTCTGAGATGGTTGAGAAAATAACATCCCAAGGGTATTCCCTAGGTACCCTCCATCGTGGTATAAACTTGATATTACACTTAAATGTTAATGGCAAAGAATAGAGGAAACCACTAAAAAATAAGTGAAAATGCACAGAAGTGGACAAGATACCTGCAAGGTGATTTGTTCTCAGTAAAAAATTAAACCAAAAGAGATCATTAAAATTAGTGCCCCCTGAAACACTGTTTCCCAGGGGTTTGCAAATTGTCCAAAGCTAAACTCTAGCATCATCAACCTGGTACAGACCCTTCACTCTGATGCAGGTGGCAAGCTCCTGTCTGCTCCTTATGCTTGAGTATCACCCTGTCTTGTTGATGAGCTTGGCAGCTGCTCACTTGGAATTCGTGTTGTGCTGCTGGTGGTGATGGCTGAGGAGAGCTGTTCAAGCAGAAAGGCTCTTTGTGTGGAAAATAGTGTCTATTTGCAGCCTACCAGATTCTGTAAGGATAGCTCAGGCTGTCAAGCAAGACAGCTTGAGTATTGTAACATCCATATTGCTAAAACGATAAGTTTTCTTTAAAATCAAGTGTTCAAAGTTATTAATAGTTGTGTGTGTGACCGAGTGAAATAATTGGAGTGGCATATGGGAAATAAGAGGATTTATCAACAACAAGATCTGTCTTTCTGTCATTTAAGTTCTCCGGTACCTTTTAGTCATTTCTGGGCAAATACTGTGCTAATTAGTTTCAATTTCCCTGGGGAAAGGATCTGACCTTTTTTTCCCTTCCCCTGAGAACATGTCTTCACACTTTTAATCAGAATATGCTGAGACTGCCTCAAATCACAGCAGTATGTTAAAATACAGAATAAAGCCTGGAAAATGGTAGTGCTAGGTTCGCTTTTTTGGCTTTATATTTCTTGTCATTTTTACTTTTTAGGAAAAAACCTTCAACCTGTATGTAAATATAAAACCAAATATAATTACAAATCGTCTGTGGAGGTTTAGGTGACTGACTTCTGAGACTGAATTAGGAAATGGGCAGATAAAGGCAGGGTTCAGAGGCAACTGGCAGCTCTGGGGATGCTATCAGAAGCAAGAGTTACACTCTTTACTCTGAATTATATAGGCTGATATTCTGGCCCCTTTTTACTTTCCCATTTGTATTTCTGTTTCAGGATCAGCAGCACAACCTGAAAACAAAGCAGGGCTTAGTATGAGAAGATTATGCTGTTCCACTGCCATTGAGTCAAATGGATGTTCCTCATTTTCCCTTAATCATACTGGGATGTCTCTAATGCCATTGTAACTTCAACAGCTACAAGAGTCTGATGTTCCCTTGTTCTTCAGACTTTCACCTGCTTCTCATTCTTTTCCTTGCTAAACATGGCATGGGAGGATTTACAAAGGAGTTGTAAAAACCTTATGAAGCAATAAGTATGTGTTAGCAAAAATAAACAGCTAGCACCAAAGAATTTGTACTAATTTTGAGAAGTGGTGTCAAAGAATAGAGCACATTTTTTCTTTGCATTTCCCCCCACCTGAAGCAGGTACAGGACAGTGCATGGGAGACTCTCCATTGATTCTGATGTGCTTTGCGTTATCGTGATGCTCTCCTCACCCGGCAGAGGCAAAGCTCTGCATGCCATCAGATCAAGATGGCATTTTTACAGCCTTGAAGTAGTAGAGACGGGACATGGATGGAAACCACTGTAATTCTTTTTCCATATTATTTTCTTTTTCCTTGATGTCAAATTCTTATCAGTAGCAAAACCAGAGGATATTAAAAGTCATTTAAAGTCTTCCACCAAAAATAATAATTGCCTGGTCTCTACGCTGTTGTGTGAACACAAGCATGTCTTTGTGTCAATATTATATTTAGAGATTCTAAGCAGGAGCATTTGCCTTACTCTTCATTCACTGTTTGTCTGTAGAACAGAGAGTATTTCAGCCACTGTGGGTTGTGACAGTAGCCAGGCCCCCATCCTCCCTCTGTTCCTGGCTGGAAGCTGCTGAAGCTGGAGAGTCTACTGCATCAGGGCTGCAGTGATAGGAGGGACAGAGCTGCTTTGAGGAGGAAGACACATTAAGTGAACTCCAGAGGCCTGGTAGAACCAATATTTCTGCGAGTTTTTGTTTTTGTGATTTGTGTCTGAGATGTTAGACTGGCATTTGGAAACTCTGGAGTCTTTTCCCAACTTTCCCAAGGGTATCCACCTCCCTGTGCGGTTCTAGATCTGGAGAACAGGGGTGGTAAAATCTTCTCTCATCTACTTGCTAGTTGATTCTTCTGTTAGATTCATTACTGAGTATGTTTGCAGGGTACATCACCCCTGAAATCTATGTTCCCTTCATCATAGTAAATAAAATGAAGCTAGTGGGCAGTTGCGTGGGGTCAGTGTGTTCGTGATGAGTCATGGGAGATGGAATTTGGATCAAAGTTTGATACTTTATATTACTTAGGCCTTCACTCTTTCTTAAACCACTTTCAAAATATTTTTATAGCATGTTTTATAGTCCCTTCAGAATCATGAGTTAGTTCCTTTTCTCTTACATTTTTCATATTCAATTTATGTTTTGTCTCAAGTCTTAAATACATGTTTTCAGTAGCAATGCTTTTTATCAGTTTTAAGAGTATTGTTTCCCTTTGCATCAAACATTTAGAACAGAAATGTGATATGTGTGGAATTAAGTAATCGGAATATCCAGTATTGATTATGTGTATGAGGGAAATACTACGCATTTATGAGTTTTTTAAAAAGACAAAAAGAAAAGTGCAATGCTAACAAGCATGTTGTACTTGTGATTTTGTGGAGCTGCTCTACAAGCAGTTAGCAATAAAGGAATAGTGTAACTTGTAAATGGTGCAAACCTGTGCGTCATCTTTGCCAGGATTCCTGTTCTTATGGAGCTGCTTTTGCATATGGTATTTGTGCTAAGTTACTGTTCTCACTTTTCAATTGACTAAAATGTTTCCACTCTGGAAGGGAAGGTTTCTGTTTCTTCCTTTAGGACCTACTTTACAGTGAAGTCTTTTTCAACAACAAGTCACCAGGATGCAAATATTGGGGTTGCTCCAGAGCCCTTTGCAACAAGCATGGAGCACAGTTGGCTGGGAGGCAGCTTCTGGTGCATCGTGATTTCACTGGGATCTGATGTATTTTCAGGGAGAAGATGCAGTAGTGCTTTTCAGAGGAAGCACTGAATATATTGAGACTGGGTCTCTTGTTATTTCAGGGCTGTGTAAGGCTTTTGTGAGTATAGTGCTCAAGTGCTGTCATATTACATCATGTCAGGTGACAAAGGTACTAGCTCTTTCTTTTAGTGCTTGTAGCATCTTCCCAGCCCTGAAGCATCTTTAACTGTGTTATGTCCTCTTAGTGGCTATTACTCTCCCTTTGGGGGTTGGGGGCAGTAGGTAGCTGAAGGTGTGACTGGGTGGCTGCTATGGCTCCAGGTACCATCACAAACCGCCAGCCTTGGCACACCACTCCCTGCTTCCAGCCAAGCATTTTGGATGCACTGAGAATAAAAGGGATTAGTGGCCAGATTTGCAAAGGCAGTACGATGCCTTTAAAAATTAATCAGTTAGTCTTTAGCTTCTTCTTAAGACATATAAATACTTGAAGAAAGGGCAACAGTATGGAAAACTGGTATTATATTTGGTGTTACCTAGATCTTACTGTATGCAAGGGGCTTGGGGTAAAGGGCAGTGGAAATCTGTAGTCCTTATTTTGCATAAGGGATATGTCATAGGACCATGCATTAGGAACAGCAGTGATGTTTCATGTGTCTGACTGGGCGCCTGGTGCATGTTCATGTTGTTTAGGGGATCTAACAACACAGGGCTGCCTGCCTGAACCTGGGTTGGGGAATTTATTTTCTAACAGAAATGGACTTTTGTTATAAAGGAAATGGTCTGAGTGGTGAACAAAGAATATCAGTGATTTTAAGGTTTAAAATTCATGACTACTTTTGTTTATAGTCTTCACTCAGATTCATTGAAAATTACAAATCTGGGAAGAAAAGCCAAATGAACAGGCACTTAATGCTTCTAATGTCCCTGCAGTTCTTGAATATTATTGGCTTCTGCTTTTTCTCTAGAGAAATGCAGAAACACAGACTGTTGTGCAGGTGTCAATATTAATTTCAAATTGGCCATTCCCAACTACAGCTTGTCTGAAAAATAACTTGTTTCTATTTCAAAAGCCATCCATTTGCTTATTAGAATGCAATCAGGGGAATTTCCCAAAAGGCTACTGAACCCATCAAATGTGGAGGTAATATAAAATAGTGATTTCAAATATTTCACACTGTTAGAGACTATCCTGCAAGAAAAGGCAGGACATAACATTTCATTACTGCTTCATGTTCCATTGTTAAAAATTATTGTAGAAAGAATAAAATGCATCTTTACCATAAATGATGGGAAGCAAGAATATGTTGTGGTTTCATGCTTAGAGGCAGAAGACAGTAATGTGTCTGGAACTTGTTCTAGCAACTTTATTTCAAAATCTTCTTGTTTTTAAGACAAAGTACAGTATCTTGAGTGTTCTGTGGGTGTGCATGTGTGTCTGAGAGAGTAAAAGGCCCCTACCTTCCTATCAATTCACAACACTTCAGTGTTGTGTTCACACCAATGCATGACACTCACTGCATCACTTCACCTGCAATGAAATGTATGCGATGCACTCATACTTTTAATTGCTCTTAAACATACTTAGTTAAAATCCAAAGCAAAATGTTCATGGCTAGGTAAAGACATCATTGGGGAAGCTTACCGTATTTCTTTGGCTGTCAGATTATTTTTTCCTGGAGTCTGTAACTCCTAACTAGAAAATTAAACAAACCTGCAGGTGTTTAGAACAGGCAGCTCTCACTGTGACTCCCAAAAGCTTTCCAGCTTTTATGTCTCTTATGCTGGGGACTAGACCTACGATTTTTGTTATTATATTGATGGAGAAGGAAAATATATCAATCTTCAATCAGCATTTGTTGAAGAAACAGATCAAATAATCAGAAAAGATCCATAGTTGTGTTTTTATTTTTTATTCTTTTAGTCTGCCATTCCAATATATTAGGGTGCTATAAACAATGCTATAAACATGCTATAACGATGCATTGCTGGAGTTGCAGACCCTACAGTGACAGATTATTCTTAGCAAAATCCTTTCAGACATAACGGAGAGTTTAAGTGAAGCAGGTTAGAAAGATACCCTGTTCATTAAAAAAGACAACACCTAACATATCTCCAATAGCTGGTAGAAGATAATTTATCTCACCAGAGAAGATGCAGTCAAAGTAAGCTGAGGATTTCAGTGTAATATGCTATGTGCTTGTCTGTAGCCCATGGTTTTAATGAGTGATCTTGGGGACAAAGAGATGTAGGCTGAAAGCAATGCCTGTTATTGGCATCTGGCAATTTGGTGAGGGATTTTGCAATAGCAAGCTGTATTCCCAAATTCCCATGTAAAAGGTGAACAAAAACAAATAAAGGTAAGCAAAGAGTGTCTGCAGTCCCTCAGTACACACCAACAGTTGTGGATAAAGCTGTAAATTTATTTCAGGTCTTAAATATGGAATAAAATATCTGAAGCTATGCAAATAAAAAAGTAAAATATTTTTATTGAAATCTCAAAAAATGTATACTTGAAGAAATAAATTAGTTGATTTAATATGGAAGATATAAAATACAATTTCATTTGGATTTATGACTGTGGTCTCATTATGGTGAATTATATGTTTAAAAGTTGTAAAATTAGTCATCTCAAATACAACTGTGGCTGAGCTCATGTTTCTGTAGCAACTCTCAGATAAGTGTCAGTCTCTAATATATTTTTAATTAAAAATCTAATTGAGATTTTTTTACTGCTTCTAATTAATCTCCATAAATGAAATGTGGGTTTATGCTCATCTGTATCTTTCTTTTGTTGCAGTATTTCCTACCCTGATAAGTCTTAGGAACGTGGTTTATTGGTTCCTCTTTCACTGCATAAGGGGGAGGAAAACTAGGATAAAAGCCAGCATCATTCTATACTTTGCTTCTTTGTTGAGTCTCTGCTGGAGGCCTGAGCTCTAATCCAGTCAAAGCCAGTGACCTCTGTTTCAACCAAAGTCTGAATATTTGCTCTCATCACAGTGGGGAAATGCAGTGTTTCTGTATCAGGTAGGAGCTGAGTCCACTGGGCCTAGGTCCCCTCACCCTTTAAGAGACTAAATGGACAACTGAGATGTGGAGAGAGGCTGTTGTGTTGCTAGTGAGGTATGGATGCCTTTTTACAGATGTTGGTTAGGGCTCTGACTTGAAAAGAGAGTCTGCTGCCTTATCTAGTGTCAGGAGAACATCCACTGTTCCCTGGAAATGTCTGGTCAGTCTGCTGGAGCCATCCCTGGGGAGGCTAAGTTGGTGTTGTATTTATAGTTTGTCAGTAGGCACTGAAGCAATATGGGGTCGTTGCTACATAACTGCCCTCGGGCCAAAGCCAGATTTACATCGTACAGGATTTCTCATCACAGAAATATTGAATAATGAGCTTTCATGTAAGCTGAATACCATCTGCTGGCAAGGATAAGATCTAAATGGCTTGATGCATTTTGCGTGCCATTAAATGCTCTCTCATGTCTTTATTATCCCCCATCTCCAAAAAGTAGCTGTTCTTGTCACTGGGAGCTCCTGAAGCTTATTCTTATGTGGTCTCATAGTCTATTGACTCAGACTGAAGGTCAGTCTGCTGGTATTTATGATCCATAACGTGATTACCCATGTGGATATGGCTTAAAAAGACCTCTTTGTATTGTTTGTTACTACTCCAGAGTGAAGCTGTAGCAGTCACAAGGTTGTTTTCATTCCCAAGGGGCTATAAACCATAAAATGTGTCTAACTACAACCAGTTTGTGCTATTCATGAAGCAGTGAAGACCTCTGTGTTTGAT
This sequence comes from Chloroceryle aenea, assembly GCA_013399075.1. Taxonomy (NCBI): domain Eukaryota; kingdom Metazoa; phylum Chordata; class Aves; order Coraciiformes; family Cerylidae; genus Chloroceryle; species Chloroceryle aenea. The sequence goes on along the minus strand of VWZY01013532.1, from coordinate 295,597 downwards.
GTGCACTTTATGAGGATGCTCTGCAGCACTGAGAATTGTGCCTAGGATGTGCTCTGCCTAAGCTAGGCACCTGGTGAATCAGTTTCCCTACTTGCCTGAATTTCTTACAGACATAGAAATGTCTTTCACAATCTTCAGAAAGAAAAGGCTGTAACTAAATAAATGAAATATCTCAGCAGAATCCCCTATAGAGCTTTGAAAGGTCTTCATCTTTTCACCAGTTGTACAGGAAATTAAGGCACAATTTGGAAGGACTGCTGTGCCAGGGTCCCTTATATTAGTCTTTACTCTTCCTAACTTGTCCCTGTCTGAGAACTAAAAGTGATATGCTTTTTCAAACACAATTTGAGATTCACTTTAGGTAACTTCAAGTATTTAAATATACGTATCTAGATCTGAAATACCTGTCTAGAACATTGCATTGCCCATGGTCAGTAGATAAATAGTATTTCCTCTGTTCATTTCTTCTTCTTCATATCAAATATTGCTTAATTGAGGTGCACCTCATGATGGAGACATCCAGAGAGAGTCAGGTGAGACAACTTCTTTCGGGAGGTAATGGTGAAGTGGTTGAACACCACTTTCTGTGTACAAAAGCTGCCATGCCTGGCCCCACCAGCCTTTGAGGCTCATTTATGCCTCTGAAGCTAGTGTTTTACCTTCACATTGCTCTCTTCACCCATCTGGTTTTGCTATGTCACCAATTCCCAGTCCTATTATATTAATTCAGAAAATCACATGCATACATCTAGCCTGTATTGTAATGCCCTATTACCTGTTATATTTTGAATGTAGTACTGGAATAAGCAAGAAGAAAATTGCTTGAATGTTCAGGACCAGCATTCCCCTGTTCCAGTGCTGTTTGTATCATCTTAAGTTACGTATTCTCAGTGCAAAGTTTGCCCCACGACATTTTAAGAGGGGATATACCATGCATTAAGCTGTCAGCACATATCTTCCCAGTTTCAAAAACATGGCTGCAGTACTTCAGTGGCAAACCAGACATCCTTGATGAAGAGTGTGATTAAACACTCACACTATTACCCTGATTAATATGCAAATAATCAATGCTAAACTGTTTACAGGATTCAAGCTTTAACCACTGACCTACTTCAACAAATGAGGAATGCAATCATGTTCCACGGAAGGACAGGGAATACATCTTATTTTGCCACTTACTTCAGCAGAAGGTTCTTGAATTTCATGTTTTATGCTCAGAATATAAATTTGTTTTTGTCTGAAGCTTTATTTCTATAAGAGTGAAGACAATTAGTCATACTGTTTTGTTCAGATACTACCTTTCTTTATTAAAGATGCATCGGAAATATAAGGGGGAAAACCCAAACCTGCATAGTTCATCTGTTTGTTCAACCATAAAAGTAGCACGATCCCGTAGCACCACCTGGTGTTTATAGATAGTGTTGCTGGTTTATACCTATGTACTTTTATACATGAATATATGTATTCCAAAAACCATCTATACAGTTTAACCTTGCTTTTATACTCTAAGTGGCCTTTGCCGGAAAGGCAAACAGTGATAGATTTTTTTTTGCAATGTACCCCATAGTACTTAATAATGCCAAGAGAGATATTTACTGGAAAAATTCTTTCAGAGGTCTTCCTGGTTTATTTTTGGAAAATATTTGGGCAGAAACTCACATCTTCTTTTCAGCAGTAAGTTAGGTTTGGTAAATTAGAAAGTCATTACACTGATTTCAGTGAAGAAGAAAATAAAGCAGTGATAGTTTTGTATGGTCTAGTGTGAATAAAACTCCAAAGCATTTTCAGGGATCCGCTTGAGGTTGTGGAAATGTAAATTACCTTGTGTTAGTAAGTCATAAAATTCTCTTGTAAATAAGAAAAGAAAAATATATATTGACCAAAACTAAGTTAATTTTTAATTAATTACTTAGCATATAATTTATCATCATAGAATGGCTTAGGCTGGAAGGGACCTTAGAGGTTGTATAATCCAGTGCATTGCTGGGCTTTCCCTGTAACTTTGAGATGTGTCTGGCATGTGGGATCCCAAAGAAGGGTTAATACCTGCAACAAATGCTGCACTGGCTGTGCAGATGCCACAGGAAGGCACTTTTGCCAGGCATCAACTCTAAATACTAAAGCCCACTCCTTCCTTTGGTCCCTAAGTATCTCTTACAGCCCCAGGAAACCCTCACAAGAACCCAATGTACAGATGCCATTGCCCCTCCAGGCTCACAACACAGTATGAGGCCTCTGGCTTGTGGAGTTTATAGAAAAGGAAAAGGCCTATGTCAGTCACTGTTAACTCATGTCCTACACCTTTCCTCGAGACTGGATATGGACTTTGTCTAGTTCTGCCTGGGTGGTTAAGAATTTGTCAGCTTACTGCTCAGATCGTCTCCTGGGTTTGCCCAGAAAGCAGGTGGGTCTTTCCTGCCATCTCTCACCAGGCGGATACAATCTCTCACCAAAGCAGGCTCAGGGTTTCAGTGCCCTACCATCATTAGAAAGTTCCAAACAGCTTAGAGTAAAGGAATGTCAGCACTTACCTCAGTGAGTTTAGAAACAGTACCTCCTGCTGAGCAGAGTCTACCACTGCCATTGAGATGATTAACTAGTCATGGCTGTAGGAATCCACAGCATGCAGGCCGCCCTTGCCAGCATAAGCCCTCACCTGGTGACATAACAGGCTCCACGAGTGTTGCGCCGTTATCACTGAAACTCAAAAGTGCTGGGCGAGGCTGTGCCTGGTGCTTTGCTGAGGCAGCACTGGGCATAGGTGGAAATGCTGGAGTATGGATTTGCATCTGTGACATCAACCTGCAGTTAAGCGTAAGGGGGTGGGTGAGGGGAAGCATCGAGTTGTACACAAGGCACTTTGGACTAAAATGCAGTCAGGTATGAAGGAAATCAATCTATTACAGAAGATGTTGGGAGATGGAGGGAAACATAATTTTTAAATGGAATGTTAAGCATCAAGTTTACTGATGAGAAGACGCATTTAACTTTATGAACTGCCCAGCAGCAATGTAGTCAGAAGGGGTCACTGCACAGTATGGTGACTGCCTCATGGCCATGGTAGGCACAACTGGACCCCAAGGTCCTGGCCCAGAGCACTCCCCTTTGTAGACTAGCTTGTGCAAAACAGAAGAGGACAGAGAAAATTAATTATTAACATAAATGGCATATTGAGTGAGCCCGCAACAGCTGCTTGTTCTTTTAATGTAGGCACCAAATCTCAGAACAAGAGAGTTTAAATGTAAAGGAAGAATTACAACTTCTCTGTGGTAAAGGAGAGTAAAAATATATCGAAGACATCTAGTAAGAGACCTAGGCAGACTCCTAATGAATGCTCGTGAAGCATGCAGGACTATAGTTAGTATTTGTACCACTGATGCAAAAAAGTACAGAGGCCCCAGATACTTAAGTCTGATAGAATTAAAAAAATCTCCTCTAGCTGGCACTGCATTCAGAATGAGTTAAATAGAACTTCACACTCTACCTTGTAAAGAAGATGGAAAACCTAGCAAAATGGGTACCAGTTTATTCTAGATGGAACTACACAGCTTGTAGATAAGCTTAATAGAATCAGTGTAATTTAAATGAAGGCCTAGCAGAAAGCCAAATGCCAAATTCCTGTAGTAGCCGACAGACAGTAGAAAAGAAATACAGCCTACATCTGTTAAATCTGTAGTATTAAAGTAGTTATGTGACTGGCAACAGACAGTCAAAAGTAAAAAAAAAAAAAAAGTTTATGAAACTGTAAAATGATTGAAAAGATAAGAACATTAACTTGGAAGAAGGTAAGCCTGATACATTACAGGAGTGGTGATTGAATGTACTAGTTTGCTGCTGGGCTGCAGCTGCACAAGGCAGCTTCTACTGGATCTCAGAATAGCACAGCACCTGCAAGAGTTCCTAAGTTTAGTGAAATAAACTTGTGTGCAAAGGTTGTACAGCTTTATGTTAGGAAAAACTGAAAACAACACATACATGTAGTGTGTAATTCAGTGGTGTGTGGCAATTTCCAGCGTAGTGTTTTTTCTTTCTCATAATGATTAGCCTGAGTAATTCAATGTCAGTGTATCACTGAAGCAAAGAACCTAGCTGTATTTTCTTCTCAGCAACAACAGCGAGCCATAATTCTAAATATTTTTAAATGAATACAAAGGGTGTCTGCCCCACATATTTTATTGGTATGAATATGCAACAGTCCCCTGTGAAACACAGCATTCTGTCTACCTTCTGGTCTACCTTCAAACTTTGTGGAGTTTTACCTTCTTCATTGCTACAAAACTAGTCCTGAGAAAAGCTACATACAACACCATCTTGTTTTCAGGCAACCTCTGGCTTATTTTTGTTGATACTGCCTGCTGCAGAAACTGTGACCCTGGATGGGGTGGACACACTATGATCTGATGCACTGAGAGCAGTCACACATCAAATATACTATTAAGGAAAACTGATAAATATAAACCTGAAGTTATAAAGCAATACTTGAAAACACCAGGTTAGTAAATTGTCATATTATTTAACATCTCATTAGACACCTTTGTTTAACAGCTGTAACATCCTGCTTGGTAAGAGAGCAGGGGTTACTTTAGGCAGCAGTTCAGTAACATGCTTGGGGGGAGGTGCTATTTGTGGGCCTTAATAATAACCTACTTGAGCCCATTGGACCAAATCACCCCACAGCAGAGAAATCTGTAGACAGTGACAGGCTTGTGGAGTTACCCATTTTTTCTGCTATAGTCCCAAGAAACTCCGTAAGAGAGGAAATTGAGCATTTGTTTTTCCGCAGGTGTAAAGATATCTATGTCACAAATAACATTCTCAATTTTAATACTGCAAACTGTTAGTAATGGCAAAAAGATATCAGAAATTTAATTACCATGTTAACCTCCGCATATTTTCTTCAGGAATAGAGCTTTGCTGAGGCAACAGCTTGAAGTATTGTAACTTTTTTCCATCTCAGATTTCTGCCTGACACTCAAGATCTAGAGTAGACTTTAAACTGAGTTAAGTTTTACATTGTGGCATTAGTAGATTTGTAGTGACATTCATGAAATGCCTAAAATTGCCAAATCGTTTAGCAATTTTAGAGAGCATTTATAAATCCCTTTGAAAGATGTCGTATGTTAAAAAAAACCAACCAAAACACAAAATGCACTATTCAGGCCACCTGGACAACATTTACAAGATTAGACCCTGTCTAGCAGCAATGTTTCTAGAAGATACAGGACAACCCCCTGTGATTTCAGAGAACACAAGGCAGAGCAGGCGTGTTCTTGTGTTACAAGGACAGCACTCTAATCAGAGGGGGGAAAAATGCCACCATATCACAGAGTCCTTGTAAATAACTCGTAACAGAACTTTATCTTTTTCAAGAATTTCACCACAAATACTAAAGAGTCTGAAAAAGGTTAACAAGGTGAAGGACAAACCAGTGCTTACTGGTACAGACTAATCTCTTACAGCACTGTGCAGCAGACCAACTACTAGGCAGTTAATCTCAGAGTACAAAATGATCTTGTGAAATTTGGCTAGTTTGCAAATTGTTATCTAGCTGGAGGCCAGCTTTGTAATTAGAGTTGCTTGATCCTCAATTCCTTATCAAAGGATTCCCGTAAGAGTTTAAAATGTGTCTGATACAGAACAGAGGTAACAGACTGCAAAGGAACCCATTTGTTCCACTCCCAGGCTGAACCAGTGGAGGTGGGGATGTCCTTTTGAATACATCAAGTCTCTCAATACATCTATGAATACATCAGTGACCCTCAAGTTAATCAGACTACTTCAGCTGGAAGGGACCTACAAAGATCATCTAGTCCAACCACAACATAGAGGCAGACTAGATGACCTAGCGCTAGTCCACTGCACTAGCTTGTACAGGGAGTTCCAGATCTAAGGGGTGGCATGCAGACAGAATAAGCAGAAAGTATTTTAGCAATTAATTTTCCCTCAAAATGGAGTGTCAGTATCTTTCTACTGTGGTGGTATACCATGCACTAGAAGCAGTTAATAAAATCAACCCAGGGGAGTGGATTTCTAGTGTTGTAATTCCATTTCTTGAAGAGTAAGATAGAGAAAAATAATGAGGCAGAATCTGCTACTTTCACTTCCACTTTGCTCTACAAAGCATTTTTTTCTTCAGTGTATTATCAGGGGTATATGCTTTACTCATCTATAGACTGTAAGAGGATCAATGCTGAGCATATAGGACTCACTGAATAGCTAGAGCTTTCCCTTTTGCTAACCAGAGAAAATATCACTATTTAAGGTGGGTTCCTTCCATCCAAAGTGCATTATATATTAAAAAAAGTGATGGATCTGCTATTCACTGTAACAACAATATTAAAGAACTTTTGTTTCTAAAACTAAATGAAACACCTTTTATTGCATAAACAATTTTAATAAAGTCAAAGTATACAAAAACTATCATAACAAATGTTAGATCAACAGATTAAAGAGTAATTATTGCCTCACTGGACAATGTGTATTACACACCTCATAACTCATTTTAAAGAGAATTGGGGCACTTTATTTTTTTTCAAAACCCAAAAGTTTTATAATTATCCGTCCTAAAAGCTTATTCTTTCCATTCTACTGCTGCTTCAAAGGCAGGAGTTGCACGTTTCAGAGGAGCACACAGCTAGAAAGGTATAAGTTATTGATTCAATTAATATATACTTTTAAACAAAACTTTATCAGGTTTTATTTTGTTTTAAAGCTTACTTGCAAGTCATGTTTTACAAGCAATATCCTACAACCTAACTTTGGTAGTGGTTGATGTAACATTCTAAAGAATATTTGCTATTCAGACAATTGCATTAGATGTTTAAAATACCATGATTGAAAGAGAAGTTACTTTGTATAAATGGACAAAGAGGCTAAAAAGGTATTTTAGAGCAACTGTTGAAAGCCTTTACTGGATCATAGTCACTTCAAGTGTTGTAAAGCAGTTTTCTACAATCTTCAGCTTTTCTTCAGATAGCAGGTTTTCTTGCTTCAACTGTCCAATAAGAGCTTCCAAGGACCTGAGTCTCCCCAAAGTTTCCGTCTCCTCCATTTCAAGTAGAGTGATCTTAGAGTAAAGCTTTGAGATTTTTTGCCAAAGGTGATCTCTGTCTATGTCTTGTTTGCAGTATGAATGCTCTGTTTGTAATATTTCACTTCCACTATATGCATTCATATACACAGATTTATCTGTTTCTGTCTCCTCTGTATCAAGAAACTCTTGATTCATAGGCAAAAAAGAACTATTAACTATTTCTGGCTCTTCTGGACTCTCAGCTGGCACAATGATAGCAATGACAGATTCCTCACTTCCACTGAACTGTTCAAGGGTTTGTGTGACCGTACTGAGTAAAACAGCATTTTCACTTGTTGGCTGTACTTCAACAGAACAGCCTACAAGGTGAGAGTTGGGATTTTCAATTGTATAGTCTGTAATTGAACCTAAAGCATTTTTCAGTTTCAGAGATGAATTCAAGTAGTCAGGCTCTGTAAATTGCAAGACTGTAGCTGTACAACCTCCTGGCTCCTCTACAGAAGCATGAGTGCTGGTAGCTTCCATGCCCTGGGCTGCTGCTGCCATTAGAACAGGATTAGGCTGTATATGCTCCTTAGATGAATTACCAAGAATGACACTGTCTGCCTGGAAGTTCTCTCCGTTTTGAAGTTGCAGGGTTTGAATTTGTAAAGGTTTACTCAATGCAGTTGAGCAAACTACTTCTGCTTTTCCATCTACATTTTCTGCAATTACAGAATTTTTCTTTGGTGTTTGAGGTTCAAGTGATACAGATGCCTTCTCTGACTCTACATTTGTGTTTGTTTCTTCCAGGTTGTCTCTCTTTCTCTTTTGCAGGCTGTTCTGAGAAGAGTCTTTTTCCTGGAGAAAAAACACCCCACAAATCCAACCACCTTGTAACTACGAAACCACTCGAACATAAAAAAGGTTTAAAAAAGGGTAAATCTCATTCTATAGCATGGTACTGTGTAACTAGTAACTTATATGAGCACTATTTAAAAATTACACCAGAGACCTAAAAATTCATGAAAGTATCTTCCATAAGTTTGCTTCAGGTCCTAAATGTTAAAATATTTAAAGCTCTAATGGAAATAATGCCCTTCCCCCTCCCCCAAGTAACTTCACTGATTTACACAAGTCATCATAATTTTGAAAGCACTTGAAGCAACTGGACAATCTGTTTGACAAAGACCAGGTAGCACCTCCTATTACCACCTGAAACACTGTAATAAATATGTGTATTAAATATACACGTGCAAGATTGTGCATTAAAGATGCAAAAAATTGTTTTATCCAGTTATAGCAGACTTTAGTTATTAAGTCCACCCCCAAAGATAATTTTGTAACAACAACAACATCAAGAAGAAAGATTATGAGCACAGGCTTGCAGAACAGTAAAAAATATAAATGCGCAAACACACAGCTGCATTGTTAAACAAACAACTCAATTTTGACAACTAGACTTCATATTTTAGCCATCTTCTTTTCCCTTCCTCCATGTAAACTACATGATCACATGATTAGATTTAAGACCAGTATACAAAGAAGTTTTCTGTCAGTCAGTGAAATAAAAATGCCCTAACAGCGAGTGTTGTATTTTTTTCCAATAGGCTTGATTATGAAGAGACCAAGGTGCAGAACTTGTACTCATGTTAGGCCTGTAGACTATAAACCAAAACCAATAAAACCCAGAACAAACCAAACAGAACAAGAATCAACTTTAACTTTGCTAAGTGAGAACCTCCCTACACCTGCTGTACACAGTTTTCTTAAAGCACCTCAGGATGCCATTGCCCTTTAGGGCTGCAAGTCCTACACTGCTGTCCCATGGATAACCTGCTATCCACTAGGACTCCAAGGTCTTTCTCTGTGGTGCTGCTTTCCAGCAGGGCAACCCCTACCCTGTACTGGTGGTGCCTGGTGTCATTCCTCCCCAGATGCGGGACTCTACACTTTTTTTTTTATTGAACCCCATGAGGTCCACCTTTGCCCAGCTCTCCACCCTGTCCAGATCACATTGGATAGCAGCACAGCCTTCTGGTGTGACAGCCACCCCTCCCAGTTGTATCATCAGCAAACTTGCTGAAGGTACACTCTATCCCCTCATCCAGGTCGTTGATGAAGATACTGAACAAAACTGGACCCAGTACTGATCCCTGGGGAACACCACTGGCCACAGGCCTCCAACCTGACTCTGCGCAGCTGATCACAACCCTCTGAACAATGTTGTTGAGACAGTTTTCAATCCACTGCCAGTCTGCAATCCACCAGCCAGTAATGATGAAAAGGATAATTTTGAAGTGTTCATAACAGTATGTATGTAGTCTGAAGCATCCTAAATATATTCTACTTTGTAATCTCATTTTATACAAAAATTTGGTGTTGAAGGACTGAAAAATGTATAAAAAAAAGGATTAATTTGGTTATGGTGATGTTTTTAAAGGTGATGCTTAATGTTACATCAACCTTATTTATTTAGAGAGAATGAAGTTATTTCCCTTTCTCTGTTCTACCAGCAGCTGAAAAAGGCCTTCTCAGACTAAATCTTTTAACTACGCAAATTATTTCTCTTATGAAATAAATTAGGGAAATGTCCCCCAAATCCTTACCTATAAAAACTACCATTAAAGGTAAAGGAAAGGCACCAAAACACCTCCCTGGATAGAGCTGCTTAAAGACCTTTACCTTCACTGAAAAGTTTCCTTGTCCATCTGTCCGTGCTCTTGCATTCCTATGACAGTCTTCAAAATAAAAATCCTCGCTAACTAAATAGAATGGTTACTGGTATTGAAAAGCAGGCAAACTGCTTATGAGACACAAACATAGTCTGTTTAGAAAAAATAAAAAATAAAAATCGTTAAGCACTTCTGGGAAGATAGCCTTCACTTGCTCTGTAATACATAAACCAAAGTGGTGGAGAAAAATACAGAAATATTGCAACTCTTGCCTCTCTTTGCTGCTTTATTTCCTGTAATAAGGTTTTATAGACAAGTGTTGAGAGGCAGCTTGGGACTTCAGCTTCTTGTTCCTCTACATTAACTTGGGAGCACAATAAGAAGGAATTCTCTCCCAGAATAAGGACAGCTCTTCCTATGTCTTTTCGAATATTCAGTTTATGTAGAAATTTTGGTTTTGCAGAAGCAGTGGCCAAGTCCATGGATAGTGACCATTTGCCGAGATGGTCACTCACGTGTGACCGATGTGTAGATGTTTAGAAAAGTGCAGTCTGAAGAGTGAGATTAAATAATGCCAGAGTGAAACCCCAGGAAAACACGTTCACAGTATCATAGATATCAAAAAATGGCATCTCTTTCCTTTTGATAGGAGGGAAGTGATGGATACAGTAAAAGGAAGCACGGAAACATCTTTTCCCAAACCGGATAAAGTTATCCAAGATTTCCCATGTATACTGCTAATGCAAAAATGAGAGAGCAGTCACTGGCAACACCACTGCATAAAAAGTTTAACTTGGTAACTCTACTATCTGCCTTTGTAGGTGTACTATATAAAGAGAGAATAAGGAGGTGGGGAAAAGCCAAATTCTCTTTGGGAGGTAAAATCACATAGTTTATCTGCAATTGCACAGGGTAGCAAAGTCTAGTTTCAAAGGTAGGGGTCCCTGTAACAATGACAGCAGAGGGAAGTGAGAAATATATTGAAATGGGATGGGGAGCAGTTGAAGGAATGATGTTTATAGATAAGTTACTACCACCATAAATTGTAAGATTTACTATTTTTATGTATGAGATTCATCAAGATTGATTTTCCCTCCACAGAGTCAAGAGCAGTCTAGGCAACACTTACAGCTATACAAGAAGACAGAGAACTTCTGCTAAAAATAAATTATTTTGTAAAATTAATTAGCCACACATTTCAGTTTTAGCAATTTAGCCTTAAATGCAATTCCAGCCTTTCTATTTCTCCCACGACCAACACAATGATCCAGAGGAAGATGGTGACAGGCCAGAAGAGAATGAGCACAGCTTTCATCAAGATTCGGTGTCTGTGTAGCAGTATTTTTATGTCACCAATAGCACAACTCTTTGACAGGTAAGATGGAATAGTCTTTTTGGTTTATCTCAGCCTACACTCTTGAGCTTTTAGAGGTTAGGGACAGGAAAGAGAAATGTGCTGTTTGAAACTGATACATTCAAAAGCTATTAAATAGGCTTATAACAAAGGGTTAATAAAAAGTCTTAAAATAACATTAAAATATTAATTAACAGTAATTGCACAGGAAAAAATACTTAGAATCATAATATTCTCATAGGAAATGTATTTTTCTATGAGAAATTTCCTGTAAGAAATGCTTCTGTAATTTCTAATTAAAAAAAGATACTGAACTTCCAGTCAAAGTATGGGAAGTTGTTCTTTCTTTATATTATGGAATCACATATTCAATTTGTGTCAGTCTTCTTGACAAAATATTTTGATCATCAGGAAGTCTATTTGGAAAATAAAATACTAATATATTACAGATTATTAGCACGTTTGTATTACATAAACAGTTGGTTAGCTTTGTAAAAGAAGATAGGAATATTCTATAGGAAGATAGGAATACATTACCTCATCACCTGGGGAAGAGAAAATTGTTGGTACAGCAGTGTGTTTCAAGTATCGTATACCCCATCGCACATCAAGGGAATCGGGGGTAAAATGATCGCTGCATAGAAGCTGGTGCTTACTCGGAGTCCATGCATCTCGTTTCATATTCCGCAACCATTTCTCAAGTCTCTCTTTATCATGAAGTGGAAATCTTTATTTAAAGCAGTTGAAAGAACACACAGAAACACAAACAAACAAAAATGACTCTCTTGTCTAGGCCCACAGTGCTCCAAAACATTGAACTTGGGTGATTTTACAAGAAATATACCTGGGATTCACAGGATAAATGTGCATGTCTTCACCCTTTATCCAACCCTTTAAATCTGTTACCATTTAAATTTTGAAGCTACCAGGGAAACAGAGCAAGCTTTTGATGTATCTGTCTCTGATTATCTGCAGGAACGCAAGAAATAATGCTGGCAAGAATAAACAACCTCTCAGGGACAGGTTAGGCATTCAGCCTTTTCAAAATCTGTCTAATACTTAAATTCTGTACACCCAGTAACAGCATTACATATATTATACAGAAAGGCCCTTGAGTAATAGAGTTTAGCCTGGGATGTTACTACATTTTTTTTTTTAATTCTACAAAATTCCTGTTGGCAACTATATACCATACTTTTATTCAACAGAAATACATTAATATTTAGTTACCTATACTGTGCTCCTCTCAGGGTTGAGAAACACTGTTTTTAACTCACCATTCTGGGAAACAACAGCCACATAACCACAACAGTACAGAGGTTACGGCAGGCCTGGGATGGTGACTAATCAATCAGGTGGGCAGATAGTACTATG